>WEIT01011512.1:70569-146424 GCA_013389985.1 Dryoscopus gambensis
GAGGTTCTTGGGGAATAACAGGAGGAGGGCGTGCGGGAACGAGCGGTTGGATGGGGGTTGAACACTCCTTAAAGCAAATCCGAAAGACGCAACTAGCAAGTAACAAACATTTCTCCGTGGAAGCGCTGGGATGGAATGACAGATGCGTTTGTGTCTAGATGCTGGTGTTGTTTTGGGTAGATCAATCAGGCGTGTTCCGTGGAGGGGCACGGGAATGGTCCATGTGCTCTGTCACTGCGATGAACTTACTGCTTGACGCAAAAAACAGACGTAGGGGAAAAGTTCGGTTTTCCGTAGGGAGCAACTTTTCAGTTCTTGACGAGACAAAAGCATCGAGTGATTCATATAAGAGAGATGACGTGGGGCCCGGCGCGGTGGATAGCTCTCACATGAACTAATTTCTGGTGGTATTTCACTGCATTAAGGGTCTGCTTTTCTATTTGGATATTCTGAACTAAGCTTCCACTTTTTAGTGTCAATACAGAGATACTGCAGAAGTTGTGGTGTACCACAGTAAACATATATTGTAGGTTTTGCAGGCTGTGTCTGGAATAACTTCAGGAAAATGTGCACATCTCTAAATCCAGCAGCCAAGGTGTTTTCCAGCTCTTTTCTTACTAGATATACTTAGACTTTTGCAAACAAACCAGCCATTGTTTGTTGCAGAAAGTCCCTAACTGGAAAAAACTGGTTTTTATTAAGGAGGTTCTGGATTTGTGTTATCTGTTGCTGGTTTGAGAGGGGAATCTGCAGCTCCTGAGGCTGCGACAGAGGTGGAACCTGCAAGCTCCTTGCTGGTCACTGCAGAGCAGCCTCCTGAAAGCTATGATGACCAGTCCTTCATTTGGCTTTTTGAGGATTTGGGGCTATTACAATGTGTTTCTGTGGTTATTAATTTTGGTAGTAAGTGTTTGAGACTGTTATTGTTGTTCAGAGGCGCTGAGTTGTAAAAGCTCCCAGAATGTTTTGGGTTAGATGTAGTGACAGATGGAAGTGGGACATAAAGCTCTTGCAGGTGAACAAAGCCATGGGAAGGGGAAATCTGCCGGAGCAATGGACGGTGTTAATAGCACCATGTTCTGATTCCAGAAGTGAGTGTTTGTGTAGGGCACAGAGCTGTGCTCTGCCAAGGGCTGATTGTGTTAGGAATTGAGGCTGTAGAGTCATCTTTGTCAGGCAGCTCATCACTGCCTGTGCACCAGCTGGGAATGTGCGCTGGTCCTGTTCTGAGGGCGGGGGTAAGATGTGCTGAAGTGGATTTCTTTCAAGTTTACTGCCCTGTTTGGCATCCTGATGATGGCAGAGAATGCAGGTGTACTCATTCCATCATTATAACCATGACGAATTTACAGATCAATTTCACTGGGATGAGAGGGACTCTGGCTCATGGTGCAGTGAGGTTATGCAAGTGGTTTTGCCTATTAATTTCACATTCCCTTTGTTGAACATTGACAGATAAATAACGTTTATCTGGTCTCTCATTAGAGGAAAAAATATTTTTTAATATCTCAACAACCCCTTTTTAAAAAATTAATTATTCTGAAATGAAAGCAGCCTTTAGGAAGGTCAAGTTCTGAAAATTCCCAACGCCAAAATTCCCGGACCCTGCTCAGGCATGTGCTCGCAGCTGCGCTCAGCAACTGCGATTCCGTATTTCTGGCTGTAGAAGTGAGGCCTAGGAAATGAATTCCTCTTGTAGCCGACGTTTTAGACAGAGCAACTTTGAGGAAATAAATGCCAACTGCGGCCGCACTGTTACCAGGAGCACAGGGAAATGTCCCATCCAAAGAATCACTAAGGAAATGGGCTCTGCTGCTTGCAGACACCACAGACCTCGCTGGAAGCAGTCTCCAGGCAGACCGAATGGGAATATTGGCCCCCTCCCATGGCCAGAGTCAGGTTCTTGAAGTGTAACGCAAAGTCTGGCTGGAACCAGGAGCAAAGTCTGTTTTTCCAAATAATCCACAGTGCACAACATGCGAAACTGAACTTGAGGAGCAACGCGCTTCAAGTGGCAGCATTTGCACTTCTGAGCCCCTCCATCCGAGGAATGCTCTGATCCATCTCTTTTCAAGTGCTTTGCTCTCAGCGCTACCGGATTTTGTTCGCATTTATTTGAGCCTGAGCTGTTTCTTGAGCTTTCATCGCTTATTTCATTCCTCAACTGGAAATAAACCTCCTCAAGGTTTTCTGACTTTCCCTTGCAAATGCTGATTCTTATACATCTTCAGTCTCATGGCAGGTTTGAAGTGGAAATTAGAATCTCAATGTAAAAGGACGAGAGTTGAAACTTCCTTTATTTTCCCCTCATTAGCATGGAATAGTATTTGTGGATGGGTGAGAAGGAGAAGCTGGGTGGGATCACAGGAGCTCTGCTATTGTCAGGCTCCTGCAGAAGCAGGTTTGGGGGTCAGAACTTTCATCCAAAACCCAGTGGGGTTTTTTGTGGATTTGGCAGTGAGCCCTGGGGTTGCACTGCCCAGCCGGTGACTTCACCTAAACAAACCTTAAAATAAACAGATCCTGTGATTCAGGAACCTGGAGTCTGTGATATTTTAAATTTCAAGAGTCAGCGACGATTGGTAGATTAGTATGTGATACAGGAAAAGCCTGTTCAAGGCTTGAGGTGTCTTCGAAAGCTATCGGGGAAAAAAATTCCAGTTTAAATGAAAATCTAATTCAGGTGAGCCCACAGGCAGCGGAGCGTCTGTACAGTAGTGTCCAGGCCACAAAAGCAAAATAGCTCTATTGCTGTTCGTAGAAAAAATTGAGACAGCCTGGAATGTCATTCTTGTAGGAAGCCATATCCCAGCGAAAACAAGGTTGTGTTTCTCTTTTGTAAGAAATTTTGGAGGGGGAAAAGGGCCTAAATGAGGTGCTAGATAAATATTTTGCCAAAGAGATTCCTTCAGCCTGTGGAAGGGACCAGTCCCATAAGCAACTTGTAGCTATAGTTTGAGCGTGAACAAGGAGGTGATTCTGTGGTGGTGTGTCAGAGCTCTGGTGTTAGAGAGGTCTGGGTTGTTTATTGTGCCCCTTCCTAAAGCTTCAGAGAAGTCTCAGTGCTGTTCCCATGACTGAGAAACTTCTTTAAAATTAAAACTTTGGCTTTTTTTTGGTGGTGTTTCAAAGTGTATTAAGAAAAATGTCCAGGTCAGGAAGAGCAGGCATCCACCAGAGAGGTGGATTTGAAGGTGTTCCTGTTCTGTGGCAAAAGTTGCAATTCAATAATCCCGAGCAGTATCAACATGTCTCACTTTTGTGATCTGCAGTGTGGTGCAGCCATATCTACAAACCCCGGCAGTGACAAAACCCCACATGTTAAAGAGTTGTAATTAAACATTTTGGAGCCCCACGGGGCAGGATGAGCTGTTGGTGGAACCTTCTGGCGTTCATCTGACACCTGGTGTGTTTTTTCCCCATGCACTGTTTGCACTGATTCTTCCCTGTATTGCCTGAAATTTTTAAGTTTCCTGATGGTGTTTTTTTATGTGTTGCTTTTTCCTTGTTGGAGTGAAAGTGAGGGCTGATCCTGCTCTTCTCCTGCTGGCAAGCCCCCGGCAGGTCTCTTGCGTTTCACTCAGCTGCTTTCATTCTGCTCTCACAAAGAGTGGGTTTAAAAGAAAACCACTCACTCAGAAGGTAGAACTCATATGGTTTGTTAATGCTTCTCTGCCTTTTATCCCATTTAATGGGATTCCTTGTTTTATCTCTTGTCATGCCGTGTTTTCCACACTGTGGTTTCCATAACGCGTCTCTGCGTCATCCTTTCTCTGTTTCTCCAAGCTTTGTTGTCCTTTGATTGATTGTTGCAGTTCAGCTTGATTTTGTATTTTATTTACTCCATATGTCCCCAAACATTTATCTGAGTTGTAATAAGTGAATAACAAAGTGAGCAGGGGAAGAAGAACAGCTTGGGAGCAAAGCCGTGCATTCCAGTGCCAGGGTGGAGCGGGCTGGGAGCTGCTTGGATCTTGCTCTTAATGTGAGGAGAGTGCATGGGGCAGTGTGGGGAACAGGGTGGGTTTTGGGGGACACAGCACTTGTGAATTAGTCCCTCCACAGCCAAAAGCATGATTTTGGGCAGTCGCTGTCAGGCTCAAAGAGAAAATTTCCCATCTCTTCCCCAGTGGAAAGTTGGCAGCTCTGCTCCCAGGCTGTGCTTACGGCGCTATTGCTGCTCAGAGGAATGGCTGCTGCTGCTCATCAGCCCACCCTTTTCTCCCCCGACATCAAACCACCCTTCTCTCCCACCCCACCACCCCACCTTTCTCTCCTGCCCTTGCTGAAATGTGGCTCCAAGGCTGGAAAGCCGCAGTGACTGTGGAGCTGCCGGCCACACTCCCCTTCAGCTGCTGCCGCCTGCACAGACAAGCTCTGCCAAAGGACACTGCCTGTCCCAAAGGAGGGTGAGGGTGTCCCATCTGACCTCTCCAGCTCTTATTTCTCAGCCTTCCTTGGCAGTAAAGAATGAGCCTGTTTGTCATATTGAATCACTGTTCTTTGCTTAGACACTGAAGCAAAGTTGGCATCTCTGTTTGCCAAAACTAAAAACGTCAATTGAAATATAATGTTAGTTTTTTGGTTTGCAAAGGGCACAGACAGCAAAACTCATGTGATTGCTGCCATTCACAATCATTTAAAGGATAGCTGTAATCAGGAGGAGCATCAACAACGTGCAAGCTGTCGCATTTGCAGTGCATTATAGGAACCGTGACCACTGAAGAGATTCCGTCATAGAATCACAGAATCCTGGAATAGTTTGGGTGGGAAAGAGCCTTAAAGATCATCTCATTTCACTCCTCTGCTATTGGCAGGGATACCTTCCTTTAGACCAAGTTGCTCGAAGCCCCATCCAGCCTGGCCTTGGACACTTCAAGAGATGGGGCAGCTACAGCTCCTCTGAGCAACCTGTGCCAGGGCCTCTACACCCTCACAGGGAGGAATTTTTTCCATATATTGAACCTCAAATTTTCCTCTTTCAGTGTGAACCCATTCCCACATGTCCTGTCACTATGGTTCCTGATGAACAGTCTCTCTCTGGCTTCCTTGTAGCCCTTTCAGATACTGGAAGGTGCTGTGAGCTCTCCAGGCCAAACTTCTTCAGCTTTCCAGCTCTTCCCTTTTCCTCAAAAGATCACATCCGTTTTGATAATGTGCAGATAAGCAAGACAGGGATAATTAAAACAAAGTGTGATATTCCTCAGTCAGCTGTTCCTACTGCATTAACAGCAAAATAGTTGCCCTCAGGTTAGGAATAGGTAAATCTCTTCGGCTTCCTGGCATCAGGCCTTGGAAAAACCTCACTGAGCTGAGCTTGGCGGTGAAGTTTCAGACGTGGCATATGGTCCTGTGCGATTCTGTTTAACCTACTGTCAAGTTGAGTGTAATTAGCAGCCCGTAGTAAGGGGTTGTGATAGGCTGGGTTGCTGACAGGACTTGATGTTCATTCACTCCGTGGTAACGGATCTCCCACCTACGGCATTTCTGGGTGTTGGAGTGTGGCCCTGCTGTACCTGCAGGCTGGGGGTGTGGGTGCCCTCTGGCAGTGCAGGGTTGGGAGCTGGTGGGATCCTCTTTTCTCACTGCAGTTGTGTTGGCAGATGCTCTGGAGGACCGTCGGGACAGGGCTGTGCTCGCTCTCCCAGCAGCCGCAGCCTGCAGCAACTCATTCCTGACAAGCTTGCAGGAGAGTCTGGAGTGACAGAGATTCTGGATCCGAGCCACGACTCAGCCAGCCTGTTCCTATTCATCCAAAATTGTCCTGGCCACCACACCATGGCCTTGTTTCTCCTAGTGACAGCTGGGCAGCTTATTTTCTGCCTGCCTGTACGGGCAGCTCCTTGTGTGGAGAAGCACGTTGGGCTCTGTGCGGTGCAATTTGTGTGTCTGTGATGAAGTCACAGGGCCTAATCACTGGTTTGAAAGGGACATTTCCAGGGTGGGGTTTGTAGCCCTCCCAGAGCTTGTGCCCACCCCCTTGGACAGACCTTCTGGTCCTTTGAAGAGCTACAGGAAAGGGGAGAGGGACTTGTGATGAGGGCATGGAGTGCCAGGACAAGGGGGAATGGCTTCCCACTGCCAGAGGGCAGGGATAGATGGGATACTGGGAGGAAGTTGTTCCCTGTGAGGTTCGCTGGAGAAGCTGGAAGTGTCCAAGGCCAGGTTGGACAGGGCTTGGAGCAACCTGGGATAGTGGAAGGTGTCCCTGCCCGTGGCAGGGGGTGGCACTGGATGAGCTTTAAGGTCCCTTCCAGCCCAGACCGTTTGGTGATTCCCTGGTTCTGTGGTACTTGCAGATCCCCAGCAATGGCCTCTTCACAGCTCCATTGCAACATCCCCTGGCAGCACCTCAGCCCTGGCTCCCGCAGGATCCGTGCTGCTGCTCCGGGCTCCTCTGGCAGGGACAGGACCTACTCAGATCCAGAGGCAAAGGAGCAGTTTTCCCTGCAGGGACAGGCAGCGACGCCTCTCCTTCCTCCCCCTGGCCTTGGGGCTTGCATGGGATCCTGTGAAGCCCTTTCCCAGCCGGTCGGGGGCTCTGGTCCTGCTGGGAATGGGTTAAAGAGGCTCCATGGTCCGGGAGCGGTGGGAGTGGCGCTCTAAAAAGAGGACCCAGGGTGTGGGTTGAGTCCTCCGGAGGGAGGAACCCGAGGAACAGCTAAGCCTGGGAAAGCAGAGCCCAGCCGGATTGTGTTGGCCAAAGCTGAGCGTTTCTCTCTCAAACCACGCCTCGGGAAGGGGGTGGAGTGAGGCCGGGCTGGAGCTGCGGATTTTGGTTTAGGGCAGGTTGGTGAAAGCATGTGTGTCCTGTCCCGGGACATTCTTGCACTGACACAGCCCCAGGGTGGTGAGCTGGGGGGACAATGCCTTGATCCCTAAAACCGTGATGGGAGCATGTGAATCCCTTTGAGAGAGCTGGGGAAAAAACCCCATGATCCTTTTTTTTTTTTTTTTGCATGTGTGTATTTTTGTAGTGCAAAAATGTTGCTTGAAGAAGCACTACAGAAGTGCCTATTTTTGTACCTCTCTGTTCACCCGCTCGCCTCACAGCTGGCTGGGTGTATGTTAGGGGTTGAATGCAGCCTTTCCACGTGTGGCTTGGAAAATCCAGCTGTTCCATTCCTGTCTCTGCTGCCAGTGCTCCCATTTCCAAGAGCAGGATGCTCATCTTGGCGCAGGGGCCTCGGGCTGTGCATGGGGGCCCTGTGGGGCGTTGTGGCTCTTGGGTGTTTGAGTGGGGCTGTCAGGAGAGGTGCCAAACAAGCCTTCCCTTGCAGAGGATGCTCATGGCCTCAGTGTGCAGCCCAGGGCTGGCACCCAGCATCCTGCTGGCAGTGGGACCAGTGCTGTGACTCTGGGAATGTTCACAGGTTTTCCCTCCTGGGTTGCTCCTGTGCTGGCCCTTCAATGGGCAGGGGCTGTGTGGCTGTTTGGGAGCACAGGGAACCATCCAGCCACACTCTGCAGCCAGTGCCAGGCCCTCTATGGGGTGATAAGAACAATAATCACGGGCCCCATTCCATGCCACGTGCTCCCAGCACAGTGCGTGCGCCACTTTTCCTCTCCTGGGGCTTGGAGAGCTGAGGGAACAGCTGGAAACCACCATGGGATGCAGAGTGGAACCTCTAAGAAAAATGTTACAGCCACATTCCCTCCTCTTTGCTGCGCTTTGTACTCCTTCAGACACCTCTGCTTAAGCTGTGGTGTTTCACCAAAAGAGGAGCAGGACAGGGTTTTTAGGATGGTGACTGCCTTGTCAGCCCCAGACAGATCCCAGGGGCACAGGGGACCTGGTGAAAGGCTCTGAGCTCTGGCAGAGCCTGTGCAGGCAGTGTCGTGCTGCTGGGAGTACAGGGCTGGCCCTCAGCAGAGTAGGGTTTCACCCCTCCCCAGATGAAAAAAGGTTTGGAAAGCTTTTTGGAAAGAGTGAGTTTGCAAAGGAGGAGTTTGGATATGGAAAGAGCAATCAACTGGCACCTTTCATGTTTCCTATTGCTGTACCAGCTCTGGGATCTCACAGATGGGTGCAGGCACACTGAAAGGGCAGCTCTTACCTGAGACCTGCGTGTGATCCAGACAATCCTGCGAAAGCATCAGCTTGGAATATGGGCACTTGCCTTTGAGGCTGGCAGAGCTTCGTCTCCTAAATGATTCCAGCAGGATGCACAGTGGCTCCTCAGTGATTTGTGTCACAGAACTGCCCTCGCACCTAAGCATAGCACAATTAAAAAGGAATCTTCTATTCCCTAAAGCAAAACACAGCGTTCATCTGAAATATGATGCAGAGTGATTGCCTGGGAGAAGAGTTTCCATTGGAAAATATCTTGGCTCCCGACCAGCGCTCTGTGAAGCCGTTGTAGAGGACAGCTCGTTATTGCTACCTGGGTGATTTTCTGGAAGAGGACTGTTAACATAAGCGGGAGTTGGTGAAGCCATTAGTCAGGATCCCATCTCAGCTCCTTCACTACTCAGCAAAAAGAAGATTCCCTGTCCTCCAGAGAC
This sequence comes from Dryoscopus gambensis, assembly GCA_013389985.1. Taxonomy (NCBI): domain Eukaryota; kingdom Metazoa; phylum Chordata; class Aves; order Passeriformes; family Malaconotidae; genus Dryoscopus; species Dryoscopus gambensis. Next base: position 79,075 of record WEIT01011512.1, read on the forward strand.
AGACTCCGGAGATGACTGCAAGTAGAGAGCCACTGCCATGAGCAGAGTGGCGTTGGCCAGAGATTCATAAGTAATGAATTAAATCTGTGCAGAGCAAAGGTTTCTATCGGAGTGTGGGAACATTATTTTACTCCTACGGAGGGAAAACATGAAGTCAGTGGCTCTATAGACTGAGCTCTGCGACCTCTGATTGCATGGATCGGTGCAAAGTTTGGATCAGAAGTCTTAAAAAAATTAGTGTAGACAAAACTGAGGCGGGAAAACAAAAGCTAGAAGAGGCCAAGGGTTAGACTTTGTGAGTCCCTGTGTTGTGTTAAGAAAATTCACTGTAGCTGGTATCTGTGGTGGATTGTGTTCCTACAGCAGTAAGGAAGGGCTTCACTTAAGGAAAATTAAAAGGAAAGGTGCTGCTCCTGTGTACAGGAAAGCTGTGTAGGGCATAGCACGGATCAGGCAGCGCCATGGAGACAAAGCTGAAGCCGTCTGGGTGGCACTCGAGGTTCTGCTGGGCTGACACAACACAATTCCCAAGGTTTAATTGAGAGGGAAGACACACCCTGCTTTCTGCAGAGAGTGCCAGGAGCATCACTGGTTCCTGAATCTGTGTTTCGTACAACACAAAGGAATAACTTCAGTAGCCCAACAGCCAGATCCCGAACTCCGAGCTCCAAAGCCCTCACTATGCTCTCTCTTGTCACTCCCTGCATCCAGTAATTAACCATTACTTGGAAAGCTGTGTGCCTTTCCAGTGTTTGCAGGACAATGAGCTGTCAAGGTACCAGTGCCACTGGCCTTGGGTAGTTTTTTTTCTGGTTACACGCGCCAGTTGAATCTGATACAGCCACAAATTTAAGTGGCATTAACTTGGATTTGCTTTGCTTTGCATATAGTGCCCCATGCTGTGCAGCCAGTCAGATGGGAATATTTCCCTCTGGCATAAGTTAGTCTTTGAAGCAATTAAAGGGTTAATTACAGCTGGCCATCAGATCTCTAAAACATGCCAGCAGAGCCCACTGCTGTGCTCTGTGTTCCTGTGGATTAGCCAGAGACATCCAAGTCTGTAGCTTGATCCCATAACTTCAGAGAGAACGAGGAGAGTTTGGAAATTCATCTCCAACACCCCCGCTCCCACAGGACCTACAGCTTCCCCTGAAGTAGATCCACTCTGGCTGCTTGGGAGAGACATTTCATTAGTCATCGGAGGATCTTTTCACAGAATCCCAGAATCATTTTGGTTGGAAAAGACCTTCAAACTCATTGAGTCCAACTTGTGGCCGATCCCCATTTTGAGGATGGGGAGCCCAGCTCAGGATCCTCCTCTCACAGGTGGGTGCTCTGATCTGCAGCACAGAGCACCTTTAGCTCCCTGTGCAGGCTGACCACAATTCCTCTGCTCCCATAGAGCAGGACAGCGGCTCAGGAGCTGCTGTTCCATTTCCTGGCTTGTTCTGCAGCTCCTGGAAGCTGCTGGATGCTGCAGCAGCCATGGAGGCTGTGTGCAAGGCCAGGAGTAGGTTCCCTGTGTCCTCCCCTCAGCAGTCAGGGAAGTGCAGTGCATACCTTGGTTTGGGAAGAAAGCTGAGCTACTGGGGGCAGTGTTGTCTAAGAGCTGGAACGCGGAGGGGGAAGCAGGACTGCGGCTTTTGTTTTCAGTTTGACCCTGGTGGTGTGGGCCGGGCTCTCAGGGATTCCTCTGCATCCCTCTCCCTGACTGAGCAATGGGGCTGGGGCTTGATTGCCTCGCAAGAGTCTTGTCCTGGTTATTTATGGGAATTCAGTGCTTGTGGAGTGCTTCAGTACTTGGCTGCTGGATAAATGCCCTGGATTTGTAATTCCCACTTGCCTGGTGCTCTGCCATCCTTGTGAGGAGGCAGTAAAACATTCTGTAGCAGCTCTTGGGAAGGTGAATCTTCAGGCTGAGCAAGGGGAACATGGGGGCAGCAAAACAGAGATGTGGACTCTCTTTGACAGGTTCATTGGTACCCTTGGTCCTGCCTTCCCACCCCTGCTGGTGCTTCAGCCTCTTCTTCCTCATCCTCAGAACCAAACACGACCTGGTGCTTGGGGGGTACATCCCGAGTAGCAGGTACTGGAGCCAGCAGGATCCCACTGTGGTCCCACTGGAGAACCGTTAATTTTGCTTTTAAAGCATCTTAAAAAAAAGAGAAAGGTTTTATTTTCTGCCCCATTTGTATTTTTTGTTCAGGGAAGAACCATCAGTTTCCCAAACAGAGACATCCCAGCCCCAGGTGGGAAGTCAGCATTGTGTCCACTGCAAGGGAGCAGCGCCTGAGAGGAATGTGGCTGCATTTCAGTGTTCCCACTGGAGTTTGAGCATGGCAGGGATGGTTTCAGTCCTCCTGGCTGCAACTCCACTTGTACACTTGTTTCTTTTAACTTCTTGGGGTCCTAGTTTTGGCTGGCTCGCAGGCTGTGTGATGGTAGAATCCTGGGATAACAGAATTATTAAGGATGGAAAAACCCTCCAAGATCATTGAGTCCAACCATTCCCCCAGCACTGCCAAGGCCACCACTAACATGTCCTCAGTCATTCCTTGGACACCTCCAGGGATGGTGACTCCACCACCTCCCCAGGCAGCCCCTTCTGATGCCTGGCAACCCTTTCATGAAGGAATTCCTGCTGATGTCCAACCCGAATCTCCCCTTCCTGTTTTTCAGCTGGGTAAGGCGGTAAGAGCTCCATGCACAGAGTAAGGGAGGTGCCTGAGGTCGCACAGGGAGTCTGTGTCCCAGCCCAGCCCTGAGCTCTCCCAGCACTGTGAGGTGCAGCTGAGTGTGACAAGCACGTGGGTTTGCATGTGGGGCCGGTGTGATGTGAAGGTCCTGCAGTGTGAGATGATGGGCTGGGGCTGCTCATGGATCCAGCTGCCCCTGGAGCATGTTCAGGCTGGCAGAGCTGCATCCCCTGTCCTGTCCTGGTCACAAGAGCAGCGCAGCACGGCTGAGATGTGGATTGGTTTGGAGTGGGAATAGCAGCAGCTGGTAACTGCATCCCTTTGCCCTCCTGTGAAGAGCTGGCCCTGCTCCTGGTGTCCCTGGAGGTCTGTGCAGAGACTGTCCCTCCATGGTGACCTCCAGGCAACAGGACTCATCTGGTGTGACAAGGGGAGCAACATTTCATCGTGGATCTGTGCTGGGGTTCTGGATTAATCATTACTGCACTTAATGGGTTGTAACCCAAAGCTAGAACCATCCACATCACCTGAGGACTCTGCACACCAGACCAGTGGGGATCAGGTGCTGGCACAGCTCTGCTGCCCAGAACTGGGGCACCCAGGAGGCGTGAGGGAATGGAGGCAGTGGTTAATAGGTAGGATGGAGTTAATCATTCACTGAATTCCTCAGCTACAAACTCTCCCCTCAGTATTTTTTCTGGTGCTGTTGCTGGAAAGGAAATGGGGGTATGTGAAGCAAAACCACACTTAACAACTCACAGTAGCCCTGGTGTGTGCAGGATTTCTTGCCTTGTGCTGAGGGTGGAGCTCCCCTCTGAGAGGAGACGCTCGGATGATCTGGTGGAGCTGAGCAGTGCTCGGGTATTTGATATATCTGCACCTTTCACTTCGGATGCCTGGGCCAGGCCCTGGAGAAGGAAGTGTCTTGACTTTCACCTGCCTGAGACCTAGGAAAGATCTATATTTTTCTCACAGCAGTCAATCACCAACAACTCAGACAAAAGTGGGAGAACTTATCTTAATTAATAAAATAGCAAAGATGCAATTACTTACAAGAGTCCAGCTCTGCCAGCCAAAACATGAGTCAGCTACCTCTCATAAATCTTGAGATTAAAAAGAAACAAAAGAAGGCCAAGTGCTGGTGCCCTCTGTGTTTTGGGCCTGAACTCCCATGTAGGAGACATCTGGAAACATCTGTATCTCTCACTGAGGAGATACAGAGCAATAATAGATTTCAACAAAATAGAAGGGAAGGAAAAAGTAGGGATTATAATTTAATGTCATGATTCCAGGAGACAAGGGAACCCACCACTTCTTTTAGGACAAGACTGAGTGTATCTTCTAATTCTTTTTGGGGTAAAGATGTGTCATGTAGATCCATGTACCATAGAACCAGATACAGGAATTTTTCATATGTGAGTGAAAAATAACCCAGTTGGTGTTAGTCATGCTGCAGAATGTGTTAGCAGTTCAACAATGGCCTTAAACACTGAGTGGGATCCAATTTAAACCTATAAAAGTGAGGAAGTCTGGACTTGGAGCCTGTTCTACCTGTGTACGCAGCCGTGCATGGAGTAGCTGTGGAATAAACAGCTTAGGAAGGCGTTGGGATTTCTTTTTACTCCATTAAACAGTTGTCATTTGTTTCCAAGGGTTTGATTTTATTGCTCCTTCTGTTTCACTCAGCAGGAAATTAAAAAAAAAAAAGCAGCCCAACACACAAGAAACAGATGCAAATTTTTATTTGCTCAAATTCAGCTCAACGTAGGAGCTGGGGCTCCAGGTTGCTGCACAAAAATGTCTTAATGTCTGATGATTCTGAATGTAATAAAAATATGTGAAATCCATTCTCAGGCCTCTGAGGTGGTGATCTTAGAGGTCTTTTCCAATCATGGTGATTCTATGATTTTCCTTTTTGTGTTATATGAGAACACCAGTCATGACTACGAAACTCTTTCTGCAGTTACAGCGTAGGCTGAGCATGGACAGGAGATGGTTATCTTGCTTTTAGTGCCTCCTCTTCCCATGCCTGGAAGTGTCCAAGGCCCGGCGGAATGGAGCTCTGAGCAACCTGATCTAGTGGGAGGTGTCCCTGCCCATGGCAGGGGGTGGATCTGGGTGATTTTTAGGATCCTTTCCAACCCAAACCATTCTGTGATTCTACAATTCCCTTCATCTGCTGTCAGCCTCAGCATCATCGCTCTACCCTGTAGAAGAGCTGGGGAGCTGCCCTCCCCGTGGAGCACCCAAAGTGCCAGATGGACTCCAGGCCACCCCTCGCCCTCCCGAGCCCTTGCCAGGCTGTCAGAAGGGTCTCAGCCTGCGTGGTCACTCCATGCGTGTGAGGCTGAGCTCTCCAGGGCTGCTCTGCTTGGGAAGCGCACTCCAGACAGGGCAGGAGGCAGCTCTCAGAGTTTTCTTGGCAGGAGGGTGTGGAAAATGTTGGAAAGGAAAAATGGAGCTCAAGCAGTCTGCAGCCGTGTCTGCCTCGGGATCAGAGGCGTGCACGAGGCCGGGGAGCTCTGCTCCACATGCTCCCCCATCCCTGCGCGTTCCCTGCTCTGCTCCCAACGCCTGCGTGCTCCCGATTTTATTTTATTCTGAGGAAAACAGTAGCTCTTTGATAGCCTTCCTAGGGATAGGATGGGACAGACAGACTGCTTACTGGGAAAAGCCTTGGGGTCTTCGTGTTCCTGACCTCCGGTGTGGCACAGAGCAGTGACAGAGCAGGGCCTAGCGTGGGCTGGGGCTGTTGGAACAGGCGCGACTGGGCAGCGATCCCAGCATGACTGAGCTGGAAAGGGACCTGTTTTGTCTTTCGGTGCGTGACCCAGGAGCTTTTCTGACCACAGGTGCCCATGCTGTGGTTTTCCCATCTGTTTTCCCACTTGGTGCTCTGGGCTGGGTGATAATGTGGGGGTTGGTCACAGGTTGGACTCGTTGGTGTTGGAGGGCTTTTCCAACCAGAGCAGACCATGGATCAGAGTCATCCTCACACCAGCAGCATTGTGGAGGATTCAGTTTTTGCCCTGTGCCATCCCTTTTCCTCATGCACTGGTGATCCTTCTTGCCTTGTTAAGCTGAGCTGTGATGCTGGATTACACCCCTCAGAGCAGTGCCTGTGGTGGGTTACATAATCCTCGTGCACAGAGCCTGCTGCAGTGAGGCAAGTCAGTAATGTCCTCTTGGATCCGAGAGGAAGAGGGGTGCTATGGAAACCTAACTTGTTATTATTATATGGGAACGAAATTTATTATTTCGCTCTTCTGCCTCAGTTTGTGATTACACCATGGAGCAATTTTTAGCCTTGGCAGGAAGGTGGTTTAGCATAAGACCAAAGATGCAGCTTAACTCAGTGTCTGCTGTAAGTCTTGAGAGCGATGCTGTGTCTGGGAGAATTGGGCAAATTCTCCTTCTGCCAGCAGGGCTGATTTATGAGTGTCATCCTTGATGTTGCTGTGGTGTCCAAAGTTTACCAAGGATGTTTACCCAAACCTTCCAGAGTGTCTGTGTGGAGCCTGGGGAGGGATCAGGCTGCGCTTACGTGTCCCGCTGATCCGAGCCTGCTTTGGGAGCCTTCCAGTCCCCGCGGGGCTGGGAGCAGAGCTGTGGCTGGTGCTAGGCACAGAGCACAGTGCGTGCCCCGGCTCCTTGGGGCACTCTGTCTGTACCATTTTATTTGTCTTGGCCTTGCCTTGGTGTTTCCTTGCTCTTCTTTCCCTTTTAAACAAAGCAAATTTGCTGGTGGTTTGTGTGCACCGCGAGCACCCTCTTACACAATCACCCGCGTGGGTTTTTGAAGAATAGGGAAGAGTAATTTTGGATTTAATCATTAAACTGAGGCACAGGCCAAGACAGTTGCCTGAACCTGAAGTGAAGCATCAGCCTCCCCAGAGACTCCTCAGCCAGCACTGTCCTTGTTTGAGTCGCCCTATGCCAGGGAAGGGGCTCGGCCTTGGGCTTCTGTTTTAACCAACACGAAGTGAAACAACAACAACAACAGAATCAATCTGTTTTATTGTAGGAAAAAAACCACGGAGTGTAAGAGATGTGACTTTCTCTTCCTTTGTGTCAGCTCCAAGGAAATCTGCCCTGCCGGCTCTCTCATGGATCTTTTGTCCTTTATTGGTGTGTGCTTCACTGTGTGATGTGTGGGGACTGTGGGTGTTAGACTTACCTGTTGTAGCAGTAAACACCTGTAGGTCAGGTGAATCATCCCAGGACCTGTGCTGGGGAACTTTGGAAAAACCCTGAGTTGAGGAAGATTTAAGCTGACTAATGAAGAAAAGATTTCTGAGAGGAAGAATCAGTACCAGTGTCAGTCCCAGCTTGTGCTTGTGTGGGGAGTCGGCAATAATTAAAAAAAAATTATATATTTAATATTTAATATATTTTCTATACATATTGACCTGGGAAGGAAATGTCTCTTGGCTTTGCATATGCAAAGAAAAAGAGAAGAACCAGCACAAACAAGGCCCATGAAGCCACCTCAGCCTTACTCTGGATTCTCAAAAGCAATGGAGTGTTCCAGCCTTGTTCTGGTCCCATGCACAAGGGAATGGCCAACCCTGGCTGGCTGAACCCCATCCTGGGATGTCTCACCAGCTCGTGGCAGATGGAGAAATCAAACAGGGGACTTTGGGATGTGCCCTGTCCTTGTCAATGCGATGAAGAAATCAGGGGAAAAAATGTCACAAAAACTGCAGGGAAGAGCTGCTTGCCAGAGAGATGGAATAATTAAAGAAAAAGGGTAGCTGTAGTAGAAGGAAAAATGCTGATTGCGAATCATCAACTGTCCGTGACTTTCCTGCTGTAAAAGGTTGAATGGTCCAGGCTGTGTATTTGTGCTGGCAGTGAGAGATCTCTACAATAACAGCCGTACCCTGTTTAGCTTTGCTACTATTTGGAGAGTCTGTGCCAGGACTTATTGGAATCCCCCAGGCAGGCGTTTAGAAGATCTTTTAAAATTGGTGGGGCTGTGGGATCAGAAACCCTTGCTTGGTCTCCAGAGAAATTGGCTTTGTTTTAAAACAAAATCCACAGTAGGATGCTGAAGTGTGTGAGATGTTTCGTACGGCAGCGTTTAATGGGATCAGGAAAGGGATACCTCCCAGTAGTATTTGCAGGTATTAAATCATTAAGAAGATTAGCAGAGTTGCAAGACCTCTTTTTTTTCCCTCTAGACAGTTTATTCCACATAATGATGTTCTTAGAAAAGGATTAGAGGCGTTGGTCCTATGAGAGAAGGGAACAGGCACTGTAGTGATCCTCTCTTCAACAGATCCCTGACAGGGTTTAGTCTGAAGTGAATGGAATTATCCTTTCTCTGATTCCTCACAGAAAAATAACAGAATCATGGAATGTTTTTGGTTGGAGGGGATGTTAAATCATTGCAACCCCCTGCCATGGTCAGGGACACCTTCCACTAGGCCAGGTTGCTCCAGACCCCGTCCGACCTGGCCTTGGACACTCCGAGTATGTCTGCATTGTGTGTTTTATTTGAGGGAGAGACCTCTCTTTTCCCAAGCTGATCAGGGAGGGCAGTCTGCAGGAGCAGAAGCTCCTTGTGGGAGAGGGATGTGGATCCAGCCTGTGCCACCAGCTCTGTGCCCGCTGTGGTTCCACCGGGAAGCAGACTGGTACTCCTTCCTGTAGGCTTTGGAGTGGCTTCTGTGATTTCCTCTTGTTTTTCCTTAGTTTGGGTTGAAAAAGATGCTCTGGAGATAACCTGTCCTTGTCCTGGAACACGTGTGATGCACACACACCTGTTGATAACTGGCATGCCAGGACAGGGGACGATGCCTGGCTCTGGGCTGTGGAAGGTGGAGGATCAGAGCCTTCCATGTCCTTCCCCAAGGCAGCCTGGAGGTTCTCCCTAAGGAGCACACACCCATGTTCTCCACCCCTGGTGGCTCTTTCTACAGCCCCACGTTTTCCCCCTGAGCTGCAGCACGAGCCCTTTGGGGCACAGGAGGCTTTGCAGTTCCTGAAGGGCTGCAGAGGAGCTGCACAGAAGCTCTTTTACAGCCAGCACAGACAAGTCCAGGACGATCTGACTGAGCCAAGGTCAGAGGTAACTTGTTGTTGTTGCTCTGGACAGGTGGAGATCAGTCCAGCCAAGGGGAAGAGTTGAGCTGAGGGGAACAGTGGAAAGCAGGTTATCTCAAGGTCAGCTGCATCTTTCCAGGATAGGCTGATGACTTGATTGAAGCATTCTTCCAGAACTCTTTCCAGGGATCTGTCCTTTGGTCTCCACCCTGTACCTCCAGATCTGTTGCAGGGTGGATTTCTCAGCCCCTGATACTTGGCAGAAGTGTGGACAGTTATTCGTCGCAGGCAGATCATGTTACAGTTTTGGCTCTCTCCTATCTGGAGTTTAAGTTTTCAAAAGAATGGATAGAATTGGATATGCAAGTCCTGCTGAGCCCAGGAGATCCAGACCCCTCCTGGCTGCAGTGTGAGGCTCGTGTCACTCCAGCTGTGTCACTGCTGAGGAGTCACTTGTGCCACCTGAACCCTTGGAGTGTTGAGGGGCTGTTGGATCTCTTCGTGTACAACACGGGGCAGTGGGTGGGTCCCTGGATGGGTCTGTTGGCCAGGGTGGGTCCAGAAGAGGACACTGAGCAGGATCCTGTGCCCAGCGGTCCAGAAGGAACCAGAAATGTGCGTCACCTGGACGTGATCTGACTTGAGAGCACTCTGAAGAGCAGATTTAGATGGGATATTGGGAAGGAATTCCTCCCTGTGAGGGTGGTGAGGCCCTGGCACAGGGTGCCCAGAGAGGCTGTGGCTGCCCCTGGATCCCTGGGAGTGTCCAAGGCCAGGTTGGACGGGCTTGGAGCAACCTGAGAGAGTGGAAGGTGTCCCTGCCCATGGCAGTGGGTGGAATTGGATGGGCTTTAAGGCCCTTTCCCAACCAAGCCATTCCAGGATTCTATGATCTTGTGCAGGGAACAAATGAGTTTCTGTCTCCCAAACCTGTTCAGGTCTTCTAGAGGGGCAGCCGAGGCCTGAGCAAGCTGCTCCCTTCCCTCTGTACCTACTCTGGGGCCTCTGAACATCAACGTTTTTGAAGCAGAAATATTCTGACTGCATCACAGAAGACTTTCTAATGCTAAAAGGAAGCAGCCCAACCACACACATTATTAATGCCAGAAACATGCAAATGGCTTTTGTACGGGAACCAGCAGCTCTATATTGGGTTCTAATTGGGTTTTGTTTTCAGAAGGAAGATATTTAAGGTTCTATAGTGAACATGCTGCAAAAACATTGAGAGCAGAGCCCTCCAACCCAAACAACCACATTTCAAAAAAGCTAGGGGAGCTCGTATTGGTGTCGGCACCGGCACAGGGAGATTAGGGAAAGCCTGTCCTTTGGCCTCTTCAGGCCAGATCCCTGTGCTCTGTCTGTCCCTGGCACTGGGGTCTGCCCTGCCCTCAGATTTACAGCATATAACATCAACCAGAGCTGCTGCTTAAGGAATTCCTTGAGTGTTTCTGTTCCAGTAAGTACAGTGAGTATTCACGGGCCTAGCTTTGTATTATGGAGCCTTTGTGCTAGAGAGATGTTTACAACAAAACGGTATCTTGGAAGCCCTTTCTCCCTCAGAATCCTGGAAATACTGTTATCTCAAGCTTCAGGAGGAACTTCTGCATGGAGACCACCCAGGACTCAGAGCTACCTGTCACCAGAGCACCTCTGCTCCCCCGTGTTTCTGCAGGGAGGCTGAAATTTGGCACCGATTGGGCTGAGCCCTCACCACCTGGAAGGGCTGGATCCACCAACACAGCTATGGAATAGCAGAGATGGAGACATCCTCACCAGCAAAGTTTCAGGCTACATTCATGGTATCTTCAGCCTGCTGGATAGCAGAGTTTTGCCCTTGTTTCTGCTGGGGGAACATCCCTCTTGAGGGCCTGCAGGATTCTCCCTGGTACTGCTGGACTCATTTCACTCCTTCTCTTCCTGCTGCTGGTTCAGGCTGCCAAGTGTTTCCTTCCTTCCTTCCCCCCCTGGAGCTGTGTCTGCATCCACTCCTGTTTGTATTCCTGCATTCCTTCAGAGGCCTTTTTTTTTTATTTGAACATCAGTTGCAATTTTTTTGTATTTGGATCCTGCCAGTTAGTGATCACTGCACGGGGAGAGGACAATGTCCTGGTTCTGTCACCTGCCCCATGGGCAGACCAGGTGGGCCACCAGCAAACCAGTTTAACCAGCAGACCTGTAGCTTCCCCTCTTCTTCAGACCACGGTGGGAAGCAGCTCCTTTTGCTGCAGAGGGCTGTGACAGATGCTGCTTTTCAGAGGTGATGGAGAAACGCCCCTTGTCCTTGTCTTTCCCGGGATTTCCTTTAAGACAAGAAAAAATTGGACACCTGGAAGAAATCCGGCCCCCAAGCCTGCCTGAAAGAGACCTCAGGGAAGGGGATGTCAGTCCCCATGGCAGCCGTGGGAGCCTGGGTCTGTCCTGGCTCTGGGGGAGGGCAGGGGAGCCAGGCAGTGGGAAGTGGCTGCAGCGGAGCCGGGCAATGGGAAGTGGCCAGAGCAGAGCTGGGCAGCAGTAAGTGGCCGGAGTGGAGCCAGGCAGTGGGAAGTGGCCAGAGTGGAGCTGGGCAGCAGGAAGTGGCCGGAGCAGAGCTGGGCAGCGGGAAGTGGCCGGAGCAGACCCAGGCAGCGGGAAGTGGCCAGAGCGGAGCCGGGCAGCAGGAAGTGGCCAGAGCAGAGCTGGGCAGTGGGAAGTGGCTGGAGCAGAGCTGGGCAGCAGGAAGTGGCCAGAGCAGAGCCGGGCAGCGGGAAGTGGCCGGAGCGGAGCCGGGCAGCAGGAAGTGGCGGGAGCGGAGCTGGGCAGCGGGCAGGAGCTGGCCCAGCGTTACATAACGCACCAGAGACACGTTCAAGTGATTAATTTGAGGCTCTGGCAGCCGCTTCCCTGTAATAATATTTTAAACATTACTTTTCCACTGGCCCTTGCCAATGATCGTTATTTTGCGCTGTGGAGGCTGTAAAATTTCGCTTCAAGGATGGGTTTCACTCCCGTTACAGAATGTGTCTGGAATGTGCAGATGTTTCCTTCGGGGAATAGGGAGCCAATGGGCTCTAACACATCAGCCCTGCGGGGAGGACTCAACGTGCTAAGCGGCCCTATTCACAAAATCCCAAACAAACACACACACACACAGCCCGAGGAGCTGCACCCGAGCTGGGCATGTGGCTCCCGGCCCTGGGCATGGAAACCCAGGGTCTGCTGGAACTCAGGAAGGTTCCGGGCTGGGATGGTCACAGAGGGGTCCCTCAATGGGCTCTTACACAGTGCCACATGTTCCTGTTCTCTGGAAGAATTGTGGAAACTTTGGCTGACTGGGTGCAGATAAGGTGGCTTGGAACGACAGGATCTCTGAGGTGCCTTCCAACCCAAACCATTCTGTTGGTTTTGAACTGGAAGAGCACAGGGTTAGATGGGCTATTGGTAAGAAATTCTTGGCTCAGAGGGTGCCCAGAGAGGCTGTGGCTACCCCTGGATCCCTGGAAGTGTCCAAGGCCAGGTTGGACGGGGCTTGGAGCAACCTGGGATGGTGGAAGGTGTTGGGGTTGGAACTGGATGGGCTTTAAGGTCCCTTCCAACCCAAACCATTCTGGGATTCCATGATTAACATCACACAGGTATCCAGGGGTTGTGCATGTCAAGGACAAAGCAGCTGCTGTTGATGTGCCAGAATTAAAGAAAATGGGAAGATGGGATTTAATTGCACAAAAAAATAGTTTGCATGGAGAGCAGAGAAGACTGAAAACTGCTTTTTATGGAACAGCTTCAAATTAAGGAGCTTCAAATTAAGGCTGTGACCATCCCTGAGGGATACGTGGCAGGGCTGGTCCTCTTTTAATAGGAAGATGCAGGAGAGCACTAAGTTTTTTACTTCTCTAGTTTTTCCTTATCATCTTCACTGCAAGGAAGGGGAGAACAAAGCATTGGGGCATCAGGTCCTTGAAGAGGAGCCCTTACAGGGTCAGTCATGGACACAGGGAAAGCTGCAGAGGGACTTTGAAGCGCCAGGAGGGACAGGACAAGGGGGAATGGCTTCACACCAATAGAGGGAGGGTTAGCTGGGATACTGGGGAGAAATTCTTCCCTATGAGGGTGGTGGAACACTTCCAGGGCACATCTCGCCCAGAGAAGCTGTGGATGCTCAAAACTCTACCTCTGGCATTGTGAGAGCCTGAATGAGAAGTGGAAGCTCTTACAGAAAATAAATACACAAGATAGGAAAGAGAAATGTTGGTTGTGATGAGCATGGGCTCAGCTCAGGCCTGTCAAACACTGATAAGCAAAAGAATCTTACGGAAAGGTCTGTGTCCCGGAAGGTTGAAAAGAGTAAAGAGTTTTGCAAGTACATTGGGAATTAAAGGAATTAGATGATACTGGTCTGTTAATAGATGAACATGGTCAAGTTATCAATGAAAATACAGAAAAGACAGGACTGCTCAGTAAATATTTCTGTTTTCTATTTGGAAAAAAGCCAGGTGATGTATTTGTATCATATGAGGATGATGAAACACTTTCCACTCCAACAGTAACCGAGGAGGATGTTAAACAGCTGCTATTAATGTTAGACCTTCTTAAACCAGCAAGTTCAGATATTTTGCATCCAAGAATTTTAAAAGATCTGGCTGAAGAGCCCTCTGGGCTATTAATGTTCACTTTTAATGGATTTTTGGGCCTTAGGGAGATTCCCAGGGACTGGATCAAAACAAACATGGTGCCAGTGTTAACAGAAGGTAAATAGCGTGGTACAGACATTCATTAGCCCAGTGTCCTGATTTTCTATCCCAGGGAGAAGCAATGCTGTGCCTAGCATGGCATTAGCTAAAAATTAAAGGGGATGGTGTAATTAGTGGCAGTCAATGTGGAAAATCCACTTATGGAAAATAGATCTCCCAAACCTCTGCCTTTTAAGTAACTTTACAGATGGAGGAGCAGAAGACGCTGACGTTGATGTAATACACATCTGACTTCTGCAAGAAGTCAGAGTTTGAATTCTGAGTCAAATTTTTGAGTTTGACTCAATGTCACTTGTGTTTGTCAGGAATTGGAATGAAGAAATTCAACTCCACAGATACTAAAGGGATTAAACACTGGCTTCAGAACGTTTCATAGAATGATAGACTTGACCCAAACGATTGTTTGGGTTGGAAGCTACCATATAGCCCATCCAGTCCCAAGCCCCTGCCGTGGGAAGGGACACTTCCCACTAGATCAGTTTGCTCCAAGCCCCATCCTGCCTTTAAGGTCCCTTGCAACCCAGACCTTTCAGTGATTCTCAGAGTCTTTACGTGAGGTGGGAACATCCTCTGCAAGGCTGGGAGCTGCCTGCTTGGGCTTGACGCAGGAACTGGTGTGTGGAATCCGACGATTTGCGGTGTTTGAGTTGTTGGGATAAACCATGGAAAGCAGCCCTAACATCAGGACTGCAGGGAAAACACGACTGAATTGTGCTGCAGCCGTGGTTTGGCCAGGTCTGGGGGCCTGAACATGCTGCACTTTGCTTTTTGCTCCCAGGTCTCCTGGTTTGGGGATTTTCTGTCGCAGGCAGTGGCTGTGAACTCAGGGCTGTGCTCAGCATCACAGAGCAGCATCGTTTACTTTTGGCTGTTTTTAAACATATCAAGTACTAATCTGACAGCCCCAAATCCACAAGTTTTCCCTCTGGGGAGGAAGAAAGTAAGTCAAGAGGCTTATCAGCTCTCCAGCATAGGCTGTGCTGCAAAACCCTGCTCAGAGTTGGTCTCCTTCACTGACAATGCTCTGCCAGGCCTGGACCTGAGTGGGTCTTCCTTTCTTCTTGTCTTTTTCCCCATCAGCTATTTTCAGGGAACATCCCATGCTGGAGCTAAAAGATGTTGGTGAGAGCCTGAAACGGGGAGCCTCTTAAATGAAGTGTTGTTGGTAAAACATATTGGAGATGAAAATCAAGTGACAGACAGGGCTAAAATAGGCACGAAACTGGTTTTCTTCAGCAACCACCCAGGAACCTGGAAAACTTGGAGGTGTTGGAGGGGGCTGTTAGCTAAAGGTTGAACAGATGGGGACTGTCAGCTGTGAAAGGGAAAGGTTTGAGGAGCGTTACCTGCCGTGGGAAGGGACAGTCCAGTTCTGGGGACAGGGGGAACGGGAAGTTGTGTCCGTGTCAGCACCGAGGTGGGTCCTGGCAGGTCTGTGTGGAGCCAGGCTGGTGCTATCCCCATCCATGTGCCCTGCAGGAAATATGGGCTGGGGAATTTGGGAACAGGACCTGGAGCTCAAACTTTTCAAATCACTCAGGAGGAAATGGCCAAAAACCCTTTCAGTTTGGTCTGCTCAGCTTTATGCTGCTCCGGCAGTGGGAGGGCCACAGCAGGAGCTCACCCCACACCCAGAGGGAGTCAGGGATGTGGTGACACTGTTCTTCAGCCACCTTGTGGCTTTGGCCATGAGACTTTCCTGTGTGTCCTCTGGATCCAGTGTGCCCTCTGCGTGTCTGCTTTACCTGTCACAAGAGGCTCTGCCTGGTTGCTGCTGTTTCTCTTAAATCCTCAGTCCTTTGTGTGCTCTGGGGCTTGGAGCAACCTGGGCTCATGGAAGGTGTCCCTGCCCATGGCAGGAGATGGAACTGGATGATCTTTAAGGTCCCTTCCCACCCAAACCATTCCAGAATTCCCTGATCCCCTGTGAGGGCCGTGTTTTGCTGCTTGTGGCTTTGTTTTCCCTTTGTTTGTGCTGCTGGTGCCGGTGCCTGACAACGCTCTGACTGTTCCTGTGTGGGAAATGAGAGAGTTATTTCCCAATTGTTTGAAGAAATTACTTTTGATCTGATACTGCCTTATCAGTCTCACTTTCTCTCAGCTGGGTTGTGCTCTGAATTCAGCTTGGAAGTGGCATGGAGGTTTTTACAGATCTCCCCATGTTTTGGAGGATCAGGCAGTCCCTGGTTTGTGGCTCTCATTCTGTATCAGAGATGCCCAAATTGTTCCCCTGTTCCTTTTGGGATACAAAAGACAGATACCCGAGAAGGTTTCCAAGGAACAGGCCATTCAGACTTCACGAGTGTTTGCAAATGGGATGTGTGCTTTGGAGAAGACTTCCTGGAGTTCTCCGTGTCCCTTGGCTCCAGCTCCTGTGTCAGCTCAGTGACACATCCCTGTGATCAGTCCAGCATTATCCTGAGCCTCCTGCATCTCGTGAACCCTGCCTGTGGCTCCTTTGCTGTGTACTGCAGAATTTACACTGCTAGGACTGAATAGCATTGGGGTTTTATTATTTCTCACATCCCTGGAGGACAGCTGTCCAAGGAAAAGCCTCACTTATAAAATAAATACAAATTGAGTAATAAAAAACCAGGACACAAAGATTATGTACGCCATTCCCTGTCCCAGTGATGAATTAATATCAATAATACCTAAACATTTATTGAAAACTCTTTACTTTGTGTAAGGAAGATTAAGCACTGAGCAGCTCAGCTGTGTAATCCCTAAATTACAGCTTCCAGAGGGCTCCCTTTTTATGGTAAAATCAAATGTCCCTCGGCTCCCAACACGCCGACTTGGAAACGTGCTGGGTTTTCAGGAGACCAGAGCTGGGCATTGGAATTGCTGTGTGTTGGCACACAGTGGCACAGGACATGGGGACAGGTGTGTTTTGGGGGAAGAAGTGGGGGTCAGCGTGGAAAGCAGTTGGATTTGGGCTGCAGGCGTCTTAATAGGATCTACTTGAGCTCTGCCACGTGTGCTGGGGAGATACTTGGATTTATCACATCTTTGGTTGCTTTGCAGACTTTCCATGAAACAAATGTGTGTTCGCAGGGCTGACATTTCCCTGGCTGGAGCTGCAGACAGCTCGTTTACGTGCGGTGCTAATTATGGACACGAGCTTGATTTCAGTATTTGGGTTGCTGCTTTCCCAAGCCGGACGTCTCTGCTGCTCCCGTCCTTTGCCGTGGTGTCACAGGGCTGGGTGATGCCTGAGGTTTCCTCCTTGTCCTGTGCCACATGAAGTCACCTCTGGGCAGCGAGGGAAGGACCACGGCCAGAGCCAGCCCCGGTCAGTGCCGGCTCCTGGCTGCTCGGATAGCTTGGAAGGTGGGAGGGATCTCTCATAACGGTGCCAACACCCCTGTATCCATCTCCCTGTCCCACTGGAGCACCTTTCAGGCCGCCCCAAGCTCTGGGGGCCCCTGGTGACACCCCAGTGCCCGCTCGCCTTTGGCTCTGTTTGCGTGTTGGCAGTGAGGAGGTGAAGTCAGCTCAGCGTAGGAATAACTTGTAAGAGGAGCTGAGCTGCGGGTCCTGGATCCTCGGAGCCCCCTCCCAGCCCCTGCTCGGGGGGAGAGGGATGGAGCACACGATGCCATGGCCCCCAGGACGGCCCTGCCAGAGCATGACGTCGCTGCATGAGGTAACACATCCCCTTTGTGCGAGTGGCTCCATCCCTGCTCCGGCTTCGTAACCATATTTGGGAAAGTCTGCGGAAAGCTGCTGGCTGCAGGGATGCGAGGAGCTGCTCCTGGAGCCACAGCTGCTCTGCAGACAGCTCCCACCTGGAGGCAGGGCTCATCCCGACCCTCGTGGGGGTGCCCTGGCCAGGGTTGCGATGCCCTAGCTGTGTTTCGAATGCCCCATCCACGGCTGGGATGCCCTAACCGTGGTTGGGGTGCCCTGGCCATGAGAGGGGTGCCCTGGCTGTTGCAGAGGTGCCATAGCTGTGATTGCAATGCTCTGACCATGGTGGGGACACCCTGGCTGTGATGGGGGTCCCCTGGCTGTGGCAGGGATGCCCTGTCTGTGCATCCTGCAGGTGTTTGCAGCCTCACCTCTTCTGTTTGCTCCAGGAATGAGGCACAGGAGCAGAGGGAATGCGGGAGGGATTGTGTCACCTGGGGTGCCCCGAGCTCTCAGCTCAGTCTTTTCCCTGCTTCTCGGAGCACAGGCTCTCACAGCCCCTTTTCCTGAGCTGTGAAGTGCCTGCAGCCCCAAGCTTCGATTTACTCCTACAAATCCAAGGGTTTTGTGCTGGTACTCAGCGAGAGGCTTGAGCAGGATGAGGCAAGGCAGCGAGGTGAGGGAGGAGCGTTGCTTCATCCTCCTGCTCAGGGAGCCCACAGTGGTGGAGTGACCTGCTTGTGGTGCTGTGGGAGCTGGGAGAGACATCGGGGTCTGCTCCTGGCACAGCTGCACTACGAGGGCATATTGGGAGTGCTTTACTCTCTTCAGGAGAGCATGGAGTGTACAGAACATTGCAAAGATGCTCATCTCGCCTTGCATTTCGTATCAACAATTAGGATTTTGCTGTAAGAAGAAAAACATTCTGTTTTTAGATGAATTTTTATGAAAAGTCTTCTAGGGCAAATTCCTCAGAGAGAGCCAAGGACTTGGGCCAGCATTTGAAACTCATAAATTCAAAGTGAACAAATAAATTGTCATCGTGCTGTGACGGCCTCGGGGAGATGAGGGTGCTCACAGCTGCCTGCCACCAATGAAAGGCCCCTCTTGGTGCTGGGTTGCAGCTCTTGGGGGTGATGTGTGGTGGAGCTGGAATCCTCTGGCCTTGGAAAATCCCTGCTTCAGCATGATTGAAAGCAGTAGCTGGTGATGAACATCTCCACGTGCTGTTTCCCTCCTGTCTGTGTTGAAAGGCAGAGAACTCCTGGTGCAGAAGAGTTGAGAGGCTGTTCCTGCCAGCCAGGGTGTCCCTGCCCCTACTGCAGGACCACAGCATTGCTCCCCGTGCCCAGCACACAGGAAAATCTGTGTTTTTTCATGTTTCCATAGCCATTTGTGGAAATAATCACTATCCTCACCTCTGCACACTGCTTCTGCTCTGCGTCCTTGGAGAGGTGCAAGCCAAAAGACGAAGAAAAAAGGAATCAGATCAGCAAAAACCTGTAATTTTTCCTGGCTCAGGCAGGCAAAAGCACACAGAGTTTTTCCTGCTCTTTTTTGGAAAGTCTGTTCTGTGTGTCAGGCAGGATCAGCTCCGCGCTGCCTTTTGTTCCTGGAGACAGGGAAGTGTTTGCCATGGCAACATGGGAGGCAGCCTTTGGGCTGTGCAGGGGAGCTCTCAGGCAGTTTGTGGATCTGGCAGGTGATGGAAGGCTCTGGAAGCTTTGGGCTTTGCTGTGTCTCACCAGCTGTCTCACATGTCCCTCT
Source organism: Dryoscopus gambensis (assembly GCA_013389985.1). Classification (NCBI taxonomy): domain Eukaryota; kingdom Metazoa; phylum Chordata; class Aves; order Passeriformes; family Malaconotidae; genus Dryoscopus; species Dryoscopus gambensis. The sequence continues at coordinate 97,946 of WEIT01011512.1, forward strand.
GTCCCTTGTCCTCACTGGTCTCAGGGTGTGGAATGGTGCAGCCTGGCTTTTCATAGAATCCTGGAATGGTTTGGGTTCAAAGGGACCTTTAAGCCCATCCAGCCCCATCCCCTGCCATGGGCAGGGACACCTTCCACTGTCCCAGGTTGCTCCAAGCCCCGTCCAGCCTGGCCTTGGACCCTTCCAGAGATGGTGCAGCCACAACCTACGTGATGGAGTGAGAAATGGGAGCACTGTGGGAGCACTGCTGGACTTTTCTGGGAGCCGTCTTTCCCTGGCACCTCTGGAGCTTCACTACCCCACAGAAACCTCAGCCTTGATCACGGCTTGAAGGCCTGGAGCTTCTCTCCTGCGGCCCCGCCGTGCTCTGCCCCAGCCGCGCGGGCTCCTCTCACTCAGACGCTTCTCCGTCTCTGGATGCTTTTCCTATTACCGTTCTGGCCGGGCTCCATGCACCAAAAGGGCTGGGGAAGCGCTGCCCTCCCTCCCCCTCCCTCCCTTTTTGCGAGATGGAGGCAGAGCGGGCCCACAAATGACATAATGAGAGCATGACATCAGGCTTGGCAGCGGGGCCGCCCATACTCTGCCGTACATTATATGTTCCGTGAAATGAGGGAGCAGACAGCGGTGCCCCAAAACCAGCCTGGCCACCACAGTGTGCAGGAATAACCCCTGGGCTGGCACTGGGAGGGCTTCGGAGCATCAGTGAGGGATGGAGTGGGTGGCACTGAGCCCTCCTGCTCCCTCCTGCTTCCCTCCATTGGCACCGAGCCCTCTCATTCCCTCCCTCTTCCATCGGCACTGCTGCAGGGCAGCAGCTGAGAAAGGAGCCAGTTCTTGATGCTTTTTCCCCCAGAATTCCCCGAGTCCATCCGGGAGCAGGTCAGGCTGGTGGTGTCCGTGATGGATCCATCCTCACCCTCTCCAGGAGGTGGGCTGTGGGTATCCACAGCTCCAGAGAGGCTCAGGGATGCACCTGGCATCACACAGGGAGTCGGTAGCAGGGCTGGGATGGAGCTGGAGGCTCCCAAGGCTCAGGTTGACGCCCTTATTACTAAATATTCCCTTATTTCCCAAAGCTTCACCTTCCTCACAAAACCAACTCCCTTTTCCAGAAGTATATGGATCTCTCCCTTTGCTGGGCTGGTAAGTGGAACATGGCTGGGTGGGGAGCTCTCTGTAACACAGTTTGTGTCCTGCACTGTAGTTTTTGGTGACTTTTCGTGCCCCATGTTCCACAGAATGTGGAGAAGCCTCCTAGCCTCTGGCATTGCATGGCTCCATTTTACAGGTGTGGAGGCAGGACTGAGGAGCTGTGACTCGTGGCTGCCCTTTTCCAGGAGGCACAGCGTGTTCCTGAAGTCCCCTGAGCCACAGGAAACTGCATTTTTCTTTCTCCTCGTGAGGAGGGTGTCAGGCTGCATGTGCAGAGAATGTCAATGGAGAGCCTTGTTTGCTGCTGGCTTCAGCTCTGCATTGAACCTGCTCTGAATTTCCTCCGGCCTGGCAGTGGGCTGGGAAAATACAGTCGTGGCAGTTTGTGGTACCGCCAGGCTGAGCTCTGTCCCACAGCCTTTGCCTTGGCTTTTATTGCTCAGTATTTCCTGGTTTATTTTTTTTTCTGCAGCCCAGCTTGGTTCACAGCCACCTCTCCCATGCCAGGAAGGCATAACACGATTTTCCATACACGTTGGAGAGGGAGCAGTGGGAGAAGGTGGGCAGGCAGCTCCCCGGCTTCCGGCTGGAGGTGGCGGGCGCTGGATCTGCCACCATTCCTACTTCTCCCAGCTGTCCTGTCAACGGGAGCTCTGCTTCCCTCGCAGGCTCCCCACCCAGGAGGTCAGGGAGGGTGAAAGCTGAAAGGTTTTATACCGGTTCCTCATGGGATCATGAAGGCAAGGAGGCAGCAAGGGAACTGGCCCTGGTTTTAGGTGCCAGCTGGTGCCTGGCCTGGATGGAGCTCAGCAGCATCTGTGGATGTGGGAGACAGAGGGTGGGAACCAAGGGCTTGGGATCCTTGGGAAGCATCTGAGTCGTAGTGAAGTGACAAAGTGTCGGGGTTTGGGTTATTTCAGCCTCTGGAGCTGAGCCCCAGCCCTCCCCTGGGAATCTCAGAGGTGGAACATCTCTGCTTGCTGGGCTGTGGGTCAGGGTGGTCAGATGGGTGAGCTCAGCTGATCACACCTGATATCAGCTGGGCCCTGGAGAGCGCAGAATGCCAGCCAAGGTCCTTTATCAGCAGAGAAAGGAGAGCAAGGCACAGGAGGCCTCTCCAGCTGTGAGACACAACAGTGCTGGCACCCCAGAGACAGAATCCAAGTGTCCTGACACCCTCCCAAGCCTCCCCTTGCCCCACGCTCCCACTGCAGCCAAGAAACACCATGGAAGAAGCTCTTGGAAATGGCAGAGCCATGTTTTTGTAGGAGCTGAATGGTTTGTTTTGGAGGTTTTGCTTCTCTGGGCGAGGAGCAGGAAGGCATCTGAGCTGAAACTCCCATTTCCTTTCCTTGGACTTGAGGTGCTGCCTAAAAACTAAATGAGCGACTTCCAGGTATTTCAAAGGAGAAGGGAAATATTTGCACTGGTCTCCCTGTAAGGTGGCTGCTTGGTGGTCTGGTCCTTTCCCACACGGGTGCAGTAGGGTGCAGGGACAGAGGGGTTCAGCGTGCAGAAGATGCTCGAGGAGAAGTGGAGCTGGGCTTCCCAAGGAAGGGTCTGTCCTGGCTGGCAGCAGCCTGGGTTCCAGTCCGAGCTGTCTCTGTGCTTTTCTTCCAAATGGGAGCTGGGAGTGGGTTTGGGGGTGACTTTGCTGTCCCCTGTGCAGAGTGTGACTCAGCCAGGGGTGCTCTGTGCTCCTCCACTGCTGTCCCAGCTGCCTCAAGACAGAGGTCACTGGCATGGTTGGATATTTTTTTGATATCCTTTTTAAAGGTATTTATTGAGATTTTATTTTGCACATTTCTTGGACTTCTGTATTGGTGTTGCTGGTGAACTCTTCTGAATCCACTCTCAGCTTGGCAAAGAACTCCCAGACAGCAAAATCAGGGAAAATAAACCTTTTAAAGAGACATCTATCCCTGTTACTTATCCCCAATTTCCTGGAATCGTATGTCATTTTCCTGCCAGTTTGGCAGAATTGCTTTCATTTGGATAAATGAAGTTTAAACATCATATCAAGCCAAGAAATAATTGATTAAGGGGTAGAAATAACAGGTGAGACAGCCAGGAGAAAGGAGAGGAGGTGTTTGTAGGAAAAAAGGTGAGAAAGGAGATGGCAGGAGAACGCCTCTGGTGGCAGAGTATGTCCAGCCTTGTCCTCTCCCGGCGCTCTGCCCAAAATTCGTGAAGGATAAGACCCATCACATGGGCTTTGAGTAAGTGTTTTGATGCTGCTAAAAGAAAGTTTAGGCCAAAGGAGATTTGTCTGAAAATGAATAGTGAAGTTTACTGGGAACAAGTGGAGGCTGATGAGCGAAACTTTCATTTCTTCTCTGAGTGACATTTAAATTTGGGAGGGAGGATGGTGGGTGAGGAGAGAGCTGGGCTGGACAGGGACAGTTTAGTTTGGATGAGCTGAAGGCTGTTGGTGTTACTGGGAGCAACTGGAGATTTTTTTAAGCAGTGTTCCTTTTAGAATGACAGTCTGTCCTGATTTCAAATGGAAAATATTCTTTGTTGCTTCTTCTTCCATTTTAAGCTTTTCCAAAGAGAGACAAAAAGATGTTTAAAACGTAGAGTTGACGCATCAATTATGTAATTACTGATCAGGGCTTTGGCACGAGAAACACACTTGGAAGTTCATAATAAATTTTTCTCTGAGTTAATTACTACTTGAGTCTAAATTACTTCTTAATGACTTCTTTGAACATAGATTAGACTTGAATGTCTTTTAAACGATGCATCACACTTAGTACCACGTGTGGCATGGTGTAATTGCTCCAGATGTGCTGCAGAGTGGGGGCACATCCTGAGACTCCTGAATCTCTATTTACAGGTTATATGAGCAGCAAATGCTTTATGGTTTTGGGAAAGGTGTTTTCTTTGGCTTGGAGAAATGCCCTGCCTTCAACACACCTAATTTCCAGTTGGGATTCTGGCTGGAGTTTGGAGAGAGGCTCTTCTGAGGTCTGGTAATGGAGGTGTGACAAAACAAGGTAGAACGAAGGCTGAAAATGGTTTTTTTCTTTCCTCAGGGATCTTTCCAGTAACAGGATCAGTGGTTTAGATGTTGAGCTATTCAGAAGCCTGACTTCGCTGGCAAAGCTGTAAGTACTTGCTGTGCCCCCCAGTGCCCCTGCCCCCCCAGTGCCCCCCAGCACGTCTGAGCAGGGCCCTGGCTCACGTTGCACTGGTTTGCCTTGTTCCTGCTTTACCTCATCTCCTGAGCCCCACGTGGTCCTGTCCATGGGCTCCTTCCTCGAGGCCTTTAGCTGCTCAGTCCAGTCATTTGGGAATTATTGGCATTTGGAGCTGGGCAGGATTTGAGTCTCTGTACTGCTGGATGGAGAGGAGCTCAAGGCCAGAGAATGAGAATTATCATAAAATGTGTATTGGTACTGGAAGGGACCTTAAAGCCCATCCAGTGCCATCCCTGCCATGGGCAGGGACACCTTCCACTGTCCCAGGGTGCTCCAAGCCCCGTCCAGCCTGGCCTTGGGCACTCCCAGGGATCCAGGGGCAGCCACAGCTTCCCTGGGCACCCTGTGCCAGAGCCTCCCCACCCTCCCAGGGAAAAGCTGCAGTGATGAGGAAGTCTCTTCTAACATGATGAACTTTTCTCTCTTTTACAGAGATATAAGCCACAACCAGATTTCTACATTAGAAGATGGACTATTTGATAATTTATTTAATTTAAGTGAAATGTAAGTTCATCCTCTCTGTTTCCCAGTTCTTTATTTAGACCTTTCCTTGAAACAGCCCTTCCTTTCCTGGTGGGGTGGGAGGCTATGCTGACTTGGAGAGATCTTGGGCATCCAAGCAGCTGCCTTTTGGGGTGTCTCCAGTTTCTTTCTTAAGCTGTGTCCTGCTGCTGGGTCCTGTTGGTGTCCTTCAGTCCTGACCTCTTCGTACTCTGTGCCTCTGTCTCCTGGATATCTCCAACCTCTGCTGCTGCCTTCTTGTCTTCCTGGCTTCTCTCCCACACCAGCTCTGCTCAGGTTCTTGTCTCTGACCATGCTCTGGGTCACACAGTCCTGTTTGCATGGTCACACCTTGGGACTGGAGGATCCAGTGATTCCTGCAGCATGGTAGGTCCTGACTGAGGTGTCCAAGTCACTTGCCCTTAAGTGATTCAAGTTTTTAGGTTTTGTTTTTTAATTGAAGTCTTTCGATGTTATGTGAAGGGAGGTGAGGGGAAGCCACACATTTCTGGGACAGATCCATGAAGTCACAGCACAGATGGCAGTTCTGCCTCTGGACAAGCCAAAGGATTAACCCCACGCAAGCCCTCTTGGCAAGCAAGAGAAAAACTCAGCCCTGCATTCTCCCTGAGGACAGGACACAAAGAGCATTCTCAGCTTTGCAGTTTGGCTCACAAGTGGCTCTGGAAAGACACAAAGGCCCTGGGCTGCATCCCAGGGAGCCTGTCCCTGCTCAGCCTGGTGGCAAAGTGGTGCTTTCAGCCCCAAAGTCGGGGTCGAGCCCTGCAAACACCCAGCCCTGCTGGCATCAGCTCCACACGGAGCTCCAGCTCTGTCCTGCTCACAGCTGAGTGCCAAAGGCTGTAATTTGGTTCAAGCTTAACTGCAATTAAAGTTTCCATCTTTTCATTGAACTGCCACATGGAAAGATTATCATTGACTTTGCATTTCTTTTTTTGACAGATCAATTTTATTCTCTTAGCTATTTTTTAATGGAGCTGTAAATAGTCTCCTGAGCAGGAGAGGCTGCCCTCATACCCAGGAGCTCTTGCATGGCAGATTATTTTAGATATATGATTGTGTCTGTCATTTGCTTCTAATTGCAACAATTATTTGTGGAGTTAAAAAAGTACTTGGAGTACTTGCCTAATTCTAGCCTCTAGAAAAATCACGTTAATTATTGCTTGATTCCCTATTCATTAACTCCCCTCCCAGTTATTCCGAAGCCTTTCAGTGGAGTGGCACAGATGGGAACAGGGAGGGCTCGGCACACTACTGTAATTAAGGCTTAGCACATGTCACATTAATCCCTAACTTGTTCTGATCTCCCTGTGACAGAAACTTAAGTTGGAATCCATTTGTTTGTGACTGCAAACTGTCCTGGTTGCCCCGCTGGGTGGAAGACAGAAAAGTGAGAGTCCTTGAGGCGTCGGACACGAGGTGTGCCCACCCCCCCGAGGTGGCCAACCTGTCCCTCTTCGATGTCCCGTTCCTCAATGCCACCTGTGGTAAGGAAAGGCTGTGGGGTGGAGGTGGCTGAATGGGAGTGATGGGCCCAGGGACAGCCGGGATCACATCGGCCTCTTCAGACCTCGAGTCACCAGTTCTAAGCTAATTAAGCAGGTGTTGGTCACACAATCTCTACCCTGGTGCCTTAAGGACCAGGTCAGTCACACCGGGGCTGAGATGAGCCCTGATGACAGACCAGGCACCACAGCACACTGGCTCTGTGACCTGCAGCCTCAGGCTTTCATTCTCCCAGGGTTTGAACAGGCTGACTTCCAGCACTGAAACCTCCTGGGAGGTGATGGCACCTGAGGATGTGCTGTGTTGGGTCTCTGCAGGTGACAGGGCTCCGCATTGGGAGTGTTGAATGAACACTGCCCTGATCTACAGCCACCTGCTCCAGGGACATTTTTCTGACTGCTTTGGCAGGAGAAGTGTCCAGCAGTGATTCACTGGAAAATGGAGAGCCCTAAGAAAACTAATCCTGCCTGGATGCTCAGTTATCCCAGAATAAGAGAGAGAGAGGGAGAGCAAGGGCTCCTTATGGCAGGCATCAGGCATCTCCTTTAATCTGGGAGCTGTGTGACAGGAAGGTGCAGGGATGAGGGACCCGGAGCTGTGTGGCAGGAGGGTGCAGGGATGAGGGACCCGGAGCTGTGTGGCAGGAGGGTGCAGGGATTAGGCTGAGCAGAGCTGGTGGGGGCCAGCTGAGCTGCATGGTGAGGCACAGTGTTCCCCAGGACTGAAATCCAGGTGGTGGTTGTTCCTCTTCCCTCGGAAAAGCTACCCCAGCTTGCCGCATCTTGCAGGAATTATCAAAGGGAAAAACACTTGGCGCTGTTACTGCTCTTGATAATTAGTTGTTCCCTCTTGAACTACTTAAAGCCAGTGTGGAAACAATAATGTGAGGCTGCCTTCTGGGTAATTCAGTGTAATGGGAGTAGGCTGGGACAGCCTGCCAGCTCCTGACAGTTCTTAGTGACCGCCAGGGGATGAAGAATGACCAGGCTGGTGGTAGAAAACAGAGCAGTTCCCGTGCCGTGCTCCTCTCCAGGGACTGTTCTTAGGAGAAGCGGCTCAGTGTTTGCAGGAAGGCCGTGGAGGAAGCTGGACAGTTGGATGGGTTTGATCTGGGAAGATCACACGAGGCTGGAGCTGTTGAGATGTTTGGGGGAGATGAATGAGCAACCAGCAGCAACAGTGGAGCAAACGTGGCCGGGCCACGTGGGCAGAGGCCGAGGGAGAGGCCCTGCCTGGGTGTTTGTGGCAGGGAAATGTCCCACCCCGTGCAAGCCGGAGAGCAGGGATGACACTCAGGGGAATGAGCTGTTCCTCTGGGCCTGGGGCTGTCGTGGCTCTGTGTCCATGCTCGTGTGTGTCCCTGTTCCCTGTCGCCAGCACGTGCTGTTCCCACGCATCCTTCCCGTGGGCACCCCTGCACCCCCTCGGGTGCAGCTGGCCCTGGCATTGCCCTCCTCTCCAGCACCACGTTTTCCTGCAAGGAGGGAGTCTCTTGGCTCTCCCCACGGAGAAAGGTGCCTCGGGGAGTGGGCCTGGTTGGGAGTCCATCAGTGTCTCCCCTTTGTCCCCAGCCTGCCACTGCCCAAGGGTGTTTGGTTTTGGATTTGTTCCTGGAGGTCCCAGGCAGTGCAAGGTGAAACATTCTGCACCAGGCTAAGCCAGGGTACCACCAAAAGACACCCTTTTGTCATGGTCTCACTTGGTGGCAAGTCCTGTGGGTTCCTCTGAGTGTCAGACTCGGCGGCTGCATGTCCCATGGGAGTGTCAGGCTCTCCAAAACCCTGTTTTATTTACTGAGTGCTGCTGCTCCATAAATCTGTGTGACTGGCTTGTTATTTCTGTCATCACTAATTAGCATAAAGAGTTTGGAAACTGTTGCTGGGGGATTAAAGACTTCCCAGGCAAGTCTCAAAAAGGAAATGCTCAGAGTAGGAGCTGCGCAGGAAAATTCCATTCCCAGAAGTATGGGGTGGTTCTCTTGGAGGGTCTCACCAGTCCATGGCATCCCAGTGTCTGTTTTGCAAGAGAATCTTCTGTTCTGTCCTGCAGGAGCTCAGTACATCACGTGTCTGACAGGCAACCACACCGAAGAAGCTGAGCGTGTCATCCTCTTCACGTCTGTCCACCCCGGGAACCTCACTGAGGAGACCTGCAGTGCCCTCTGTTACTCCCAAGACCAGGAATACGGAGGTTTCAGCTCCCAGGGGCAGTGTTTGTGTGGAACTGCCCATGAAACAAACTCTTCCTCCGGCTGTTTGCCATTTTGCACTGAGCATTTGTCTGGGCAGGGCTGTGGTGGCCCCTCACTCGTCTCCTCGCCCTTCCAGGCACAGCTGCCTGTGTCTTTCACAGGACTCCAGCCCCGGTACAGCCTGCACCAGCCCGTGCTCTTCAATATCAGTATTCCCATTGCTGTCAGCACTTTACTGTGGGAATTTGGGGACCACACAGAGGTTCTCAACACCACTGGACACACAGCTGTGCACACCTATGCCTTACCCGGGCAGTACAATGTCACTGCCACCATCCTCGTGGGCTCCAGGGTCCTATACAAGCAGGCAGAAATTGAGGTGGTGGCTTCACCCCAACAGCTGGAACTGCAATGTCCTTCCTTGGTTGTGACAAACGAGAGCCTGGACATCCGGATCCGCAACAGAGGCGGCACGGGGCTCACGGTGCTGTACGGGATCACTGCGGAGACTGGAGAGCTGGGCAGGGGTGAGCAGGGCTGGCTGGGGCTGCTGGGGCGGCTGGCACTGGGTCCTGGGCCTCCCCCTGGCCTCCCCTCCCAGTGAGGGGTAGGGGGTGACTCCTCTGGGCACTCCTCACTCCCTGGCTGAGCAGTGTTTTGCACTTTAACAGCAATGGGGTTTGTTGGCGTCAGGGCTGGGGCATTCCTGGAGCCTCTCTGCCCAGGCTGGGTTGGGATGTGTGGCCCATAGAGAGGACATCACCCTTGTGTTCTTTCTGCAGCAGTTCACCCCATGTGCCCCCCTGAGGGCTTGGTTTTCCCGGGAAATAACCACTGCTACCAGCTGGTGGTGGAGAAGGCGGAGTGGCTGGAGGCGCAGCGGCACTGCCAGGAGCTTGGAAATGGGGACCTGGCTTTTGTCAGCAGCCCCGACATCCAGAGCTTCCTGGTTGCTCATGTCATCAGGTGAGTGAGGAGGGGAAGGGTTGGGATCACCTAGGGACAGGTTTTGGGTTCCTGAGGGCGCATCTGCAGAGGGGTCTGCAGGGAGGGTCCCGCTGTGCCCAGGCTGAGTATGAGGAGATGGTGGGGGTGAGGCTGCTGAACAGAGGTCGAACAAGCAGAGCTTGAGCCCTTACTGGACTTGGCTTCTTTCCTTAAAGGCTATGGAGGGAAGAAGAGGAATGGGGCAGGATGGCTGGGAACCACAACTGGGAATTGAGAGATTGGTGGGCTTCTTGTACCCTGTGTTTGTGCCTGTGGATGCCTCTGAAATGTCGTGAAAAGGGATATTGTGCCCTTAGACATGGCTAGAGACCAAAGCCCAGACCCTTCCCCTTCCTGTCTCTCATCCTGGGAAACAGCAGTGCTCCCCTCCAGCAGCATCTGTTCCACCTCAGGACTGGGCTTTATAAACAAAGAGTGCTGCAAGTGTCAGCCTTTGATTAAATCCGCCCCTCTGAGTGCCCTTTCTCCAGCCAGGCATTCTGGGGAAGGGAGGACAACCAGGAAAGCTCTCAGGGCCTGACAGTCCTGTCAGCACTCCCAGCTGCAGCTGTGGGAGATGGGCTCTTCACAAACACATCCCAGAAAGCACATGGAAGGGAACAGCTGCATGTGACGTCGGCTTTGAACGCTCCGGCTCAAGGGCTGACAGCCCCTTCTTCCCAAACTTGTATCCGTGCCCTGTTCCCTTCACACGGGGCTGGACCCTGAGATTGCAAACATGTGTTCCCTGCTCTGGGGAAGGGAGGCTGTCCCTCTCCACGGGTTAGGGGCTGGTCACTGGGTGCTGGGATGTGGCAGGAATTGCGTGTGGAGCTGCCGGGCTGCGGCACACAGAAATCATGAGACCTTGGAGGGAACGAGGCTGTTCCCCAGCTGCTGCCCCGCGGCCCTCTCCTCCCCAGCCCCCTCTAGTCCATGTATTTATTTTATTAATCCATGCAGATAAACATGCAGGAGGCAGCTCCAGGATGCGATTTCCCTGGTGATAAAAGGCGAACGGGCCGAGCTGCAGGATTTGGGAACACGCAGCTTCCATAGTTTCTTATGGGAAGATGACAGAAGCAGGAAGCTGTTTCCCATTAGGGCACTGAGCATCCCTCCTCTCCTTTGCTCCTGACGTGGGATGGCCTCCCCGGGAGCAGTGTGTGCTGAGCTGGTCCCTCCCTGCCTGCAGATGGGACCATCCAGGGGGCTCCACTTTCTGGGCAGCACAGGGAGCCCCTCTGCCCTTCCAAGCCTCCCCAGGCTTGTTCTGCTCCTCCTGCCCCAGCTCGGTCATTCCTCAGAGGCAGAGGAGAGCTCACATCTTGCTTCAAAAAAGGGTGTTCAGAGTCCTCCTGTTCCCCCTGCAATGGAATGGGCTGGGCAGTGGGGCAGGGTGGGAGCCAGCCAGCAGTTTGTCTTTTAGCTATTCATTTCTTTCTTACATTTTTATTTTTTTCTGATGACTTGCAGTTAGATCATAGCTGGAATTAGAAAAGGAAAATCTCCACTGAGTTTTCCTGATGGCAGCAGGCAGGCGGTTTCCTACCCTGCTCTCCCCAGTTCCCTGCCAGTGGTTCAGGAGCAGAACACAGCCCTTATTTATTTTTTAATCTCATTTGCAGTGAAAACTACTGATTCACGAAACAAGTTATTTTTGTCATAATTTTTCAGCATGACCTCATGAATCATTTCATCTGGCATGGGCCTGGGGGTGGAGAGGCACCGGTTATCACCAGTTATCTCCCCAGTCTGGTTTGCAGAGCCGTGGTACCACCCTGGGAGCGTTCTGGGGCAGGCAAGGGTGTGGCAGGATTGATTTCCACCTGCAGGAGGGAGCGTGGAGAAGGAGCTGAGAGCTTGGAAGGGTGCAGGATGTTAATACGGAGAAGTTAATAGAAGTTAATATGGAACAAATGCCTCCCTTTCTGCTGGGTGCAATTAGAAACAGTTCTCCAGGCTGTTTGTGGCTATGAGAGACCTCTCAGCGCTTTCCACCAGGATCTCTGCTGGGATTCAGCCAGTTTCCAACTGGGGCAGGGACATTTCATCTCCTAAAAGGAGCCTGGCAGTTTCTTGTGTGTGGGGGGTTCAGCTGCCTGTGGTGCTCCAGCCTCTGCTTGTCCCCTCTGGCTGCTGCCTTTCCATGGTGGCTGAGGAGCTGATCATCTCCAGGGGCTGCATCCAGGAGAACAGGAGCTCCCAGACCTGGCACTGTTGAGCTTTAATCCTACACTGGTGCCAGTCCCACCTGCAGTGGAGAATTGACTGGTGGTAAATCCCACAGGTCTGCACAGAAAAAGCACACGTTTTCTAAGGGATTCAGCTTTACCAGACAGTTCTGTGTGACCAGATCGTTCCTCTTGGGTCACGACTCAAAACAGACTTGGCAGAGTCTGGGAGGGTCATTTCAGCTGCAATGTGGGCAGCTCATGGTAACAGAGTGCTCTGCTCGGAGTGGGGTGAGGCTCAAGTCAACCTGCTGGTCACAGAATCAGGGAATCCTGGAATGGTTTGGGCTGGGAGGGATCTTAAAGCTCATCTGGTTCCACCCCTTTCCATCGGTAGGGACACCTTCCACTATCCCAGGTTGCTCCAAGCCCTGTCCAACCTGGCCTTGAACACTTCCAGGGATGGGGCAGCCACAGCTTCTCTGGGCACCCTGTGCCAGGGCCTCCCCACCCTCGCCAGGCTCTTGGTACAGGGGTGGGAAGGCTGGTGCAGGGCAGTGCTGTGCTATGGAGGGCTGTTCTGGTGATAGAATGGATACTGAAACTCTTTAGTAATTAAAAGGCTCCATGAAATGCAGCCCGTGACACCCCAATGGAGCTGTTATTATTTTTAGAGAGAACCATAGATGGCAGCTGTCCCAGCTCTTTCTAATACTCATGATTTCCTGAAATCCCACCTCCCCCCTCTTATTTTTTTTTTTTCAGGAGCCTCGATGTCTGGATTGGATTCAATGATTTTGCAAGCTCTGGAGCGCAGCAGAGAGGGGAAGGATTTAATCTGGAGAGCTGTCAGAACTGGCTGCCAGGAGAGCCCCATCCCTCCAACGCTGACCACTGCGTGCGGATGGGCCCGACGGGCCAGTGCAACACGGACCTGTGCATGGCCAAGCACAGCTACGTCTGCGAGTACAAGCCACAAGGTGGGCTCTGCTTGCCCTGCTGGCACCGAGGGCGGGCTGCTGTCCCCTCACTGGCACTGCCATGGGAAAAGAGGGATGCGTGGAGAGGCTCACCCAGGGCATCACTACAAAACAAGTGTGACTTGCAGCAATATTCCCAAACCAAATTTCCAGAAACCCAACTTTAGCCCAAAAGGAAGAGTTTGGCTTATTCCAATCTTTGCCATGAGCAGGAGAGAGAGGAGCAAAATTCTGAGGCAAAGCACTGGAAATAGCTTTTCCCTCTTCTGTGAGCAGTCTCTGCTACTGCCAGGATCTGAGGCTGTGGTGCTGCCTCGGTGGCCCAGTGTCCTTCTTTGTGTAGTTTGGGAGGTGTTGGGGTGGCTCAAAAGATGATGAGGTGAGGTGTGATGTGGTGTGTGCTGTGCAGGTTTATGGTTATGCAGCTTCCCAAATTGTCCACACCGGTGTAGGGAGTAAGAAAGAGAAGTAAAATGGATGTGAAACAGGACAGAAGATTAAGGTAAGAAGGAAGAGCCATGCCCAGAGGGGCCACTGGCCTGGTCAGGGGGGCAAGCAGCAGCTGCCCAGTCCCCAGAGAGCCAGAAGTGTTCGCCACTGCTGGAAACCAGCTGGTCGTGGCCACGTTTCCCACACTGTCCAGGGTCACAGGGAGGATGAACAGTGCACCTTGTGCTCAGAAATTCCAAGCAAATCATTAGTTGTTGGAAGGGAGAGTTACTTGCACAGTTCCTATAAAATTGTTGAACATTGCAAATGAAAATGTTACTTGTGCTGGATGAGAAAGAAATCAAGACACCTGTAAGGAGAAGGAAAGTACAGGATTATGGAGCTGCTCCTCCAGTACAGCTGGACAGCTTCTTGAGTGGTCCAAGCCCTGCTGCAGCTTCACAGGGTGGAGGGAATGGCCTCAGGCCTTGCTGAGTCTCATGGGCTTTGTTCAAATATTTCCTGTGTAAACAGGAGTTCTCCTAAACGCCGAAAACTTCTTTGAGGGAGATGCTGTGTTCGCCACACACGAGGCCGTGAGGAACGTGAGCGAAGCTGTGCCCGCAGATCCATGGCAGGTTGAGGAGGTGAGGGGGCTTTGCTCATCCTGCTGCTGCTGCCCAGGGATCCCTGGAGACGCGGGCAGGTAAGAGCTGTGTGTGTTCTGCAGGTGCTGGAGTTCCCGGGGCTGGCGTTCCGGCACCAGGGATTTCTCACTGCCCTGGAGTTTGTGACGCAGGAGCTGCACCAGCCTGTCCAAGTGAGGTTCCAGGTGCACAGACCGATGGATGCAGAAGGTGAGGCTTCTCCTCAGCACTTGGGGGATTGTTGGAGGTGACACCATCAAACTGGGTCTGGCCTTGTGGCCCCTCTGGTCATCTGACCCTTAAAGGCTCAGAGATTTGGTTCTGTTTTTTGAGGAGATTGAAGTGCAGGATCCACAGGTAGGGTTGGACGGCCTTGGAGAAGTGGTTTTCCTGGAGAAAATAATAGAGGGAGAAACGTCTCTCAGTGCATGAGGAGAATGTGAGCGTAAGGACCATGTGTAGAAGCTCATTAATCTTCTGAGCTGTACTTTTGACTTTGTGAAAACTCATGTCAAATGGGAATGTGTTCTGGTCCATCTGGCCCCACGGGTTAACAAGGAAGAACATTTTCCTGAGCCCATTTCTTGCTGATGGATGAGATAACCTAAAATGCCTTTTATTCCTTGTACAACAGCTCAACAGTCACAGTTTTGGCAACAATTAATTCTGCAGCAGAATGTTTGTTGTAGCTGTAGGGTTGGCTGGTTACAAAAGGATCTTTTTTGACACTGACAAGCTGATACTTTGACATGGAAACATTAACTTCAGAAAAGTTGCTTAATGTGTTTTCAGTGTCAAGGCCAGCTCTTGCTTTCACTTGGACTCACTTTTGCTGGAGCACAGATCCTTTCAGAGTGCAAATTGGTACGTTCTCACTGGAAAAGAGACAGCTTTGGCTTTAATGATCTCGGTGGATTTTTCCAGTAAAACTGGACCCTTATGTAGCACCAGGATGTGCTGCAGTTGCAACTTTTACCAAGAGTGGAGCCATCATCAAAGTGGAAAAAATGGTGAATTTGGAGCAAAGAAGTGCACTAGTAGTGTTACTCGTCAGAGTGGTGATCACTGATTTCTCTTTCACTTCTTCCAGACTACCAGGAGGAAAACAACGCTACAGAACTGTTCCCCAGTGCTCAGGATGACGGGAACTGGACCCTGCTGGAATGTCCTCCTGGTTTCCAGTGGTGTCCTTTGACGAATGTGTGCTCATCCCACAACAACTGCTGCAATGGGACCGAGTGTGCCAACAGTTCCTTTGGCAGCAGCCCTGCCCCCGGGTCCCTGCAGCCCAACGACAGCCAGCCCAGCTATGAACTCCTTAAGGAATTCCTCTTTACAGTACCAGCTGGCCCCTCTTCCCAGTATCAGGTCAGTGTTTACTGCTGCAACCAGCAAGTAGGTGGGGCAGTTTTCTCCTGAGGGCTTTGGGTAAGTTTGGGTTGTTCCCATTTGGCAGATGCAGCCAAGTCCATGGAATGTGCCCAGTGTCACACGGGCCATGGGTTCCCTGCAGTCCCCTGTGCCAAGTACAGTTGGTCAGAAGGGTCAAAAGCAGGTGGCACCAGAGAAGCTGTGGCTGCCCCATCCCTGGAAGTGGCCAAAGCCAGGTTGGGCAGGGCTTAGAGCAACTAAGTGGTGGAAAGTGTCCTTGCCCGTGGCTAGGGATGGAACAGGATGGGTTTTAAGCTGCCTTCCCACCCAAACCATTCCATGATTCCATGAAAAGGCTGTGCAGATTCCATGGGCTATTCCCATGGCATTAACACCGTGGAGATGGAGCATAAAGCTAATTTCTGTGTCAGCACATTTGGTTCAAAGAGGCCAAGGAGGGTGAAGCGGTGAAAGGTCTCCTCGTGCTGTGTTGGGATCTGCACCATTTCTGTTGGTTCCCACCTGGCAGGAAATCCAGCATTTTGCCCAGGCAGGAGTTGGGGTTGAGTGCTCTTAATGTGAGGCATTAATCCAAAAATGTCTCCTCTCTCTGCAGGTCACATTCAGAAAAGAAAACGTCTTTGTCAGGGCTGGGGATGTTTTCAGCATCCAGCACAACGCAGGCTCGGGGTCGTTCCTGCAGTGCCACCCCAGTGCCACCTCCCTGTACAGAAGGAACTCTTCCGAGTGGGCGCCAGGCCTGAACGACGGCTCTGGGGATCCCCCCTGGACAAACAGCACCGTGTGCTCTGTCTGGGTGCGCTACGCTGAGGAGCAGCTGGTGCCGGTGCTCAGCCCCCACAACGCGGGGCTGGAGCACCCCGGTCACTACATGGTCCGAGCCAGCGTGGACAACGGGGTCTTCAGTGCCAACCTGTCCTGCAGCTTCTGGGTGGTCTCCCGGGTGTCCGGCCTGCGCGTCATCCACCCCGCCCCCCAGGGCTCCAGGGTGTACCTGCCCACCAACCACACCACGCTGGTGGTCAAGTTGTCCTCGGGGGTCAACGCCACGGCCAGCTGGCTGGGGGACAACCGCACCGTGCCCTTCGTGGCGACCTGTCCGGCGGCCGTGGCCCCGCTGTGTGCCAGGGAGACCAACGACACCTGGTTTGCTGTGGTGCAGCTGGGCGGCCTCGGGGAGGGCGTCAGCACCCATGTGCTCGTTGCGGAGAATGCGGTGAGCTCCCAGAACATCACGGTCACGGTGAAGGTGGAGGAGCCCATCCGCGGGCTGAGGGCCACCCCCGACCCCGAGAGCAGAGTCCTGGTGAACACGCGGGTGGTGAGTGTTTGCTGCTGCTCTGAACCCATCCCTCGTGGGTTTAGCCCTCGCCTGTAGCTGTCAGGGGCGTGTTTGGCTCGGGGGTGGCGGGGCAGGGGAGCACTGCTTGCCGCTAAGCTGCCAGGCCATGCTGCCCGCGCTGCTGCAGACACAGCATGTGGCACCAGCACTGGTGCTCTCCAGCAGGAAGGCAGCTCCAGCTGCACGTCCCCTTGGACCCCCCGAGGTAAGACAGTGTCTTCTGCGAGGGAATAGTGCCTGTCCAGTTCCCCAGGACACTAGGGGCGTTAGGAAAGGCCGGTGTTTATCTTGTTTTGCCTTGTCGAGGTGGTCGTTCCTTGAGGTGTTTAGATTTGCTCTGCTAAATCCTTACATCAGCTGGCTGAAGCTGTAAAAATGTTTCATCCCTCCAAGTCTTGGAGTTCCTCTGGTGTTTGCAGTCTTGTTTTCTCCAGTCCCCCATCCCCAGAGCTACAGCCCTGGGAAGCTGCTCAGTACCTGCCCCAAATGCTCTGTACAAGCTCTGGCTGCTTCTGGCAGATCCTGTGCCTGCACCTCTCAGTCTCACCCTTCCTACTGCCACAGGCTGCTCAGGAGGCACTGTTGGAGTGAGGAGGGACCTGCCCTGTCCAGCCCCTTCAGCCTTTGGGTCAGGCACCATCCCTGGATGAGGGTCACAGGCTCAGCTTACAGGTGTAGCTAAAGCCAGGGTATTTCTGCAAAGATTTCAGAAGATTTTTTAGTCAGCAAGAGAGACCTGATCACAAGAACAGAGTGCTGGGCTGTGGGAGCAGGGAGTGTGGGGTCTGCTCCCAGCTGTGCTGGGGATTTATGGAGTCAGGGTCTGCATTTCTCCATCAGCAGCAGAGCCGCAGATGATCTGTCACCTCTGTGCCATGCTCTGAGGGCACTGCAGGTGTGGGGGCCTCCCAGTCTGGCTCTGCTCCCTCTCCAGTTCAGCTGGAGATCTCCTGGGAAGTGCTGGGCATGCTTTTCTCTTGCACTAGTATGAAATGTTCTCATGCCTTTCAGAGCTACATCCCTGTGATGGAGGCTGGGTCAGATGTGACTTTCCGATGGACAGTAGATGATAAGCCATCTTTCACTTTTTACAATGTTGTCTTCAACGTTATCTACCAAAGCCCAGCTGTGTACAAGCTTTCGGTAAGCCAAGGCCTTTCCCATGATACCATTTCACCCCTGGGTTTCCATCTCATCCCACAAACTCCTCAGGAAAAGCAGTAGGGAGAGAAGGCAGAGTTGAGTTGAGGTTTTACTGTGCTCGTCTGCTATTTCTCACTGAGCTGCTCTTGCAAATGCAAATAGTTTCTTCTACTCTTACATTACTTCGCTGTGTTCCTCCTCTTTGCTTTCTCCTCTTCTCTCCAAGTTCCCCTTTCTGTTCATGGAGTGTCCGTGTTTCCTCCTGCTCCCTAGCAGGAATTAGCAGGGAGCCCCTGCTCTGGCAGGCAGGAGATCTGGATTCAGAACCTGGCAGAGGCAGGGTGCATCACCAGACTTCCACAGGCAGGACAAAGCTTCTCCCACGAGCTCCTGTGCTCTCTGTCTTGTTCTCTTTCTCGTGGTGCAGACTGGAACGCTGGGTTTTGCCCAACCTAAAGGATGGAGCAGAGTCTGGGCCAAGGGAGGTGTCTCTTGTGGAGCAGGAGTATCTCTGGTCAGAACATCTTTCTGTGTCATGCCCTGCAGGGTCTGCTCTGGTCCAAGGTGCTGGATCTGCTCTCAGGTTGACTCTTGGCCTCCTGAGCAGACACCAGCCCAGCCCCGAGGCCACGCTCGCACTAATTTGCTTGGTGCAGCACTAATTTACTGGGTGAAGCACTGTGCTGAGGGCCTGGGCTGCTTTCACTTACAGAGCTGCCAAGGTGCCATTAGCCTGGGGGGCTCTGGGTTTGGTTCAGCATATCCAAAGAAGCCTAGACATGAGCTTCTCTTACCTGCTGGGGTGGGAGGTCTGTTCCAGTGGGTTTGAAGGATCTCTCTGCCAGCAGCTCAGCTCTCCTGCAGGTGAGAATGTGAAGATGCTTTGTCAGTGTTACACGCCTAGAAAACTGTGAGGATTCTGCTCTACTTCTGTCATGTCTCTTCAGTCTCTTGGGTCTCTTCAGTCTCCTTTCTCTCCTCTGCCCAGCCTTGCTCTCCCTCTCTGTGCCCACCACACAGGGATCCTGGAGCTGCACTTCGTGTGCTTGGTTTTATGAGCCTCTCCCATCCCTGCTATGTGCTTGAAGCCACTTTTCTGCCACTGTCCCGAGGAAATTGGATGGCTCTTGTCCCATTGGGGGCTGCAGGTGCCTGTGCTCAGCAGCTGGAGCTGCAGGGCACATTGGAGCAGGCAAAGGGACAGCTGGCAAGTTCAGAGCCAGAGGAGCCTCAGGATGAGAAGCTCCTCTCCTTGTCCTCTTGCTGTAGCACCGGTCCTTCCTTGGACTGCCTGTAGTCATGAAGATGTGGCCACTCTCTCTGTCCTGACCTGCTCGCCTACCTGGCGATGCTTCTTCAGTCCAGCAAAGCCCCACTCGGAGGGAAATCCCCGCAACAGGGGGCCCCAAGCCCATTCTTTGTCCCACTGTCCTTCCCAGCTCACCGCCTCCAACCACGTCAGCAACTTCACAGTCAACTACAACGTGACGGTGGAGATGATGAACAGGATGAAGAACCTGAGCGTGGTGGGCGTCCTGCCGGTGCTGCCCCAGAACAGCAGCGTGGAGCTCAGCGCCAGGGTTCAAGTGGACTCGGCTGTGGAGGCTCTGTTCCTGTGAGTCCTTTGCTGCTTGCCCAAACTTAAAATCTTTCTGTGCACATCTGGCCTTGCCTGCACTGTTTCTCTTACCAGGGCCAACTGGTCCATCTCAGCTGCTGTTTTGTTAATGTGAAATCCCTGTGAGTGGGGGCCAGTCACACACCTGTAGTCCAGGCTGAAATCCTTTTCTTTAAAGTGTTACAACACTGCTTTTATTTGGGTTCTTCCTCTTTTTACCGATGCTGTGCTCCTCTCAGCACAGCTACTGCTTTGATACTTGACATTCTGCTTCCAATGGTTTTTTTGGAAAAGCCAGCCCTGGCCTGAAAGACAGGCCAGGATTCCTCTGGGATTTCCATGATTCTCTTGTTGTGCAGTGTAACATAGTTTGCCTGTTTCTCCAGGTGGGATTTTGGAGATGGTGTCCAGGAGACATACCTGTTCAAACCTCCCTACAACAAGTCTTTCCTTGTTCCTGATCCCAACGTCCATGAGGTTGTCATTGAGCACAACGTTTCACACATCTACCAAGACCCAGGTATGCTCAACAGAGCTCTTTGGGGAGTAAGGGGCTCAGGCATTTTTGATGTGAGGGGTGTACAAGGCACCTTCCAATAAAACCAGAGCTTGGAAGTCATTGCCTCGTTCCTGAGCAAACAGCCAGAGTTACTGGAAGTCTCCAGCAGTTGCCATCCTCTATAACTCTGTTTCCCAGGGAAGTTTGGCTGCTCTGTAAGAAGCAGGTCCACCACACACAGCCCCTTTTTGGGCAGTCTCAGCAGAAGAACGAGGGGCAGATGAGCACCAGGCTGGTGGGAGGGGTGGGCAGCAGGAAGGATCTGTTCTGTGGGTGAGAAGAAAGAAAATCTTTTCTCTCTACCTGGTGGACTGGCTCCTTTCTTGGTGTTTGGTCCCCACACACACAACCTCGTGTAATTCCTGCTGGTCCTGGGCTGGAGCAGGGCAGCCCAGGGTGTGCACAACACAGGAGCAGAGAGCCCCTGCCACAGCCCCCTCACCACCACGGCACTGAGAAGCTGTTGACAGGCATGTCCTCACACTACCCTTGTTCTGCTCTCTCCCAATGCAGGAGAATATGCCCTGATGGTTGTTGTGTCCAACCAGTACGAGAACCTCACCCACCTGAGCCCAGTTCACGTCCACAGTTATCTGATTGATGTGAAGGTGGAGGCAGAGGAGGATGTTTTGGTCGTGGGCCAGCCAGTCACCTTCCGAGCCACTCCTCTGCCATCCCCGTATGGCGTCATGTACACCTGGGACTTTGGGGACGGGTCCTCCCTGCTCACAGAGCTCCAGCCCGCAGTGACCTACCGCTACCCCCGCAGAGGGGTGTACAATGTCACCGTGGCAGCCAACAACACTGTGAGCAGCATGGAGACTGTGGAGTGCTACCAGGTGTTTGAGGAGATAACGGGGCTCCGCGTTTCCGCGGACGAGGCCGCAGAGCTGGGAGCAGCCGTCACCATTAACGCTTCTGTGCAGACTGGGGACAGCATCACCTGGACATTCGACATGGGGGACGGGACAGTGCTGAGGAGTCAGGTGCCGGTGGTGGAACACGTGTACATAAAGGACATCAACTGCACCGTGAATGTGACAGCTGTGAATCCTGTGAACTCTGTCTCCCAGGCGGTTCCTGTCCGGATATTTGTCCTGGAAGTACTCAAAATAGAGCCCACTTCTTGCATCCTGGAGCACCCAGACGTGCAGCTCACCGCCTACGTGACAGGGAATCCTGAGGAGTACATCTTTGACTGGACTTTTGGAGATGGCTCGTCCAATGTCACAGTCAGCGGGGACCCTGTGGTGATGCACAACTTCACCCGAAGCGGGACGTTCCCGCTCTCCCTGACCCTCTCCAGCAGCTTTAATAAGGCTCACTATTTCACCAGTGTCTGTGTGGAGCCGGAGATCCTCAACGTCACCCTCCTGCCTTCCAAGCACTTTGTGAGGCTCGGGGAAGAGACCACCTTCCAGGTCAGTGCTGTGCCTCCCTACCAGTACCGCTACCGCTGGGATTTTGGCAACAATGAGTCCACCAGGTCGAGCGGGACTGAAGTGACCTACACCTACAAGAACACAGGGGTCTTCCTGGTCACAGTGACCGTTTCCAACAATGTCTCTTTCAACAACGACACGGCATTTGTGGAGGTCCAGGAGCCAGTTGGGGTAGCAAAGATTGAGTATAACGGGACAGATGTACTGGAGGTAAACCAGATCTACATGTTCTCTGCCAGCATGAATGGAACCAAAGTGAGTTACTGCTGGGACTTTGGGGATGGCACTGTCCAGCCTGGGCAAGTGGCCATCCACTCCTACAACAGCACTGGCGACTACAGCATTACAGTGATGGGGCAGAACGATGTGAGCTCCAACGAGACCGCCATCGGCATCACCGTGAAACGGCGGCTCTTCGGCCTGACCGTCAATGCCAGCAGGACTGTGGTGCCATTGAATGGATCCGTGAGCTTTGTAGCCACCCTGGTGGCTGGCACTGCCATCCGCTACTCATGGATCCTCTGCGATCGCTGCACTCCCATCCAAGGCTCCTCCACCATTTCCTACACCTTCCGCTCTGTGGGCACGTTCAACGTCATTGTGACGGCAGAGAACAAGATCAGCTCGCTGCAGGACAGCATCTACGTCTATGTCCTGGAGCAGATTGAGGGCCTGCGGGTGGCCAGCAGCGACCTGGTGGAGGACATGTATTTCCCAACTAACAAAACACTCCATTTGCAGGCCGTGGTGAGAGAGGGCACAAACATCTCCTACAGCTGGGTAGTCCAACGGGATGGCAATGCTGTGCAGACCTTCACTGGGAAAACCTTCCCCTTGAGCATCCTGGAAGCTGGGAACTACACTGTCTACCTGAAGGCCAACAACATGCTGGGCTGTGCCACTGCTAACAGGACACTGGAGTTCATTGAAAGCCTTGGTGTCCTAAAGCCCTACGCCTTCCCCAACCCAGCTGCTATTAATGCCTCTGTGAACATAAGTGCCACCATAACCAGTGGCACTGGCATCACGTACGTGTGGTACCTGAAGGACAGCTCCTCTCCTGTCACCTCTGAACCATTTATTATACACTCCTTCCAAAGCCCTGGAATGATTGAGGTCATCGTTGAAGCGGTAAACAAGCTGAATTCAACCAATGCCACAGTTTCTGTCTGTGTGGAGGAGGTCATTGAGGGGCTGAGTATAGGGACAGCAGAGCTGGACTGTAGGTACGTCTCCTCAGGCTCCACGGTGGTCTTTGAGGGGGAGCTGCAGAGGGGGACTGAGGTGACGTGGCTGTGGGAGGTGCCAAATGGCACACTGAGTGGCCAGTCCGTGGCAGTCACATTCCCCACAGCAGGGTTGTACACGGTCCATCTGAATGCGTCCAACGACATAAGCTGGGCTCTAGCCAGCAGAAACATCTCGGTGCTGGACAGGATTCAAGGTCTGGAAGTTGTCGCCAGCAAGAAGGTGGTGGAGCCAGGGGAGCAGGTCACCTTTGAGATCAGGATGCTGTCAGGTACCTCTGTGAGTTACCTGGTGAGCATTAGTGGGGACTACTCCGTGGTGCTCAACGCCTCCAGGTACACCCATGAGTTCACCAAGAGCGGCGATTATCTGGTGACCGTGACCGTGCAGAACCAGATCAGCATTGCCCACGCCCAGGTGCTCATCTCTGTCCTGGAGCCCATCCAGGATGTCAGGCTCCTGAACTGCTGTGAGGAGGGCATTCCCACTGGCACGGAGAAGAGCTTCAGTGCCCGTGTGGGGAGCGGCTCCCGCGTGTCCTTCTCCTGGCAGTTCTGCCTGTGGAAAGAGCGAGGCCGGTCCGTGGTTGCTGCATCAGGAGAGAGCGTTTCCTACGCTCCAGAAGCTGCAGGGCTGCTGGAGATCCACCTCATTGCCTTCAATGACTTGGGAAGTGTCAACATCACCAGAACCATCGAGGTGCAAGACCCCATAGTCCAGGTGTCCCTCAGTGCCACCAATGCCTTTGTCAACAGGACGGCCCTGTTTGAAGCCGTGGTGGTGCCCAGCAGCAGGAGTGTTGAGTTCTTGTGGAGCTTTGGGGATGGCTCTTCCACTCAAACCACCAGGGTTGCAGTGGCCAACTATTCTTACCTGAGCCCCGGGGATTACCTGGTGGAGGTGAATGCCACCAATCTCATCAGCTTCTTCATAGCCCAGCTCACTGTCACTGTCAAAGTCCTGGAGTGCGAGGAGCCCGAGGTGGAGCTGGCCCTGCCACCGCAGGTGGTTATGAAGAGATCCCAGAGGAACTACCTGGAGGCACAGATTGACCTCCGAGGGTGCATCAAGTACCAGACAGAGCACCTGTGGGAGATCTACCGAGCACCCAGCTGCATGAACTTGGATGACTCCAGCAGGATCCGGCTGCCGAACGTCGATGTGAACAGGCCGCAGCTGGTTATCCCGAAGCTCGGCCTGGAAGTTGGGAACTATTGCTTCATGTTTATTGTCTCCTTTGGAGACACCCCGCTGTCCAAAAGCATCTTTGCCAATGTGACTGTGATCCCGAGTAAGCTGGTCCCAATCATTGATGGGGGCTCATACCGTGTATGGTCCAACACTCAGGACTTAATCTTGGATGGGGAGAAATCCTACGACCCAAACTTGGATGACGGGGAACAGACCCCGTTGTTGTACGAGTGGTCCTGCACGTCCTCCTCCAAGGTAAGAGCAGCCTTGCACAGCCAGAGTGACCACTTTGGAGCTCCAGCTCCACCACAGACATGTCTGGGGTGAAATGGTGTGGGGGGGAGCTTTTGTGAGCATCTTTAACAGAGCTGCTCTGGAAGGAGGGTTGCAAAGGTTCAGTTCCCAGCTTGGGATGATGATGCAGAAATTGGTGTGAGGAGTGGTGCAGTGCAGTGTCCCTGAGCAAGGCAGAAGGGCTGGTTCTAGACGTGGAGGCATTGGCATTGCTGCTTCCCTGGCACTTGGCCTCTGGTTCCCAGTGTCAGTGCTGCCGCTGCCATGTGCTGAGGGAGTTAAGGAGCTGCTGATGCAATCTGGGAGCTCAGGGCTCTGGTCCCTCTCCCATTAACAAGTAAATGTCTCTAATGCCATCAGGGGACAAAGTTAGACTTCAGAGAGGTCAAGTGACTACAGCTTGTGGTCACGAGCAGGTCACTGTCCGCACGTGCTGAAGTGGTCTGACCCTGCACTGATGGAGAGGCAAGGGAGAGCTGCCTGGCAAATCCTGATGGGAATCCACCTCAGGAGCATTTTTGATTGAATGAGGGACTCTTTTCCTTGTACAACATTCTATTTTCTAGCTTTGTAACAAAATAGCAAAGGTAAAGTGTGTGGGGATTGGACCGTTTGGTTTAATGTGAGCTTTTTCTGTTGCTTGGCAATGTTTATGAGGTATTTAATGAAGAATTAATTGCTGTAAACTACAAATTTGAAACTCAGATGAAATACAGGAGTATTCCAGCTACTGTTTACTAACCTGAAGAGTAGGATAATGTGTGTTAATGCCCACACATGCCCTGTTTCTCCCACCCCAGTGGTGGCACTGCACAGCAAGGTCTGTGACAGTGACTCTGTGTGGACCTGAATGTTTTGGCTGTGGACTAACCCGATGTGCACCCGTACCAAGGAGGGTTTGAAAGTTCTTTTCTCCTTGCAAGCAGAGCTCGGCTGCAGGGTGCTCTCTGAATTTCAGTGCCAAGGAAGGAATTGTCACAATATCCAAAGCTCTATTAGAAGCAGATGTGGAGTACACGTTTGACCTCACCGTCAGGAAGGAGGGGATGAGTCCCGAGGCCACCAACCAAACCGTACGTACCACACACAGCTGTCACCTTCTCTCCTTGGCACAGCCCCCTCTAAGGCACAGAGTCATGGATGGTTGGGTTGGAAGGACCTCAAGGATGATCCTGTCCCACCCCTTGCCATGGGCAGGGACACCTTCCACTATCCCAGGGTGCTCCAAGCCCAATCCAGCCTGGCCTGGGACACTTCCAGGGATAGAACAGCCACAGCTGCTCTGGGCAACCTGTGCCAGGGCCTCACCACCCTCACAGGGAAGAATTAGCCCCTTTTCCCAAGGAAGTTTCTATAGGAGAAAGGAAACTTCCTTTCCTGCTCTTCAGCAGTCCCAACTCTTCACATGCCACAGGCTCTTCCTTCATTTTACCCAGAGAGCTTCTCAAGAGCCAGTGCTTAGTTTTACTGCCAGCAGTTCTTCTCTTCTCACCTTCCAAGTCTTTTTAAGGGAGGATTTTTCAGTGCACGTTGTTTAAGTCCCACGAATCCCCACACCGAGTGCACCCGCACAGTTTATGTCAGGAGCATCCATCGTGGTGCGCTTGGCAATTGGAGATGGACTCAGTCTGGAAGTGGAAACTCTTACAGCCTGGGTTTGAAACCAGAGCTGCAGGATGAAAAGAAAAAATGAAATTGATGGTCTTTCAAGGACATTCCGTACTATCTGGTTTCCATGCAGGAGCGCAAAACAATGCTTCCAGTGTTGCAGGAAATCTGCAAATACTGGCGGAATGAATGGAGCTCCAGCGCGCTCCGGCACAGTGCTGGGGAATATTTATCCCCTTTTAAGAGTCTGCCATGTTAAACAATGTCTTCATTACTGTCTTTGAATTCATAACACTCATTATGCCAGGCCAGAGGGCTCAGTCCAGTGCTGGACAAGCCCATTTCCTCAGGGATTAAAGGAATTTAGACAGAGCACAGGGGTCAGAGTTCAGCTGCTGTTGTGTCTGAGCCACTGGTGCCTCTAGAGCTCTGCGAGTGCTCTGCCAGGAAGGTGTGGTGGATGTCTGAAGATGTGCAGTTAGATTCCAGCTGAAAGCCTGGAACAATGTGCTGCTCCCTGGAAAAGATGGTTCTTCCATCCCCACCTGGCAGAACAGGCAGGATTTGCTGGGAATTCAGCACCAGGGACCAGAGGGACTATTCAGAAGTCATCCAGAGTGACCTAGATCGGCCCAGCTTGGCGTTGGGTGGCTCTTGCAAACCACTGACAGAACTGGGCAGTGCAAGAGCAGAGATGCAGCTTAAATCTGACCTGAAATCCATTGGGAATCCCTTCCTGCTGTTTCTTAGCACAGACTGGGCTGATGCAGGGCAATTCCTCCTTGCAGCACCAGGTGCTGGGGTGTGTCCTTACCTGTTAGATGTCTGTGTTTTGGTGTCAGACCTTCTGATGGAGCCTCTTGCCTTCCCAGGTGTTCATCAAGAGGGGAGGAGTCCCTATCGTGTCCCTGGAGTGCGTTTCCTGCAAGGCTCAGTCTGTCTACGAGGTCAGCAAGAGCTCCTACGTGTACCTGGAGGGCACCTGCCAGAACTGTCACAACGACTCCAAGCTTGGGGTAAAGTCACAAGGCTTTGCTTCACCTTTGGTGGGCTCTGGGAGAAGGGGGCAGGCAGAGGGGTCAGGGTGGAAAGGGAAAGACAGATGAAGTCCTGGACCTAAATTGCCATAGAGACAAGGAGGGGAAGCAGTCTCTGGCCACAAGCAGTGGCAGGTGGGTCTGGCTGAGTCCTTGTGGGGTCATTTCTAAGCCAAAGCCATGAGTGACTGGCTCTTTCCACACAAAATCCACTTTTTTTTTCCTGTAAGAGATCTGTAAAATGTTTTTTCTCCCTGCTGGTTGGCATTTTGCCCATTATTCTGTCAGCTCGAGCAGAGGTGGTTGAGTCTCTCCTCTTGTGCCCCCCTCTAATTCCAGCTTCCACTGCAGCCTGTGGGGTGAAGCAGGTCTCAGATCTGGGAGTCCTGTTGCTCGCAGCAAGCCCAGCATGTCCTTACCTGGCATTTTCTGCCTGGTTATCTCACTGTTTCTCCTGTTATCACAATTGTAGGTTTGTGCTATTAACAGTAACCACCCAGGCCACGTTCAGCTTGAAGCACATAAAACACGGTATCCCGTGGAGACTCCTCCAGTCCTTCGTTTATTTCCTGTGTTTTGTACTCTGTATTATGAAATATTCTGTCGGAGGGTGATGTAATCCCAGAAAGTAAAGTAGATCTCACAGTGGAAATATTCCCACCAGACATTTTGGAAAGGTTCCAGTTCTCGTTGCTGTAGCACACAAGACTAAAGCTGAATTATCAACTGCAAATTTGGCAGACTCTCCCACTAGAAATCTGTTACTTTTTATAAAAGACTCAATCTGAAAACATTTTAAGGACATAACTTCAGCTTCAAACCAAACCCCTCCTGTCGTTCCCCTGTCCATCCCTGCAGAGGTGGGCAGCTCACAGCTTTAAGAACAAGTCCCTCATCCTGGACAAAACAACCACGTCCACGGGCGACACGGGGATGAACCTGGTCCTGAGGCAAGGAGCCCTGAGGGATGGCGAGGGATACACCTTCACTCTGCACATCACAGACCTCACCACGGGGGAGGAAGGCTTCGCCTCCATCGACCTGCTGCCCAACCAGCCCCCTGTGGGGGGGTCCTGCCGCCTGTTCCCCAAGGGACCCCTCAGGGCGCTGGTGACAAAGGTGCACTTCGAGTGTGCAGGTGAGAGCACCTACCAGCCCCCCCTGCTCCTCATGACCTGCTGCTCTTCCCACAGATGTTCCCTTCACCCCAAACTCCTACCGCAGGGCACTGTAGGCCGGGTGGTTTGGACCGTGAGCAGCTTTGTGTGCCCGAATTGTGGAGCTCCCAAACTCATGGTAGCAGGCAGGCAGTTTAAGAATTCCTAACTCATGTGGATGAGTGGTGATATCCAGGCCAGGCCAGTTCTTGTGGAAGGGACTGGTATTTCAGTGCAGGAAAAAGAAGATGGTGCCCAAAACTGAGTCACAGTATGTGGGAAGAATCAAAAGACAAAGCAGTGGGGCCGTCTCTGCCGTGTGGGCTGGATGTTCCCACCACAGTCACCTTCCCAACCAGCTGCAGAGACAGCAACAGTGAGCCCAGCTTTGGAAAAGTGGCCTGGCTGGCGTCCCGTAGCCTTGGGCCAAGGACTAAGTGCCTCTGGAAACCAGATTCCCCCAAATGATCAGCGTTAGAGATTAGAGCTGTTTGTGCACAGTGCCGGGAAGCCACGCTGGGAGGGGATGAATCCTGCTGCTCTAGGGGGCTGGGCACTGAACTGGGGGAGCAGCAGAAATGTGTTCAGGGTGGCCTGGTTGTAACTTCGGTATGTTTTGAGCTATCCAGAGTAATGCTGGAATCAGTTCCTCTTTGCAATGGTGGGAACTTCAGCTCTTAGTGATTGTTTTTAAGCTGAAGTGACAGACACAGGACACAGTGGCAGTGCCAGCACCTTCACTGGGGCTCACTGGCAAACACACAGTGAATTTCCCAACTGCCCAGCTCCCAGGAAAGTCCCCATAATTCCTGGGAGCTCCAAGGAAGCCTTTGTGCAGGTTTTATCTTGGGCTCAGTTGTTCCTGAGATGCTGAACTGCCGGAGGGCTGAGCGTCTGTCCAATGTCAGGCTTTGCAGGGCTTGTACAGAAGCCGTGGCCTTTGTCAGTGCTGTTCCCAGCCTCAGCACAGTTTTCCCCCGTTTTTCTTTTGATCATGAATTTTTCATAATCCTTTTAAATGTTGCAGAACCCAAACACCTAGGGAGAAACCCCTAAACATCACAAAAATTCAGAGAGAACGAAGACACCCCTTCAGCCTGGTGGAGTCCTTGAGCTGTCCTCCTTGTGGGGACAGTCTGCCAGAGCAGGGGACCCCTGCAAGGGCAGGTCCATAGAACCATCAGAGAATCCTGGAATGGTTTGGGTTGGAAGGGTCTTCAAAGACCATCTTGTCCCTTGTCAGGGACACCTCCCACTAGTCCAGGTTGCTCCAAACCCCATCCATGCTGAAGGGCTGAGCGGGATGGGATGTCCCAGGGGAGGGAAGGGGCAGTGCCAGCTCCTTTGGGGCGGTGTGTGCAGCTCCCCATGCCCCTGTCAGAGCCCTGTGGGGTTTCCTTGCAGGCTGGCGGGACACGGAGGACGCGGAGGGGCCGCTGGTGTACATCCTGCTGGCCTCGCGCCACCGCCCCGGCCACTTCCACGAGTTCTGCGTGTACAAGGGCAGCCGGGCCGAGCACGGCGCCTTCCTGCCCCCCGGCTTCCACGAGAGCGGCTTCCAGGTGTCCGTGGCCGTGCTGGTGCAGGACCAGCTGGGAGCCACCATGGTGGCTGTGAACCGGTAAGACGCCGCTGGCAGGCTGGGCTCTCCCTCAGCACCGTGTCCAACCTCAGCTCCCAAATCCCAGGCTCGTGGCTTGGCCTGGCTTGGCTTGGCTTGGCTTTGCCCTGTCCTGATCCTGGGTGAAGGGTTTGCCTCCCGGAAGAGGCTGTTGGCAGGAAGGGGAGGGGAGGCTCAGCGGAAGTGCAGACAGAGAATTCCAGGCTTTGTGGATCATTGCTCAAGGGGGAGGTTTTCCCAGGAATTACTGCTTTCATAGAATCATGGAATTGCTAAGTGGGAGAAGACTCCTGGGATCATGGAGTCCCAGGGCTGGGCCAGTGAGGAGCCAGGCTGCAGGTCCGTGGTGTTTCTCATGCAAATGGGGCACCAGGGCAGCAGCAGTGGTGCCTTTGTGGGTCACCCACCTGCCTCTCCTCCTCTCCCTCCCAGCCCCGTCTGCACTTCACCCAAATCCCTCTTTCCTTGCAGCTCCATGGAAATCGGCCTCCCCGAGGGGTTCCCCAGCCTCTCCCACTGGCTCTACAATCAGACTGACACCGTGCTCCAGGGACTGGTGAAACAAGGGGACCCTCAGCAGGTCATTGAGTACTCCCTGGCCCTCATCACCATCCTGAATGAGGTAACGCAGCTCGTTCTGCCCAGGAGGGGCCTCCAGAAGCCCTAGCAATCACCAGTAGATATTTATGGGCCAAATTTTTTACAACAGTCTCTGTAGGCAGGGCAGGAATTTGGGGCTATATTCCTGTTTCCCTGCCCAGTAAGAGGCTGCTGCACGCCTGGACGTCAGGCAGGGATGAGCTTCCCCCTGGGCACAGGCACTGCTGAGCTGGACAAGGACTGCACTCCAGGTACTAGACAGCTGCTGAGTGCCAGGCTGTTAAGATAATTGCTTGGAGAACAGAAGTGAAATTGAGGAAGTTCTGCTGGAGAACCAGCTCATTAGATCCCTCTGGGGAGAAGCAGAGGCAGGAGATGTGGAGTGCAGGGAACAGGTGATTCCAGCTCAGCTCAGCAGCCTCTGAAGCTGCTCTTCACTCTGTTTTTTTCACTCCACCTTCCACACTCTTCCTGATTTTTTTTCCACTCCCCAGTACGAGCGATCCATGCTGCTGGAACCTGAGGCTGGGCATGAATTTGAGCTCCGGACCTGGACTCGCAACAACATCACAGAGACCCTGAACTCCCTGAAGGTGAACACGGTGGATGACATCCAGCAGATCTCGGCCGCCCTGGCGCAGTGCACGGTACGTCCCCTGTCTCCACCTCTGAGCCTCCAGCTGCAGCTCAGGTGCTCCTCAGTCCTTGCTGTGCTTCGCCAGCTCTCTCCACACACAGCAGGGACAGGTGTCACTTGCTGGCATCGTCAGGGTTTTTCTGGTGATGTCCTGGGTGCTGCCAGCTCTGCCCCTGGAAGCTCTGTGCTGCTCCTCTGGTACCTGTCCTGGTTGGCAGCTGCAGGAGAGGCCTCCACAGACTGGAGAATTGGAGAATCATGGAATGGTTTGGGGTGGAAGGGATCTTAAAGCTCACCCAGTCCCACCCCCTGCCATGGGCAGGGACTCCTTCCACTATCCCAGGGTGCTCCAAGCCCTGTCCAACCTGGCCTTGGACACTTCCAGGGATCCAGGGGCAGCCACAGCTTCTCTGGGCACCCTGTGCCAGGGCCTCAGCACCCCCACAGGGAACAATTTCTTCCCAATATCTGATCTAGTCTACCCTCTTTCAGCTTAAAGCCATTCCCCATTGTCTTGGCACTCCAGGCCCTTGTCCAAAGTCCCTCTCCCGCTCTCCTGGAGCCCTTTTAGGCACTGGAAGGGGCTCTAAGGTCTCCTCAGAGCCTTCTCTTCCACAGGCTGGACACGCCCAGCTCTCCCAGCCTGGCTCCAGAGCACAGGGGCTCCAGAAACACTGGAGTAACGTGCAGGGGGGAGTCACAGAATCTGTGAGGACAGGCTGAGCTCCCATGAGGAGTAACACAGGTAGAGCTGCTTCATTTGTCGGGCCAGTGCCCAGGTCTGATGCTCCTCCCTGCCCTGTTTCTGCCCTGCAAGATGGGAAACCCCTCTCTGCTTTGCTCTGCAGCTCACTGGAAGCACCGTGTTCCTGGCAGTTTGCAGCCCCTGTTCCAAGTGCTGGGGCTGCTGCCTGGTGGATTTAGGAGGGAAGAGAGCCCGGTTACATAATGCACGTGGGGTTTGGTGCTCAGCCAGGCTGCTCTGGCTCCTCCTCCCACCCTCCCTAATCTTTGCTTTGGGGACTGGTCGGGTACCTTGGCCCTGGCTGTGCTTCCCCTGCAGGCAGGTCAGTGATGGACAGGCACTGCATCCCACCCACAGAGTCCTGATCTGCTCCCTTCCCTGCTACCGAGCCTGCAAACCTCAAAAATCCCTTCTTTCTGTTCCCCTTTGTCTGGGGTTTGGGGTTCAGCGCATCCCATTCCATGCTGGACCAGTTTGTTTATGTCTCTCCCACCTCCTCCTGCCTCGTGACTTGATCTTGCTGTGGAAGCTTAGGTCTAGAAATAGAATTTTTATTCCACGGCAAAAGCTGACATTCCAGGATTACTTTGTGCTCTGGGTTGGAATGAAAAGCTTAGGAAAACGGTACTCCAGAATTTCCCAAGTGGCTGAGACAAGTGGAGTTCACACATTCCCTTTTCTGCACAAGTGTCCATCAGGGCTGATACATTTTTGATTGTACCTAAAAGGGAGAGGAAAAATATTTATAAATATATTTATATTATATCCAGTTTTTTCTGGAGGGATAAAAAAAGAATCTCAGACTTCTTGGTCAATTCTCCTCCCTAAGTAGGAGCTGCCCTTGGGTGGTTCCTCCCCAGAACCCAGTGTCTGCCCCACCTCCCTGATTCCTGACTCCGATTCACACAGTCTGTCCTGGCTTCTCAGAGCTTACAAATAAAGCAGAAAAGGGGGAATTCAAGACCTGCAGATGCTGTTTTGATTCTTCACCAAAACATACGGTGAATCACGGCTGAATCCTATGATGATTAAAAGAAAAAAGATGAATAAGAGCTAGGAATGGGGTTGTAACAGCTTCCATGTGTTGCCTCAGTCCCTCCCATCCAGCCCTCGAGAGTGCAGGAAGCTCCAGGCCATGGCTGGAACATTCTGTTTCTTGGACACATCTGGGAGCAGAGGGAGGGACATCCATCATGCCTGAGTGGCAGGATTCCTCCCACAGCCTTCAGGAGTATTTGGACACTGAAATGGATTCAGTTGGGGCTAAATCCTGCTTCCACTGGAGGTCATGGAGGGGATGGAGGAATCCTATCCAGCTCTTCCTGGCTGGTTTCTATGTGTGGTCCCAGAGGGGAGATGTACCTGGTCCTTGTGAGTGAACACCAGGGAACATCAGTTTAGAACCACAGAATCCTGGAATGGCTCGGGTTGGAAGGATCAGGTAGCTCCAAGCCCTGTCCAGACTGGCCTTGAACAATTCCAGGGATGGAGCAGCCACAGCTTCTCTGGGCAACAATTTTCTCCCTTCATTCTTCTTTCCAACCCAAAAACATCCTCTGCCAGGCATCCTCTGCCTGCCTGTACATTGGCACCTTGGAAAGTCATGGGAGGGAGATGGCAGAGTCTTGGAGACACCAACAACTTGCTGGCCACTCTCAGTGTGAGCAGGGCAGCCTCTGCTGTCCCCTCCCCAGGGCTGGACAGGGCATGGGGCACTTCCAGAGTGAAAAGGTCTCCTCAGGACTGAGCCAGCTGGGCTTTCCCGGGGTTGTTCCTGCTCTGTCAGACTCTGGTCCCTTTGCAGGTGGTGAGCAAGGAGCTGGTGTGCAAGTCATGCCTGACAAGGACCCTGAACAAGCTGGAGACCATGATGACCATTCTGCAAGGGGAGACCACCCAGGGCACGGTGACACCGACCAGCATCGCCGACAACATCCTCAACATCACAGGTGAGCTTTGTCCTCTGGGTGGGGACAGGGGACTGGCTCAGGGGCAGGAGGAGGCCAAGGGGAGCTTTCAGGTTCCCTCCTCTGCCATTTGGACTTTGGCCCAAATTTTTAGGAAATTGCATCTGCCATTTGGAGTGTGGCATCCCAGCCCTCTCTTCTCCCTGCACTTTTCCCAGGGTTGTCCTGGCTTTGGCAGCTGCCTCTGTGGACACTTAAATCTGACAGTTGTTAATATAACTCACTGTTACTCCTAATAAGCTCACTAATCCTCCAGGGGATTCTCTTTTTAGTAAACAGTGAGTAACAGCTATGGCTTCCAGATGCTTGTCTTCCTGGTTGGAGTCCAAGGAGGCTGTCAAGCCTCACTGGGGCCTGGGAACACTCCGTGGAAATTCCCACCTGGGTGACCTGGAGGGAAGCAGAGATACCTTCTCTGCACCCCTTGTTACCTCTGCACTCCTTTCTGAGTTGTGCACTTTATAGTGCAAAAGCTTAGGAACATACGTTGGTTTCATCCATTCCTTCCCTGTTTCCTGAGCTGTGGTTCTCTTCACTACACAGGAGGGAAATCAGGCGTGTTGTGATTAGTATTCCTCACCAAACCTGGTGGATTAGAGAGGCTGCAGGAAGTGCTGACAGCTTTGGTTTTAGCTCTGAGGCTATGAACACTGCAGTGGGGAGGGCCATGTGCAGAGGAACAGTGAGAAGACAGCAAGGAAAGCCTTGTCTGATTGCTTTGGAAGGTGTCAGGTGTTCTCCAGACTGTAGCAGTTATCCAGGCTATTTACCACTTCCTCCTCATTTCTCTCCTGGCAGGTGACCTAATCCACCTTGTCAATACAGTTTCACAAGAATCCAAGCCCCAGGAGCTGCTTGCTGATTCCCACAATTTGCTGCTGGCTCCCAAAGCCTACAACCTGTCTTCCAGCCTGATGCGAATCCTCATGAAATCCCGGGTGCTGAACGAAGAGCCCCTCGAGCTGGTGGGAGGAGAAATTAAGGCCACAGGCAAGAGGTCTGACCCCTTTAACTTGCTTTGCTACGAAAACACACCAAACTGCCAGTTCTCCATCCCCCAGGCCTTCAACTCCACCCTCTCCAACCTGACGGATGTCATCCAAGTCATGTTCCAAGTGGACTCCAATCCCTTCCCTTTTGGGTACATCAGCAACTACACCGTGTCCACCAAGGTCGCCTCCATGGAGTTCCAGACACACAACGGGGTGCAGATCCCCATCGGCAGCCTGGACTCAGAGAAAGCCATCACTGTGATGGTCTCAAACAACACAGACCCCGAAAATCTTGTGGCTGGCACTGAAGTCATCGAGGCAAGAACGTCTGTGAACCTGGTTGTGATCATGGAGAGCAACAACAGGGAAGCAGGACTGCACTTCCAGCTCACCTACAGAGTCCTCAATGGTAGGGCAGACAAATCCATCTCTGTTAATTCTTCCTGTGAGAGAGGAGGGCTGGGTGTGAGGGATAACCGCTGTGGGAAGGGATGCCAGGTGTTAGCAGCAGGTTCCACACTGCATGGTCGAGGATCTGGCTGTCCTGGACAATCTCCAGTGCCCAGTGTCATCCTTGCTTGTGGATTCTGGCCCTCAGAAGCCTTTTGCTTTTCCCAGCCCTTCTGTTGAGCCACATTAGCTGTGCAGGGCACTGTCCAATCCCTGTCCTGGGCAAGTCTAATGGTATCCAGTGCCCAGGGATGCTTTGAGGTGCACACTGAGAGAGCACGGTCTGGAGAAGCATCTCCCACAACTTTCTGCATTCCTTGTACTCTTCCCTGAGCCCCAGTGCTGGCAGCAGACCTGTGGTTGAGTCTCCCAGGGGGTTTTAAAGCCCTTTCTGTTCCTTCGCCTCCCTGCAGAGCATTACCTGGCCAGTGAGCCCGAGCCCTTCATCATGGCCTATCTCCATCACGAGCCTGAGCCCAACGAGCACAACTGCTCTGCCTCCAAGAAAATCAGCCTGGATACCCTGGCTGGAAGTGACCACAAGCTCTACACCTTCTTCACCTCACCCAGGTAAGAGAAGCCTCCCTGGTAGTCCCTGTCAGCCACAGGCTGTGCTGTGGATGCATGTGAGGGCTGCTCAGGTGGTCTGTGGAACCCCTGAGTATCTGCACTACCAAAGGGTATAAATTACACCACATTCACGGGGCTTTTCCTCCTTTTTGAGTGCATCCCTGCCCCTGCAGCTGGATGCTTACCCTGGACACACTTGCACCAGAATGGGGCTGATGTCCCTTCAGGAGGTAGGGGAGTCATCTCCTTTCTCTTTCCCTTCTCCAGAACAGATGATCCCATCCAGAAATACTACCTGAACATCACCAACCACTTCAGCTGGTCGCCAGTGGAGGTGACCCTGGGGCTGTACACGTCCCTGTGCCAGTACTTCAGCGAGCAGGAGAAGCGCTGGAAGACGGAAGGAATTGTCCCCCTGGAGGAGACCAGGCCAGACCAGGCTGTGTGCTTGACCCAGCACCTCACAGCCTTTGGGGCCAGCCTGTTTGTGCCCCCAAACTCTGTCCAGTTCATCTTCCCCGTGAGTACAACAAAGCAGAGTCTGTGCAGTGTTGTCACACATAGAACAGGTTGTTGTCACCTGGAGCAAAGCCTCAGGCTCCTGTTGGCTTCATGTCCAAGCTGGCACCAGCACAGGCATCTGGGAGCCTTTGGGAGGTGCAGATGGGCACTGCTCAGGGGAAGCTGTGTCCCCAGTTGGGAATCCTGGCTGGGAACAGACCTTTGCAGATGGCTTTAGTCCCTGGCCTGGACACACTGTGTTCCCCTCTTAGGGAGATGCCAAACATTCCTCCCAGCTGCCCCCCAGCACTGTTTGATCCCAGGGAGTTGCACCTGCCAGCTGCTTCCTGCATCCCAGGGGCATCCAGGCTCTTCCTCGCTCTGTCCCTGTGACGTGAGCGGGAGCAGGGAGCTCCTGGCAGCTGCTGCCGGCTCTGCGGGGCCACGTCTGTGAGCGGGGCGATGGCCAGGAAGGAGGCAGGGAATGGGAATGGGATCCTCCTGGGGTTGCCTTTCAACACTTCTCTTTTCTCCAGGCTCCAGGCCCAGGGCTGAACTACATCGTGCTGCTGACGTGTGCTGTGTGCTTTGTCACCTACTCGGTGGCCGCGCTGATCGTGCACAAGCTGGACATGATCGACATGAACCGCGTGGGGGTGATTCCCTTCTGCGGGAAGAATGGGATGTACAAATACGAGATCCTGGTGAAAACAGGCTGGGGCAGAGGGTCAGGTGAGCCCAGTTCACCTGAGGTCCCACCTCAGCACGTCACGTTCCAAATGCTCCCTGTAGGGCCCAGAGCTGAGCTGCAGCTTCAGTCCAGGGCTTCCCACAGCATTCCCAGTTTTTATTGTGTGGTGATGGGGCAGGTCAAGAGAACGGTTTGGGTTGGAAGGTTCCTCAAAAACCTTCTGGTTCCAATCTCCTGACATGGGCAGGGACACCTTCCACTAGCCCAGGCTGCCCCACTGCTGGCTGTTGTGGTGGGACAACCAATTGCTTCTGGAAGGAACCACCCAGGAGAGAAATTCCTTCATCCTGCCTTCCCTGACTGGGCTGTGGTTGCAGAGGCAGAGATTGTTCCTCACTTCTGACCCTCTCCTGCCTTGTGGGCCCTTTGAATGGATCCTTCTGCCGTCCTCCAGGATCCATCACTTTTTTCTGAATCTTTCCCAGCAGCAAGCAGGCACAAAGTTTGGCCTCTGTTCAAGGGCTGGGTTTGTAGGTAGAACTGTCACAGGCGGTGCTGGGAACCAGCTGTACCTCAGGTGGACTTTCCTAAGGGCACCCCTTCCTTCCCTGCAGGCACCACAGCCCACGTGGGCATCGCCCTCTACGGGGTGGACAATAAAAGTGGCCACAGACACCTGGATGGGGACAACGCCTTCCACCGCAACAGCCTGGACGTGTTCCAGATCGCCACGGAGCGGAGCCTGGGCAGCATCTGGCGCATCCGCATCTGGCACGACAACAAAGGTGGGACATGGAGGGACCACGTCCTGGGCCTGGACAGGGGGCCCTGGCCTGTGGTGACCCGCTGGACTGGGATACATTGCTGAGGGACATGGAGTCTCCCTCACAGACTGGCCAGGTGCCACCCCAGACACAGACGATGCAACGTCCTGTGCGCTGTGACCATAAACGTCACCTCAGGGTGCCCTGGCTGTGCCGTACTTCCCTCGTGGGTACTGCGCAGTGCCCATCGATTACAATCACATCACACAGAACTGCTGCTGTCCCACTGACAGTGCTCCTGCGGCCCCCTCGGCTTGGCAGGCTCACACAGAATGTGTGCCATGAAATAAATATTCCCTTGTCTCTCCCCATTCAGGACTGAGCCCCTCATGGTACCTGCAGCACGTCATCGTGCGGGACCTGCAGAGCAGCAAGAGCTATTTCTTCCTGGTGAACGACTGGCTGTCGGTGGAGAGCGAGGACAACGATGGCCTGGTGGAGAGGGAGGTGTTTGCTGCCAGTGAGTGCTCCACCTCCCCTGGGTCCTTCTCACCCCTGAGCCCCTCCTTTTCTCCAGGCTGAGCTCCCCCAGCCACTCGTGGTGCTCCAGACTCTTCCCCAGCTCTGTTCCCTTCTCTGGACATGGTCCAGCCCCTCTATGTCTTTCTTCTTGTGAGGTTCCCAGAACTGACCCCAGGACTGGTGGTGCCTCCGCAGTGCCCTGCACAAGGGACAGGCACTGCCCTGGGTCCGTGGCCACACTGTTTTGGTACAAGCCGGGTGCCATTGGCCTCTTGCCCACCTGGACACAGCTGGGCTCATGTTCAGCCACTGTTGCCCCCAAATCCTTTTCTGCTGGGCAGCTTTTCCAGCCATTCATCCCCAAGCCTGGAGCACTGCATGAGGAGGGATGCTGTGGATACCTCTGGAGTGTCAGTCTGTTGGGAGGGACACGGCCAGCCCAGCCAGGTCCCCTCAGTGGTGCAGCCGTCCTGAGTCTGCCACTTTGTCCCCAGGTGAGAGCGAGCTGAGGAGCTTCTGGCGGATCTTCGTGGCGGAGCTGCAGCGCGGGTTCTTCGAGAAGCACGTGTGGCTGTCCCTGTGGGACCGCCCGCCCCGCTCCCGCTTCACCCGCGTCCAGAGGGCCACCTGCTGCTGCCTCCTCATCTTCCTCTTCCTCTGTGCCAACGCCGTGTGGTACGGCATGGTGGGCAGTGTCCACCTCAGGTGTGTGCATGGTGTGGTGGGCAGTGTCCATCTCAGGTGTGTCCCCGGGGCCCCGGCCAGTCCCAGCTCAGGGCCCTCCTGCCTGTCCCGCTGGGGCAGGACACATCTTCCATCCACTCAGGAGAGCTTCTTTGCTTGTGCCTTGAGTCTGCCCTTCCCATTCTAAGGAGTCTGAGACCAGGACCAAAGACAGTCTGATTTTGGTTTTCAGGCCCATTTTCTGCTCTGCACATCTGGAATTCCTGGTTGTGCACCTTTGTCTCCTGCTTGCTTACCTGGCAACCCCAAATGCTCCTGCTGACACCTGTCTTTGATCCCTCTTGATTCCCTGCAGCAACGTGGCCGTTTCCAGCCTGATCCCTGTCAGTGTGGACACGGTGGCTGTGGGCCTGGTGTCCAGCGTGGTGGTTTACCCTCTCTACCTGGTCATTTTATTTCTCTTCCGGATGGCTCGTGGCAAGGTA
This sequence comes from Dryoscopus gambensis, assembly GCA_013389985.1. Taxonomy (NCBI): domain Eukaryota; kingdom Metazoa; phylum Chordata; class Aves; order Passeriformes; family Malaconotidae; genus Dryoscopus; species Dryoscopus gambensis. The sequence goes on from WEIT01011512.1 coordinate 137,000, forward strand.
AGGAGGGGGGTTGGTTGCAGGCTGCACAGATGGGTGGGAGGCCACCAGGTTTGCTTTTGGGAGGCTGAATTCTGCCTTTCCTGGGACCTCACTCCTCCAGCTGGGCTCTGCACTTGCCCAGTTGTGCTGCACCAGGGCCAGACCCTTCCCTGGCCCTTCCTCCCTCCCAGAGCTCTGGCCTCTGGCAGTGCCCAGGCACCAAAAGGGCAGATTTTAGAAGCTGTTCAGGCACTTCCTCCCTCAGGATTTCAGTGTGTGACAGGCACCCAAATGCCAAAAGCAGAGCATGGGAGCTGCTCGGTGGAGCCTCTCTAATGTCTGCCCTGGGTCCGAGCTCAGCTGGCTGAGCAGAGCTGTGGTGAGGCAGCTGGGAAGGGATTAGCTGGGGATTTAACGACTAGTTAAGCACAATTAGCAGCCCCATTAAGTACTGCAGCCAGCTGCTCGGGGACTGAGAGCAGCAAACGTGGCTGATGCTGCGGAGAGCACACAGGAAAAGCTTTCAGACTCGGGGGCTTTGTGGGAGCTCCTACCTGAGACGGCCTGGGTGGCCCTGGCGGTGGCACGTGTGGGTACAGGTGTCTGGGAGGCCGTGGAGGGCATGTGCCTGTTCTCAGCAGCAGTGGCAGTGTCACCTCTGTCCCTCCTCATGTGCCCTGCAGGTCTCCATCAGCCACACAGTGACTCACTCAGACCAGCAGTCCCTGGAGATTGACAACTACCTGGACTCCTCAGTCCTTGACAGCTCCTTCCCCACCTTCCCCGGGCTCCAGGCAGAGGTAACTGCTTCCCTGCCCACAGCTGGGCACGCTTCTGGAGGTGTGGGCCCAGGGCTAAGAGCAGCTCAGTGACTCATGGTGTTCCCAACCCACTGCTTTGACCAGGCACAAACCTGTGTCGTGCTCCTGAAACGTTTCTGTTCCCCCCAGGCCTTCTCTGAGCAAACCAAAACAGATCTGTTCCTGGAGGACTCCAAGAGGTGAGTGGGGTTCTGGGGATGGAGCAAGCAGGACTTTAGTCTGTGCTTTTCTGGGCTTGGCTCATGCTCCCACAGCTGTTTCCCTCTGCAGTCCCACACAGTTCCTTTTCTTGTGCTCCGCACATTCCTGACCACCCCCATTCCCGTTTTCCCACAGCCTGGTGCGGTGGCCCTCCAGCGAGGCCCTGCTCAGCTGGCCAGACCTGCTGAGTGACCCCTCCATCATGGGCAACACCATCCAGAAGCTGAAGAGAGGCCGGGCCAGCCGCCACCTGGGGCTTGAGACCCCGCTGGCCACCGAGGAGGACTCTTTGTCCCTTGGGATTCACCAGGGACAGCCCCGGTACTTCTCGGCCTCAGGTGAGCCCCCCCGGGCTCGGGGCAGAGGTGGAACAGCAGAGCTGCTGCCATCACCACTGGCATCACTCTGAAGGGCAGGGGAGGAGGGTTGTGTCTGCTTAGGGGGAATTTTAGTCTGGGAAAGCAGAAATCCTGGTGGGCATCAGACTGAGGTGGGTGGTCCCACACTGCGAGCAGACTGGGAGCCAGGAGAGGCGTGTTCCCATGGGACTGCTGCAAGCAACCAGCGCTTCCTCACTGGCTGCAAAGCCACAGTGTGTCCCTGAGCCTCTGGAAGTGGCTGGAGAAGGAGAGCTTGGCCTGAACCAGCAGCTCCTGGTGGTTCCTGTGGCTGACCTGGGGTAGGCAGGAGCTGTAGGAGAGGGAGCAGGGGAGGCTGTCCCAGGGAGAAGGACATCACCATGACCCTCCTCCTCCTCCCCAGTTCCACCACGTGGCTGAGCCGTGTCCTGATGTGGTGCTGGGTGCTGAGCTCCTGCCAACGCTGTCTGTGCTCTCTTTTTCCCAGATGAGGATCTGATCCGGCAGATCCTGGCGGATGGAGCCAGTGGCATTTCCCACTCCCAGGACCTGGGGCCGTACATGAGGGCAGAAACAGATCTGATCTCAGGCTTGTGAGTGTTTGGGGAGCAGAGTCCCCGTGGAGCCAGAGCCTCCCACCCCCTGCCCTCCCACCCAGCTGAGCTGAGCTGGGTTTGGGACACTTTCATGGGTCACTCTGTTCCTGCTGGCTGTGACTCCTGCACCCCCTACAGCCACAGCTCCGGGCACTGTCACCCTTCCAGGAGCCTCCTGGAATGTCCTTTAAAGCCCCAGCTGTGTCTCCAGCACTTCTGGACTGCGGGCAAAGTGGGATGAAGGTTCACTTCATGGCACTGATGGGAGGGAGAAGGGGATTCTGCCCAAATCCCTGTTGTGTTACCATGCCCAGGACACCCTGACCACCAGCCACTGCAGAGTGGCAGGCCAAGGGAAGGGAGGGACTGTCAGGCCTTGTCCACAGGACACAGAGCAATGTCTGTGCCTCAGGGACGTATGTGATGTCCCAGGACTGGTGCTGACACTGGAGTTCAGCCCCCCCTGGTGCCAGCCTGCTCAGCACAGAGCCAGCAGTGGCACAGCTCTCACTGGGCTCCCCCTGTGCCTGGCAGGTCCAGCGTGTTCGGGGAGAAGGTGGAGACTGTCATGATGCAGAGGCTGAACGACAAGGGCCAGAGTGTGGCCCCTCCTCCCACGGAAGTGAGCAGATCAGCCAAGTCCACCTGGACAGGTACCAGGGCTGTGCCCCTCGGGGTGTGTGGGGACGGGGCCCATCCCACGCTACAGCACTTTGGAGCTGCAGTGGGGTAAATGGAAAATAAAATAGAGCCTTAGGAAGCGCTGTTCCCTGCTTGGGATATCGCTGCTATTTCCTGCCAGCTTCTCTGGGAGCCTGGATCTCAGTAAGCCCTGGGCCAGCACTGGTGCTGTGACAGTCCCTGCAGTGTGCCCTGGGGAGACTCTGCTCCCTCCTCCCCCAGTTACTCTGCTCCCTGCACCCTCTGCAGCCCCCAGCCGTAGAAATGTGTGGGATGATCCCTCCAAGCTCACCCAGGACTGGTGGCAGGCTCTCTGCTGGGATGAGTGCTGAGCTCAGCCCTTCCTGTGCCCACTGGGACCCTTTGCAGTGATGTTCACACTCACTCTCCCTCCTCCTCCTCCTCCCAGTTGCAGACCAGACGTTCAGGAAGCGCCTGCTCCCGCCCTGGTGCTCCCTCCTGGCTCACGGCATCAGCCTCCTGCTCTTCGCCACCTCCGCGGGCGTGTCCGTGTGGATCGGGGTGGGCTTTTCCTCCAGCGTGGCCCTCATGTGGCTCATCTCAGGGATATTCAGCTTTCTGGCATCATTCCTGGTCTGGGAGCCCCTGAAGGTGAGGATGGCACGAGTGCACCGGCACAGACCTGTATGTGGAATTAACAGCTGGAATTAACTTGTCCAGCTGCTAATCACAGTCGTGAAATTGTTAAGGTTGGGAAAGCCCTTAAAAATTATCACGTCCAACCATCAACCAGTACAACCGCCGTGTTCACCACTAACCCAGGGCCCAAAGTGCCATATCCATGTGGTTTTTGAATGCTTCCAGGGATGGTGAATCCACCACTGCCCCGGGCAGCCCCTTCCAATGCTTGACAACCCTTTCCATGAAGAAATCAGGTCAGAGTGGATGCTGTGTGCTTTGAATGGTCACTCCCATTCCCATATCCTTCAGGAAGGGTAGGATGTGGACACCAGCAGCAGTAGGAGAGGCAGGGCTGGTGGCACTTGGTTTTGAAGGTCCAGGTGGAGCTGTGCCATGCTGGCTGTGCCAAGGGGCCCACAGGAGCTGCTGCTGGAATGCTGAGGTGGCACAGCTCCCTGCAGGCTCAGCACTCTCCCTGTGCCCCAGGTGCTGCTGGAAGCCTTCTATTTCTCCCTGGTTGCCAAGAGGCTGCACCCGGAGGAGGACGACACCTTGGTGGAGCAGCCCTGCGTGGAACACGTGTCCGAGAGGATCAGCAAAGTCCGGCCCCCGCAGGGATTCGCCCTCTTCCAGGCCAAGGAGGAGGCCAGGAAGGTCAAACTGCTGCACAGGATGCTCAAGGTGGGACATCTGCTGCCTGGTGCCCAGGGGTGAGACACGTCTGAGCGTGGGTCCTCCCAGTCCAGCTGGGATCCACTGAGTGCTTGGCTCCGGCTTCTGCCTCAGTTTCTCCATCTCTGGGTCTGATCCTGTTGCATGGCTGTGGAAAGCACTGCTCTGCTGCAGGATTGGGATCCAGCCCTTCCGTGCAATCCCATTTTTACTCTTTGCTTCCCAGAATTTCCTCGTCTACATGATGTTCTTGTTGGTGGTGCTGCTCACCAACTACGGCGATGCCTCCCGCACCAGCCGGGCTTTCCTCCTGCAGAGCTCCATCAAGCAGCAGCTGGGCAGCAACGACTTCCTGCTCATCAAGAGGTACCTGCCAGCCCTTGTGGGGGTCAGGGGACTTGGCTCTTGGATTGTGCTGCACAGTCTGTCCCATAAGAGGTTCCTTGGTGCCCATGTGGAGCTGGGCACTCCACAGCACTGAGCAGGTCCTGTCTGTCCCTGTGGTTCTGCTGCTCCCCTGGAGAGCAGAGGGGCCATTGGGAATTGAGAGGTTTAATTTCTCTGAGGTTTAGTGATTTCCCCAGTGGGAAGGGGCTGTGGGAGTTGATGTTGATCTTTCTGGAGCTGCTCGAAAGGACACGAGTTTCTCTGTCTGCAGAATTTACAGCCACAAGTTGTAGCCGTGAACAGGGTTCACGAGAGCCAGAAATGACATCTTGTCCAGAGTGTGCCTTTCCTCACTCTGCACAGAAGTTTAATTGGATTAAATTTTCCCAGCTAGTTTTCCACACCCCTGGGAGCTCCCAGCAGCCCAGTATGGCACTGGGGGTCCCTGGGCTGAGGGTGTGTTCCTGCAAAGCCCTTGGCTCTCTGCACATCAGTGTGGCTTGTTCATGCCCCAAAGTCACTGAAACTTTGACTCGCCAGTCTCACACCTTCCCCCCTGCAGGTCGGATCAGTTCTGGGTGTGGATGTCTCAGGTGTTCTTGCCTTACCTGCACAACAACGGCTCTGGCCAGGAGAGCCACAGCACCACGCTGGGGACAGCCCGGCTGCGCCAGCTCCGGCTGCAGGGAGGTAGGGCAGGGACGGTGGCCCTGCTGTCACAGGGGGAGGTGACAGTCCTGGAGGGATGAAATGGGCAGGTCTGGGTGCAGCTGGGGCTGAGGGGAGGCAGCAGAGGTTATGGAGGCAGTGGTTCTGCTCTGCAGAGATGAACTGGAGCAGTGGATCATGGAATGCTGGAATGGTTTGGGTTGGGACGGACCTTAAAGTCCATCCAGGGACACCTTCCACTATCCCAGGTTGCTCCAAGCCCTGTCCAGCCTGGCCTTGGCCACTCCCAGGGATCCAGGGGCAGCCACAGCTTCTCTGGGCAACCTGTGCCAGGGCTTCCCCACCCTCACAGGGAACAATTCCTTCCCAATATCCCACCTAATCCTGCCCTCTCACCAGTGATGTATCCAGGGACCAGAGTGCTGGTCCACAGTTACCCAAGGCCAGCTGGGATGTCTCTGTTCTCCTCCACTTGCACCCAGCAAATCCACTCTGAGCTGGTGGCATGGATGTATCATGACTCCTAAATTGGACAGCTCTCTATTTTTATTACCAATATCCATCCTTTTCTGAATCGCTGACTTCTGCATGCCCCTTCCCTCACCCTGGTGCACTCATGGGGATGAGTGTGGAGGGGTGGGAGGCAGGGAGGTGCTGTGAGCTCAGCGCCGGCTGTGCTGGCTCCCCGTGGCTCACAGGGTGGTCTCATTCCAGCTGAATGCCAGCAGAGCGCCCAGGACATCCTGCAGGGCATGGGCAGTGCCTGGAGGAGCTGCACTGACCAGCACAGCTTTGCCACTGCTGACTATGGAGTGGGCTGGGAGAGCACAGCCGGGAACGGGACGGCAGCGTGGGCACACTCAGCACCTGACCTGGCGGGGTAAGGGCTGCCCTGCCTGCTCCCACCCCTGCTCCCACCTCTGCTCCTCCTGCAGGGATCCTTGCAGACCTCTCCAAGGTCTTTACAGGTGCCCTGGCTTGTTCCCAGCCCTCACAGCCCCTGAGCCTGGCAAAGGGCAGACGGACGTGGAAATTCCAGAGGGTCTGAACAGCAGCGTGGTGCTGTTCTGGGGGCCCAGGGGCAGAGGGTTCAACTCTGCACCTTCCAGGGCGCAGACAGGGCAAAGGGAACCCAGCACCCCAGGAGCAGCACTCAATTTCTGCTCAAGGGGGTGACAGAAGGTTGTCGTGCGCCCTGGGCATAAATTACACTTGGTTTCTGCTCTAGTTTGTCCCCAGAGGCATCTCCATGCAAGTCTTGGCCACCGCAGGGCTTGGGGCTGTTCTGAGGTTGGGAACACTGAGGTGGATCAATGCACCCCTGTAATTTGTCTTGTGAAATAGATCCTGAGGGGCAGGATCTGCATCTGCACACTTGCTCCTGGCCTGCCATGTAGGAGAGCAACCAGTGTCCTTCAGCCTCACCCGCAGCTCCTCTTCCTCTGCAGGATCTGGTACTGGGGCTACATCTCCTTCTACGACAGCAGCGGCTACGTGCAGGAGCTGGGCCCTTCCTTGGAGGAGAGCCGGGCTCAGCTGGAATTCCTGCAGCAGCACACGTGGATCGACAACATGTGAGTGCGGCAGGGGGAATGTCCTGCTGTCGCCTGGGCTCGTCAGGGATGCTGCTGGAGTGTCCCAGGGGCACAGGATGGATGTCCCACCCAGCAGTGGCCCCAGAGCTGGTGGTGTCCCAGCCCCTGAGCTGCTCCCGTCCCTCCGCAGGAGCCGGGCAGTGTTTGTGGAGCTGCTGCAGTACAACCCCAGCGTGGACCTGCACGTGGCCATCACCCTGCGCCTGGAGTTCCCTGGGGCCAGCCAGGCCATCGCTGCGGTCACCATCAGCCCCTTTCCCCTGCTGCGGCTCAGCCAGGGGGTCACCCTGCAGCTCCTCATGATGGTCAGTGTGGGACCTCCCCTGCACCCCCTGCTCTCTGTGTGAGGGGCTCTGGGGACCCTCACCCAGGCTGGTCACTGTGGACTTGAGCTGCCCTGCCTGAGGCCACATCTGTCACCCTGCCTGGGTTTGGTGTCAGCAGAGCCCTCATCCCCTGGGTGCTGCCACCCTGCCACAGGGGCATTGGGTGAGGGCATTGGGGAGCTTCAGGAGGGACTGGGGGGTTGGATGAGCAAGGAAGGCAGGGCAGCATGCAGGGGGTGGTCCAGGGGTGTAACTTGGCCTGGTTTGGGGGATTTTGCTGTCCTGGGGTGCGGCAGGGTCCCCTGGTGCAGCACAGCAGTCAGGGCTTGCCGTCTCCTCTCCTGGTAACTTCTCCATTCCTCCTCTCCTGGTAATCTCTCTGCAACCTCTCCTGGTAACCTCTCTGTTCCTCCCACAGGTTTTCCTCATGTTGTTTGTGGTTTATTTCGTGGTGTCGGAGTCTCTGGCCATCAAGAAGGAAGGCAGAGCCTACTTCACCCTGTGGGGCAACTATGGCCAGTGGGTTTTCATCCTACTCACCACGTGCACGGTGCTGGTGCACCTCAGCCAGGCCACCCTGGCTGACCAGCAGTGGCTCAGGTACCTCAGCAACCGCAGGGGCTTCACCAACTTCTACCAGGTGGCCTTCCTGAGCTCCGTCTTCAGCAGCCTGACCGCGTCCCTCCTCTTCCTCCTGACCGTGCAGGTATGGGTGGGCTGGGGGAGCAGCACGTGGGTGGTGGGTGCTTTGGTCCTCCTGTGCTTGTCACCCCTGTGCAGTCCTGGCAGGGGCAGAGCGGGTGGCAGGGAGGCCACAGGTGTCTCTACTGTGCACTTTGGGCCTCTAAGGCCTCTGGGCCCTGGATTCCCTTGCGGAATTCAGCCAAGTGTGGCTGATGGGATGATTCTGTCTGCAAGGAACCTGTGGACCGGGGTGTTTGTGCTCTGATGGGGTTTGGGTTTCCCATGTGTTTAAGAGACCCTTCCTGGGCTGGGGCTGTGTGTGTAACTCCCTCCTCTCCCCTCCCAGGCTGCCCAGCAGCTGCGCTTTGTCCGGCAGTGGTCAGTGTTTGGGAAGACCTTCCAGAAGTCCATGAAGGAGCTGATGGCTTCAGGGGTGGCCTTCGCCCTCCTCCTCCTGGCCTACGCCCAGCTCGGCTTCCTGGTAACCACACCTGTCCCCCTCCCTCACAGGGGTCTGCTGCTGGTCCTGCTGCCCCTTGTCCCTCACCACGGCATGACATGAGCAAAGCCCCTGGGTCCCCTGGGTGCTCCGTGCCCACCCTGCCACCTGTACCTTTGGCCAGGGGCTGTCCCTGTCCCAGCCCATTTGTGGGCCACCCCTCAGGGCCCCTGTGGGAGGGGATGTTGTGGGTCAGGGGAACACTTTGCCGCTGCTCCCTTCTCATCACATCTCCTCTGTCCCTCTGCAGCTCTTCTCCTCCTCCTCCGAGTCCTTCCGCAGCATGGGCAGCAGCCTCCTGCTGCTGCTGGCCCTTCTGCGGGGCAGCGCCAGCCTCCGGCCCTGCCTGCCCGAGGCCTCGGGGCTCTACTGCCTCTTCTGCATCACCTACATCGTGCTGGAGGTGTGGATCGTGCTGCGGCTGCTCGCGGCGGTGCTGATCCACAGCTACCGCGAGATGCACTCCGAGCTCTACCGCCCCGCCTTCGAGCCCCAGGACTACGAGATGGTCGAGCTGTTCGTGCGCAGGCTCAAGATGTGGATGGGCTTCAGCAAAGCCAAGGAGGTGAGGGCAGCCTGGGGACTCTGTGGAGAAGGGGCCTGGTGGTACAGAGCAGCATCCACCATCCTTAGCTTTTCTCTGCCTCTGGCTCCTTCCCACAGCCAGGTTCCTCTGGGCCGTGAGGGCTGGAGCAGTGGCCACCCCTGGGGGCCCAAGAGCTGGGTTAGTGACGGGGAACCCTACACATGTCGGCTGCCTGTTCTCAGCCCCTCAGTTCCTCATGGCTTTATCCGGGATCCAGCCCCAGTCAGTCACACCAGGAACAGCTGGGAGCAGCCCTGGAGCTGTTCGGAGTGTTTCCACTTCCCAGCTCCTGCCCTAACCCTGCCCCTGCTCCCCTCTTCCCTCCCAGTTCCGGCACAAGGTGAGGTTCGAAGGGATGGAGCCGCTGCCCTCCCGAGACTCCAGCGACTCCAAGTCCTTCCGGGGCCCCACTCCCAGCGCTGCCTCCGACAGCTCCAGGGCCTCCACGTCCTCCAGCCAGCTGGACGGGCTGAGCCTCGTGCTGAGCACCCGCGACAGCCTGGAAGTGGACGCTGACATCCAGCGCCTCCTCTCCCTCTTCGAGATGCTGCTGGCGCAGTTCGACCGCGTCAATCAGGTGACGGAGGACGTGTCCCGCATCGAGCACCTGCTCGAGTTCTCCCGCAGCCGCCGGGCCCACAGGAGGCACCGCGGGCTCGAAGGGGGCCCGGGCCGGGGCTGCTCAGGCAGCTCGGAGCAGGGCCCGTCCCCGGAGCTGTCGGACACGG
>WEIT01011512.1:146561-221822 GCA_013389985.1 Dryoscopus gambensis
CACGCCGCTGGCACGGCCACCGGCCTTCCAGAACCGGCCCCACGGGAGCATTCCAGTGTTAAAGATGGAAGGGGAGAAGGCCGAGCCTTTCCCCAGGGGATGAGCAGGTGCAGGAGATCCCCGCTGGCTCACAGGGAGCAGCTGTGGGTGTTCAATGCCCCGGCTGCAACTGGCCACAGGTGGGGACTGGGGTGGGCACAGGGGGACAGGACAAAGCTCAAAGCTCCCCCCCTTCCCTGCTGGCTGTGCCGGGTGGGAAAGGGAGAGGAGAGCCCCAGGCCTTGAAGGTTTGAACCAAGTCTTGGATTTTTGTTGACCAGACGCACTGTGGAGGAAAGCAACAGCTTTCGAGAAGGTATTTAACCCACCTTGTTTTTAAAGCATAAATAGATATATAGAGAAATGCTATCTACACCCAGAGCAGTTAATTTCCAGTATTGGCTACTTTTATCCTCCAGAAATTGGTACTATTATTTGTATTTAAAGAAATCCAATATTTAAAACAAAGGACGTTGCAGCGAGCTGGGGATGAGAGACCCCTGGGCTGCCTCAGCCACCTCCGAGCGTGGGGTTCCCAAACTCCCAGCGTGGGATTCCCAACTCCCAGTGTGGAGTTCCCAACGTGCTGGTGTCACTGCGGTCCCCCCCTGCCCTGTCCCCCCGCCGTGGCCCCAAGGTGCAGGCGCCACTGGCTGCTTGGCTTCTCTAACCCAAGGAATGTATTGCTCTAAGTATATGTATTTTTTTGGTTTACTTGTTCCTATGTACTGCCCAGCACTTTAAACAAGGCTTTCCTCGGCTACCAGTGACACGTGCAAGCTAAGAATGGGATAATATATCACAAAAGCAGTATTTTGTTTGTTTAAATCATAAACTGAAATGGACAGGGAGGAGGCGAGTGCAGCCCCAGCTCAGGCAGCCATGCCAGCACCTTCCCTGAGCACAAAAGAGGCAGGTGAAGCCCTGAGGGAGCTTTTTTTGGGGTCCCTCCAGCCCTGCCAGCTGGGATTCACCATGTGCTGGGCTACAGCTGCTGGGCTACAGCTGGCCTGTGCCATGGGGCCCCCAGACCAGAGCCTGGGGGTGCCTGAAGCCCCCCCCAGGGGCTGCCTTCCCCTCCTCATCCCCATTTCACCTTATGGCTATTGTAAGTAATTTATACGGAGTTTGTTTGGTTTTTAAATGTATATATTTTTGTATGTTTGCTATATTTTCATAGCATCGGTACCGTGTTTGAAACATGTAGATAGGAGACAGAACACTATTGTCAGAGTTATTTAAAGGATGTATTAAGTGCTTCTTCCTGGGAATGTCCCGTGTATATAAGGATTGGGTGTCTGTGTGTGTGTGGTGTGTGTGCTCTCCTGGGCTGGCTCGGGGCAGTGGCCACAGGTGGATGGGGAAAAGCCCCCAGTGGGCTCCTCTGTGTGTTCCAGAACCTGCTCCATGCTTTGGACAGGTGAGAGGGTGGAAGGGAAGGCTGAGGGGGTAGAGCTGCAGGGCAGGGGCCTTGGGTTCAGCTTGCTCTGGTGCTGGTGGGCTTGGAAGCACCTTCCCAGGGCAGGGGAGAGTTTTCCAGGCAGAGAGAGGGGACTCCTAAAACACTTCCATTGCTCCATCCCCTCCTGAGTGTCTCCTCCCAGCCCCCAGCTGTGCTAGGTACTTGTGAAGGTTTCATTCCAGCGTCCATGTGCTTCCTTGGCTGTGTGTGTCAGGGTGGCTGCAGGGGACACTGGGTGCTCTGGGATGCCTTTGGGACAGGTCTAAGTTACCTTTGGAAAACTCAGGTGCTGTGCAGGGCAGGTGTTGTGGAAAGGTTGCGGAGGGATGGGGGCAGGAGAAGACAAGTGAGGTGGTGCTTGGTCTGGTCAGCATGGAGGTGTTGGAAGAGCAGAGGGCACAGAGAAGTGGAGTGCAGAGGGGAAAAATCCAATCCTGGTAACCAGGACAGGTTGGTAGTGGCAGAAAGGCAGGTGGGAGAGGGCAGAGAAGGGCCCAGAGGGCAGGAGTGTGGGACAGGGAGGGTCCCAGCAAGTGCCTGGAGCAGGCAGAACCAGCAGCTGGAGGCTGGGACCAGGTGCTGGTCAGCTTTGAGCTCTGTGTTAAAAAAAAAAACCCTGGTTTTCAAGCCAGAGGTATAAAACCATTTGCCTTGGATTTTTTAACTTCTCAGGCAGCACAGCACCAGGCTCAGCTTGGCACATGTCCGTGACTCTGTTTTGGTGACAGGGACAGTGCCATGTCCCCAAACCAAGGCAGTAAGAGGAGCAGTGGTGAGGTGTCCCAGAGACCTGGGATGTCCCCAGGGCTGGAGTCTCTCCAGCTCTAAAGCTCCTTTACCCACACACCTGCCCTGGCACAACCCCTCTCACCTGTGTGGAGCACCGGGAGTGTAGATCCAACCCCTCCAAGGGCCCTGTGGGAATTTTCAGTGATTGAAATGTCCCAAATTAACCAAGCAGGTCTTGGAAACCTCTTGAAGAGCCAAAAAGTTCAGTTCCTGGTGCAGAGGTCAGTTCTCAGCTCAAGTATCCTCATTAGAAGAAGCTTGGGAGTCGGAGGGAAGTGCAGGAAGGAGGCAGAGGGAGGAGGGGCCAGCAGGGCCCCAAATACTTGGAGCAGCCATTCCTAAGCTAAGGGGCAGCTGGAACAAAGATGTTCCCCAAATCCATCAGGATTTTTGTTCCCAAGTGCCCGTTCCTTGCCCTGCGTGTGTGCGTGAGTGTGACTCGGTGTGTGTGACTTTACCAAGTGCTCCTTCTGATCGGAGAGGAGCAGAAACGGGATCAGACAACTGCCCTACTTCTGGCCTTCCCTGAAGTACGGAGAGCAGCTCTGCCCCCCACAGTTGCTTGAAAAGCCCAGCCCTGCGTGGTGGGCAGCACCCACAGCTTCCAGCACTCACAGTTCTCAGTGCAGCAGTTCCTGTGCCAGCTCCAGCAGCATCCCTGCATCCCCTCCATGTCCCAGCTAAGGCTCCTCTGCAGCCAGAGGCATTTAGTCATGGAGTTACACCCTCACAGCAATAAACTTGACTTAAAGCCCATAAATCCCCCCGAATGTATATTTTTGTGTCTGTAGTCACCGAGAGATGGTGTCTTATTTATTGCCTTGAATCTCACAATGATGCATCAGGATCAAGCTGCTTAAATGAAAAATGAAACCCCCATCCATTTGCTCTGAGGGAGAGGGAGGGAGTAAGTGCCTTATTTTTTTAATTTTTCTTTTTTTTTTAAAGAACAATGATTGTGACCAAAATGCCACGGTTCCTGTCTGGTCAGCATTTCACTGCGAACAAAAACGGTGTATTTTGTAACTGTGGGGATGTTTCTTACAAACTGACAAAGTCAAATAAACACTGACTGCTAAAACCTGGCTCAGGTGGTTTTGTCCTGCTCCAGACACTCCTCTCCACCCCACCCTCATTCTCTCTGCATGCATAATTTTAATTAAGGTCTCCTGCACAACACAAGACACTTTCTTAAACCCTCCAGCCTATCAGGACTGGCATTAATGAATGAGCTTACTGGTGCGCCTGGCCCAAAGCTGAGAGAAAACTCCCCTCCCCAGCACAGAGGTTCCCTGAAGCTGAACCCCAGGGACTGTCCCTGTCCTGGGACTGGAACATGGCCAGGAATCCCTGTGTCCAGCACTGGGAGGGGTGGGAGGTGGCTCCATGAGCAGCACAGATTGGGAAACTAAAGCAGGAAAGGAGGAAGGATTCACATGATCAGGAAAGAGTTTGAACTTTCCCAGGACATCAAGAACGCACTGATCAGACAAATATTTTATTTCCTTTACGACTCATAAACACTCAAACACAACGGACACTTGGTGTTCCCACACACCTGCACAGGCGAGGGCTGTCCCTTTGTCCCCTCGCCTGTCCCTTCACAGTCCCACGTGCACATTGCACTTGTCTTCATCTCCCTGCTGTCAGCCCTTCCCAAATCCACGCTTCCCACTCGCGGACAAAGCAGGAGATGAAGTGCTCACAGTATAGTCCAGCTTACAAGGTGCCTCCCAGTTGGGTACTGTAGTGTCTGGTGCCCTCCTTGCCTCAGGATGGGCTGCAAATCCCATTCCAGCTGTGCCCACCTGCCCCGCAAGGTCCAACTGCACTGCTTCAGCCTCCCCCAGAGAGTCCCTGTCAGGGAATAGGCAAAACTCACGGGGAGATGAAGCCCCAAGACTTGTCAGCAGTCAAAAAGGGATTTATCAGGTGCATGGGGAAGGATGAGATACCCCAGCATTCCTCCAATCATGGGAAGTTCTGCAGATGGACCTGGAAGCTGGGTTTGAACACCTGGAGTCAGTCCTGGGGGTCAGACTCTTCCTCTCCAGGGACTGCTGGCCCAGCTCTTCCCTTCCACTGCTCCCCCTCCCTGTTTGCTGTTATGTCTGGGGGCAAAATAATTTCTGCTGAGGGAGAAATTTTGCTGGGAATCCCTCAAAATAAAGACAAACCTTGTGAATTTTGGCAGCATTTTGAGCAGGAGAGAACCCAAATTAACTCTTTCTAGAGCTGGCAGCAGAATCAGTCATAGCCTGAAGAGTCCAAATGCTGACAGCCCCGAGGTCCAGGGAGGAGCTGGGATTCCAGGGTGCTCAGAAATAGCAACTGGATTTTCAATACTGCAGATTTCATTCCCAGTAAAGTCCTCAAAAATCCCACAATTCCTGTACCTTCATGTGAGGATCTGCAGAACATCAGCCTTTGTCTGCTTCCACCAGGAGCTGGTGTGGAAGGAGTCCAAAGAAAGGTTCTGCAGGGAAGTTCCCAACAGAGAAGCCTTGAAACAGCTCAAACCAAACTAAACCCAGTGGGTTGGTCCTCTGGGAGCTTCTGCTGGGAATCCAGTGTCCTCCTCAGAGGCACCGAAAGCTCCTGGCAGGTTCAGTGCCAAGTCCACATGCAAGGAGCAGCCAGGCTGTGCCTCCCAATCCCTGTGTCCATGCACGTGCAGGGATCAGCACACAGGGAACACAATTCCATGGCCTCAGTGTCCCAGCAGGGACACCCTGAGCCCAGCCCTACACAAACTCAGTGAAGTCGTCCACGGAGGAGATCAGCCTCTTCCTCTGCCCTGTCTCGTAGGTGGGAGGGGGGCCCTGGGGAATCTGGGGAGGGGGTTTTGTGGGGGCAGAGGGGTGCAGCTGCAGGGGAAGGCCGGGGCTCTGGTACTGTGTCTCTTCCCGGAGCTGAAAGGCAACAGGGAACAGGTGAGCTCCATTCTCTCCAAAACTCTTTCCATTCTCCATCGGGGCAAGGCAGGATACCCAGGACACTGTGCCAGCACTGAGGGGGTGCCACTCTGTGTCCAGGTATTGGACATCAGGAGGAATTTCTCCATGGAAAGGGTGATCATTCCCACAACAGAACTGGAACTGGATGATCCTTAAGGTCCCTTCCAACCCCAGCCTCTCTGATTCCATGACCAGCTGGGACTCTTAACCTCCATACACAAACCCCTCCCTCTCACGCAGCAAGTTCTGCCAGCTGGCTTTACCTGCCTTAACTGCAGGAGGAGTCTCAGTAAAGCCCAGTTCTACCCCTCAGAGCAGCTCCACTCACCCGGTGCCGGAGCCTCTTGATGTGGCGCAGCCTCGCGATCCATTTGGAGGGGTAGGTGTCCGTGGGGTTGGATCTGCTGTGGTGGACCTGGGAAGCCATCTGGGTTGGGAAGGGTGGGGAAAAGCAGGGAAAGAGAGGAGCCACATTAACATAACCACAACAATAAAATTAATCCGATTTCTCAGTGCAGTTTGACAGCAACTGAATCCAGCTCTCAGTTAGGACTGTTCAGGTGCCAACTCTGGCTTCAGGGTCAAGTAGAAAAGTTGTTTTGTTGCTTTAGCAGCCCCTGCTTGTTTCCTTGGAAGCTGCTGATGGGCCAAGGCAGCAGCTGGAAGCCAGAAGGTCTGGGGGTGCTGGGAGTACTCACGTTGGCATGCAGGGCCATCTGACGCGCCACGAAGGGCAGGTTCTTGTCAGAGATGATCTTGGCAACACTCGTGTCCACCAGACCCTCCATGTCTGTGGTTTAAAGGAAAAAGAACAAATTCTTGTGAGACAGTTAAGAAGGAGCAAAAGGTTGCCAGTAACTAAACATCTAAGTTAAATAAACCTGAGGAATTGTATCACACAAGTCCCCACCAGCTCCACAGCTCCCACTCTAACAGAACCTGCTCTCCAGCTTAACACAAATGGCTCCCAAATTCCGGCTGCTCCATGAAGGTTTGGAGAGAGCCTTCAAGGCTCTCAAATGAACCAAAGTGTGAGACAGAAACACCCAAAAGTGGCCCTTTGGTAAAACAACTGCACCAGCACTGCTGAACCCTCCATGTCCTCCAGCATCCCCTGGATGGAGGGATCTGGTCCTCCAGAAGCTGCTGGAGGGATCTGCTCTGCTGCTGGCACTGCATCCTGAGCTTGAACACAGTATGAGCAATCCAGTCAAGGCACAAGACCAGGGCAAACCCAGATGTAACTGGGCAAACTGGTTCCAGAGGGTTTCTCCTGGAAGTCTTAACTTTTGAAACACAAACCCCCAACACAGCAAAGGCTGAGGAATTCCCACCTTTCCGACACTGCAGCGTCACCAGGTTACAGTCATAGTCCAGGGGGGTGATGATCACGTGCACAAAATTGAACTGCCCCTAAGGAGAAACCAGTAAAAGAGTCAGAAACCTTTCCTTGGCAGCATCATGGTTTGTGAATGCCCTAAACACACACCAGTGACCCCACCGTGGCCAACAGCTCCCCCCATAATCCCTACCCTGTTTCTAGGGTAATACCCACACACATGAAGGTTCACAACCCTGTGGCCCTGCTGTAACAGACCCACAAGGAAAATCCCCTACCTTTATTGTGCCCAGTTTAAAATCCTCTCCAGAATCATTGTAAACTATGGAAACAAAATCATTCCCCAGGTGCCTCTTCTTGTCACAGCGATATTTATCCAAATCCTTTGTGGGCATCAGAGTAGCAATGTGGAAAATGGCTGGAAAGGGAACACAAAGATCCTTAGGCTGGGCTGGGAAAGCAGTAATGGTCACGTGCCAGTAACAAAAATACAAACTGTGCTCTCTCGATAGGTTTGTCCCCGTTTGTGACAGGTTNATCCTGAGGGCAGTCTCAATCCATGGATAGTGGTGAGAGCACCAGACATGGAAGGACACTATGGTTTGCAAGAGAGACTCCTCTCTTCTTAAATGAACTGAGAATTGATTATTTGAGTATTGGTAACCGATCAGAAAATCCAAGGTTTTGTCTGATTGTGGGAAGGGTGGAAGTTGGGAGGAGGAGGAATGTTTCAGAGAGTTTTCATGTTTCCTGTGTGTCTCTTTCCTTAATGTAGTTTATTAAAGTTTTTTTTCCTATTCCTAAGTCTGAGCCTGCTCTGCTCTGTTCCTGATCACATCTCACAGCAGTAAAAATATATTTTCATGGGGCACTGGCATTGTGTTCAGTGTCTAACCATGACACAGGTGAATCCAGTCCCACTGGATGCTCCAGGGGTCCCAGGGCACAGAGAGCAGCAGCCAGTGGGAAGGACCACAGCAGCACAGGGAACAGACCGTGGGTTAGGGAGGAAAGAGGTGAGAGAGCTTAAACCAGGACTTGCCCTAACTGAGCTCTGCAGAGCCCCAGGGAGTGACCTGCAGCCATCCCACGGAACTGGACTCAGTGTGATAAGTACAGAGCTGTGCGGAAAAATTTGAGAAGTTCACCATATCCTGCTGGATCCTGGATTATTTCTGCACTGCTTGGTGCTGCAGCAGCTGGGTGACACTGCAGTGACATGAGCCATGGCCACAGCCATGACAATCCCTGCTCTAAACCACTCTTCAGGGAAACAGCAACACTGATGCCACCCTTGGTGAACAGCTTTCACAGCAGCTTGGGGACAACCAGCTAAACCTCTAAACTAAACCCTGCCAGCCTTTAAAGAGCTGATGATTTCACATATTTACAGAGCAGATCTTTTCACAGAGCAGACTGTTTTACAGAGCAGACCATTATAAACTGGTGTGATTTTTTGTTATGTAAGGCAGGTATGTTTTGGCCCGAACTTTATCACATGGCTTGCAGAGCTACCAGAGAACAGGAGGGGATCAGAGCCCTGGGACATCCTCACTACATCCCTGGGAAGGAATCAGTGGGGAAGGCAGGTCAAAGTCAGAAGACACAGACCACCCTTCCAGCTCACCTTGCATGATGTCATCGTGCCAGCAGTAGGTGAACTGTCCATCCTCCCCACACACGTCCAGGCCACCCAGGTAAATCTTATCTGGCTGACAGTCCTTGAGCTCGATGAGCTTGCCCAGGCCCGTGAGGAACTCGGTGTAGCGATAGGAGCCGTGCTCGTTGGACAGGATGGCGATCTCGTTGTTGCTCTGGGACACGGGGACATGTCACATGTCAGTGACCCCTTCCTGGGATGAGCTGATTGCCCTCACAAAAGGGCCTCATGCAGGAACCGATTTTTAGCGCAGGAAACTAAGGACAAGCAAAGCTGCCGCAGGAGCAGGGCAAATCCCACCGCTGGAGAGGTCCCCAGCATTCCATAAGGATTGAAGGCCCTGCACGCACTCACCTGGCCCTCCCCAACGTAGAGCACTGCAATCTTGTGTGTGTCGTAGGATGGGATCTGATCCAGGAGCTGCACCGACCTCTCAAATGTCTGTAATCAAACCAGGGACCCCACCTGAGCAGCCTGGGCTGCTCGGAGGTGTCCCTGCCCATCGAGGTCCCTTCCAACCCAAACCATCCCAGGATTCTGTGAGCTTTAAAAAAATCCCCTCCACAACCCCAACACAGAGAATCTCCCGTCTGTGGCACTGCTGGCAGGAAACACCTTTAAACTGCACCATCTTAGCCTCAGATAATCACACAATTTGTGATTATCATTTACATTCCAAGAAAGTCATGAGGTTAAAAAAATTAAGGATTTATACAACTCCTTGCCTACCTCATTTGGCAACAAGAGGGGTTTGTTGTTTTCATCACCAAAGAAGGGGGAGTGGTACAACTGTAAAAACACAAAGCTGAAGGAGAGAGGGAGGGAAAAGTCTGTTACCATAAAAATTAAGTCAGTTTTGATCTGTTGGATGGAAGAACGTTTTGTACAGCAGAAAAACAGGAGGAATTAAAATGCTAACAGGGTATTATTCATCTTTTAGAGACACTCTGAGTGCCAGGACTACCTGCAGTTTGCAATAGACCCCTGTCAGAAAACCAATGGTGTGTCAAACAGCAGCAGCCACAAAAATTCCCTGTTCAAAGGCACGGAGTGGAGGAGCAGGAATGCCCTCCACAGCTCTGGGGCCATATCTAGGCTCTCAGACATATGATTGTATAGACATTTGCATTTTACCTGCCCTCAATCAGACGAAAATTGTCTCATCATGCAATTTTGAGCAGCTAACAACATCCCAGATTCAAAAAGCAACAATTACAAACCTTCTTCTCAGGATTTTGCACATTCTATTTCTTGAAATGCAAAACTAGCAATTCACCCTGTTCACAGCAAAATCAACTCTGGGTAACCTGCAGTCAAACCACAGCCTCTAAACTGAGTACATCAAGTACAGGAGGAAACTATTCGTCTATTTCTTTCACCATGTGGGAGCTCTGTTTCCTAACCCCAAAATTAATTCGGTGGTATTGTGCTCAACAGGCCTGTATTAGCTCCTGAATAAGGCAGGTAATTAATTTTTTAATCAGATGCTTTGCAGACCCCACCCAAGCAGCCCCCCCGAAGGAGCAGCTCAGGCGCCCTGCACGCACCTGGGGTTTATCCCAGGGACTTTTTCCGTGTTGGAAGCTGCTGCCCTGCCCTTGAAGGCGTCTCTCTCGATCCTCTTCCCCCTCCTGGACGGGGCAGAGTCGGAGATGGTGTAGCCCCGGGGCCGGTGCCCCGAGGGCGAGCGGGGCGAGGTGACGGCTCCGGTGCCACCCCCGGGCCCGGCGGCCCTGCTGTCCTCCCCCCTGCCCAGCCAGCTGCCCAGCCCTTCCCCTTCCAGGTTCCCCGACTGGGATTTGGATTTCACTTCCGTGCTCAGCCTCCTGGGCACTTCCCGGCCGTTGGCGTCCTTGAGCACCTCCTGCAGCGTCTGGAGCTCGGGGGAGGAGCTGGACTTGCTGAGGGGCTGCGAGGGCTGGAAGGAGAGCTCCTCCAGCGCCCGGCCCTCCTCCCGCCCGATGGGGATCCCGCCCTCCACCAGCTCCTCCGACTTCAGCGATTTGTCTTCCTGGCTGGAGGTGGAGGAGGACTGGAAGAGAGAGAAACGCAGAATAAAAGTTTTCATGGAATCAAAGAATCCCAGAATGGTTTTGGCTTGGGGTAGACCTTTTAAAAGCTCATCCCATGGTTGCTCCAAGCCCCGCCCAACGTGGCCTTGGACACTGCCAGGGATGGGGCAGCCACAGCTTCTCTGGGCAGCCTGTGCCAGGGCCTCCCCACCCTCATAGGGAAGGGCTCCTTCCTTTTCCTGACAGCCAAAATAAAAGCTGGCAACAGCAATGCTCAAGGCACCCCAAACCCTTCCAGGGAAAGGTGGACAGGAAGGAGCACAAAGCAGTGTGGCTCAAGGTCCCTGGTAAAACAGGGATTTTCCCCTGAACCCCCCCGGACCATCCCAACTCCCAGTGCCATCAGTGAGCTGTTTCTGAGGGTGCCATGAGAGAATTCACGGACAATCCCCTCCAGGCTGTCACCCACTGCTTGCCCTGGGCCTGTCCTTACCCTGCTGTAGGAGTTCTGGGCTTTTCCAAACCTCTCCTCGCTCAGGACGTTCTCGGAACACGAGGTCTCCACGTCCTCACTCTCTGGGGACTCCGCAGGGGACTCGGCCTCCCTGAGCTCCATCTCCCCCGCGCTCCCTTCCTCCAGCACCACGGCGGATTCTACGGAGACACCAGCACGGGAGCTGTGGCGAGGGGACTCGGGGACAGGCCCCCCTCCTCTCCTCTCAAGTACCAGCCTTTTCCCTACGGGATCTCAACGGAAGGCCATACGGAATGAGTGCCCTGGCATTTCTTGTCATGTCAGACTTGCTCCTGGCTCCCCTTTTTCCAGGGAATAAATCACCTCGCCCTCACAGCCAAGGGCTGCCTGCCTTGGGCCAAGGAAGTGTAGCTGTTTCCAATTGTTGCTGATGGACAAGCAGGGCACGGGATGAGGATACGGGACCTTGGACATGGGTTACCAGGACAGACAGGAACTACAGAGATGTAGGAAAGTACCGGATAAAAGCTCACTGGAGACATCAGCTCTGTGCAAGGCTGCAACAAAGGGAGCTTTCCTTGTACTGAAATGCAACGCTCCTGTGCCTTGAGGCCTACAAGGAGATCAGAATTTTTCCTAAGAGCCGTTTCCTTGCAGTTTGGCAGCTTTCCTAGAATGTCTCAGGAGAAGCAAAACAATTCAGCCCTGAACATGTGGAAGGACGAGAGCAGGGGTGACACGGGCACTGCAGGTGGCATCTGCTCAGACACACAGGGAGTGGAACCACACTGACAAAAAAGCTCCGTGGAAGCCCTGCCTACGTGGAGGATTTAACCTTGGATCTGCTCCAGGCACTGACCACAGGGATGAGTCTGACCAAAGGCTCCTCCTGGCCTTACTTTTTGTCCTGAGGAAAAGGCTGGAGAACAGGAGGCTTCCCATTATGCACACAAGGGACTGGAAGACCAATCTGAAAGGCCAAGATTTGTTTTCCAACATAATAACAAAAATAAAACCAAAAATTAGCACACACAAAAATAGAAAGAAAATCAGCAAAATTAAAAAAAATACAAAGAAAAAATCACTAAAGCAGCTTTTCCTGGATTGATTTCAGCTCGCAGGACCAAAGTTATTTCAAAGAAGCAATTAAGAGTTAGCATTGCACACACAAACCTTCTAAAAATACAAAACAAACCAAAAGGAACCAAAACAACGTGCTGATCTGGTTAGCTGTCCAAGCCAGAACACACCTGCAGATACCCAGTGCTTCCAAGCTCCCCTCCTACACCACTGCTAAGATTGCTGGTGCTTTGAAACAACCCAAGCACTAATTAATCTTTAGGTGGGAAGAGAATAACAGGAGCAGAGAGAAGTACAGAAAAATATTGAACTGCAGCAGCTTTGTGTTGCTTTGAGAGGCCTCTGACAGCAACCAGCAGCAGCTCAGAACACCCCACTGCTCTACTGGGAGTTTTCCAGTGAAGGAAAGAGGCAGAAAGACATTTGAACCCTCTAATTAAAATCACAAAGCATTGCAGGTTATCAAAGCAATGCAGGTGTTGTGCTCATAAAGTGTGTAATTTGATCTCCACTTCATTTAATTATGAAATCAATTTTACTGAAGTGGAGAAAGATTTTACATTTTTACAGAGCCTCTAAAAGGTAGAATTTAGCAGGTTTTCTGCTGAAATAGATTTCTTTTTTATTTAAAAATCTCTTAAGCAGCCTCCATGCTGGCTGAACTTTATCCATATATCACATATATTCATATTATCAGCTGCTTTTATCTTTCTGTGTCCAATTCTGGCAGACCCCTGTGGGCTGAGCAGCTCCAAGGGGAGACTGTCCTGCAGCACATGCTGCTCTTCTCATAGCAGGGAGCTTTTCCACTGAGCAGAACACAAAGCCAATTGGAAAATGAAGCTGCAAATGAAGAATTAATTAATCCAGCCACCTTTCGACAGGTCATTTAACACTTGGCCTCATGACTCACAAGCCACCCCAGCTAAAAGCAAAGTTGCTTTAAGAAATGGTCTGCACTTGCAAATGTTGGATCTGGCTTGGACTTCTTCATGCTAGTCAAGATCCCATTTGCTGAGAGTGATGAGACTGGGGACAGACAAGAGACATGGAAGGGGAAAATGAGGGATGAGGGATACATTTTCTATGAATCAGAGGTGTTCTTCTATGGCAATACTGTTTGGTTGGTTTTTTCCTTAAAGATATATAAATATACCTGCCCAGGATATGCTCCTGTGCAACTTCCCTTGACAACTGGACTGGTACATGGAAGAGAAAGAGGCCACTGCAAAGGGAAATCAAGTGAGCAGCTACATCAAAAGGAAGGAGAGACTATATGTAAAAAAAAATATAAAAAAATTAAAAAGCACAGAGTTTAAAATGTAACCAAGAGCCTAGTTTAAAACAAACAAATAAATAAATGAAACAAAGGAAAGAACAAGCTGGGATAAGCTCACCAGATGCCAAAGGGATACTTTAAGGGCACAAGGTCTCAAAACGAATAAGGAGGAATAAACACATCCAACAGTGCAGGCTCCAACTGCTCCCTTTGCAGAATGCATTTTGTGAGGCTTAGGAACAGAAAATCCCTTCCTGATATCCCAGCACACACAGGAAACCAGGCTGAGCCTTTCCTGACCTGCACAAGGCTGCTTTTAAACACACAGAAGAGTCTGGAGAGTAGAAATCTGGGTAAAGACTCACAGAGGTTTAACCTCTAAAGAGGCAGAACAGGCATGAGACAGTCTGACAGCAAAACTTCTTCCAGTCATTCCCCAGCCAGCTCCAGCAAGTCTGGTTAACAAGGATGTGGCCAAAATGACTCTCAGACTGGCACAGGAGTGGCATTCAGGTGGTGTGGGTTCAGCTCTCCACTTAGCTCCACATACCACAAATTTTTAGTCACAGAAGTGTTTATGGAAAATAATTTTTTTGTTTGCTTGTAAGAGGTGATCATTTGACACCAATTTTGTGTTTATATGTTCTGAAATACTAAAATAAACCCTTCCCTGCTTAAAACAAACCTGAAAACTGGCATTTTTACCAGATTTCCAGACAATCCAACCCATTTTTCCACAGCAAAGTCTGGTCTGCTGGTACCGCTGCTCAACTCTGATGGTGCCTGCAGTGCTCAGAGCCTCAGTGTTGGATATCACTGATCAGAGCTCCAGCAGGGACTGCAGAAAGCTTTAAAAATTGCAGCTGTTGGTCAACACCAATCTCCCAACATTAACAGCTTCTTAAGAGGAACTAGCACCAAATTAAACAGAGTGAAAATCCTTGGCCACTGTGTTAAAAGTCAAGCTAGCAAATGAAACTCGAGTGTTCAGCTGAAGGCTGAACAGTCCTTTTCAAAGGTGGGTAGATCCAAGAGGATTTGCATTCTGCTGTAAAAGCCAGTGGCAACCAATTCCTCCTGGCTGGCAAGGTTTGGAGGAGGCCATTCCCCAGGAACCTGCAGCTCTGAGTGCACGACACAGACTCCCAAACTGAAGACAAATGGAAATGGAAACACTGCATGGAAAGATCCATCCACAAGTGGGATGCCCAGATCAGCCCCAAACAAGTGGGAGAGGGAACAGATCCATGACTTTGTTCATTTTCATTTGGGGAACACACGAAACACACGACTCCTCCAAAGCAGCTCCGTTACTGCCCCGTTCTCCTCTTCTCCCACGGGACAGCAGAAGCAAGGAGGAAGGGAATTTCTCACTTCTAGGGACAAGAACTGATTCCCTTTCTCATTGCTGGCCCCCCTCACACTCCCAGCTGCTCTAGAAGCCCTGCAGAGACCCAGCAGAGCCTGGAGCTGTTCACGCTCTGCCGGCAGCTCCCACCTGTGTTGGAGCGCTGCAGCAGCGAGGGTTTGGCCGTCCCCGTGGCCAGGCTGGAGGAGGGCACGGACAGGGATTTGTACAGAGCCGTCTCCCGGTGCTCCTTGAAACGTTCTGCAGCCATGAGGGCGTTGGAGAGCTCCTGCAGGGGCATGTTGTTGATGTCTGAGGAAAAGGGGCTCAGCGGGTTCTCCAGGCTCATCAGCCAGCTCGTGTTACCTGCAGCAGACAATTGGGGAAGTGGTCAGTACTCCCAGCCTCCCCCAAAGGTTACAGCTCGTGGTGAAAATGCTCAAGTTGTTTTGGAATTTGCAAATAAAGATCCAAATGGAGCAAGTTCTCAGTTCTCCTGCAGAATGACTTGATTAATTTGTTACTCCCAGTGCTTCACCCCAATCTTCTCAAAACCCATCCCTGGTAACTGCTACAACAGATTCCCAAAGGCATCCAAAACACTCAGGTGTCCTAATTAACACCAGGTCAGTTATTTTCTCATGAAACAGCTTTCAGCTAAAATAGATAATGCCTGTTAATCTCCTGGAACATACTGGTGTTCAAGAATTTTAACCTTGAACAGGTTGTTATTCCTTCCTTAGGAGCAAACACAACTGTGCAGCTGCCCAGACTTGTGGATGTTCCATCCCTGGGAGTGTCCAAGGCCAGGCTGGACAGGGCTTGGAGCAAGCTGGGATAGTGGAAGGTGTCCCTGCCATGGCAGGGGTGGGACTGGATGAGTTTTAAGGTCCCTTCCAGCCCCAAACTATCCCATGGTTCTATAGTTTCAAAAGGCAGGAAGCCACAAACAGATCCATTTACAATTAAATATGGATTTTTCTCCTTCACCCAGGCTCTGGTTTCTCACCAAGTCCAGGATCCCACCCCACACTTGTGTACCCACCTGTGGGCCTGCGCACCAGGATTTCTGCCCAGCCCTGGGTCAGCAGTGGCACATAGGCAGCCAAGTTGGCTTTTTCCTTCTGCAGGGCTGTCTGTGGAGCAGGACTGGCCTGCTCTGGGCGAGCTGCAGCAGCAGGAGGGCCCTGTGTCCCTTGGGAAGTCGAGCCACTGGGAAAATGGGAGGCTGAGCTGTCTAAGGCACCAACACGTAAGGCATGACCACCTGGCAGGACAGACACAATCCAAGGGAGAGACACGCTTAGTTAGCCCCAAAAATATCTCAGGAATGAGGCTTTTAAGCTCCTCTAGCAGCTGCACACACAATATCCTGGTTTTATTTCCTTCACCATTACAATTATTATTGTTACTATTATTTTATTTCAATTATTAAACTGGTCTTCTCTCAGTTCACAAATTGTCTTACTTTTCCCCTTCCAATTCTCTCCTCCATCTCCCCACAGGGGACTGAGTGAGCAACTGGGTGGGGCTTAGCTGCCAGCTGGGGTTAAACCATGAAGACAATTTTACCTTCCATGTGTTCCTTATAAACCCATTTATGTGATCACCAAAGCTCTCCTGCAAGGAGAGGGAAGCAGGAAGGGCCCCACCACACCTGCAGCCAGCAGCTCCTGCTACCTGCCCCTCATTAAACACCACACAGCTCCAGGTCTCAAATTAGCTCAGACACAGGAGGCACCTGGAGCCTTCAGCCTGTGGCCCCAGGAATGGCAGGGCAAGCCCAGGATGGGAACTTACCTGACATGGATCGGACTCTGCTGCGGGAGCTCCTGCAGACCTGCTGGCCAGCCTGGGATTCCAGCTTGGCTGGAGCTTCCTTCGTCTGTCTCACTTGCAAAACAGGGTCTGAGCTGTAGGAAAGGAGATATTGGTGATGTTGAGAGAGGAATCAGCCATGCTGGACAAATAAAATGTTCCTCTTATGGCAAGAGGAAAAACTACAAAGGTGTAGCAGTGGTTTAGGTGACTTTGTCAGGTGGAGACTTCTAGAAATGGGAATACTTACCTTGATTCTGGGGTGCTCTGGAACTCCGCAGAGTCCAGGCCAAGCAGGGACCTTGTTCCTGTTCCAACACTTGTAGTGATGGTCACCAGCTTGTTACCAACCAGCCACGTCTTGGTCCTTCCTCCAGCCAACAGAAACTCACCCACGGGAGACCTGGGAACACATTTGGGGTGAGGCAGAGGACAGAGCTGGTGTCATTAAAGGAGGTGCTGCCTGCTTTCCTTCTTTACACAGCATCTGTGCCGCTCTCCTTGGCTGCCAACAGCCACGTTATCCAGGATGAGGGATGAGCTGCTGCAGCCGACTGTGATCATCCAGCACGGACATGGAGCAAAGCCCTGCTCCAGGCCTTCAAGGCATCTCCTCCAGACAGGTCCAGGCTGAGGCAAAGGCTGCTTATCTCCAGTGGATTTGACAGAACCACAGAATGGTTTGGGTTGGGAGGAACCTTAAAGCCCATCCAGTGCCACCCGCTGCCATGGGCAGGGACACCTTCCACTGTCCCAGGGTGCTCCAAGTCCTGTCCAACCTGGCCTGGAACACTTCCAGGGATGGGGCGTCCTCTGGGAAATCCATTCCAGTGCCTCACCACCCTCATAGAGAAAAAATCCTTCCCAATATCCCATCTATCCCTGCCCTCTGGCAGTAGGAAACCATTCCCTGTGTCCTGTCACTCCCTCCCTTATCCCAAGTCCCTCTCCAGCTCTCCTGGTGCCCCTTTAGGCACTGGAAGGAGCTCCAAGGCTTTCCCACAGCCTTCTCTTCTACAGCCTTACCTCATCCCCCCTCCTCTTTAGCCAAGATTTTATCAGTGAGGAAAGGCTTCAGAGCCTGGGCCTGCCAGAATCCCAACATTTTTCCACTAATAAAATGAAACATGAACCTGAAACCCACCCATGTGTCCCTGGTCCCTGACTGACCTCTTGGGCACAGCAGTGAAGTTGGAGAAGACGTATCGAGCCATCATGTCCAGGCAGGTCTCTGTCAGCTCCAGGTGCAGGTTTTTCAAGTTGTCATCAGCCTGAGCCATGGAGTTTTCATCTGCAGAGCCCAGGCTCGAGCTGGTGATGGATGTTTGGATGCGACTGGAAGAGAATGCCCCCAAGTGACAGATCAGATTGCACCATGTCCCTGTCCCCACAGACGGCGGGATGCAGACCCTGCTGTACATGCACGTGCCAGCCATCAAACCCAGGGCTTGGGAAACAGATTTTGGGATCAGCCGCACGTTGTGCTTCCCAGGTTGCCGTTGCAGGAAGTGTGCTTTCTCTGCAGAGACTCCAATGTCACTCAGCTGGCCAGGCCGGTGCTCTCTGATGTTGGTGGCCCATGGGCAAGTGCACCAAGCAAGGAGTGAGTGGCAGCTCTGAGTTCCTAATCTATGTTGGGGCAAGCATCCCATGACCAGCACCAGCTTCCCAGGCAGCAGGTTGCCCATGAGCCAGAAACTGGGGCACTCCAGACTTCACTTTATAATCCTGTGGTTTGCTTTTTTCTCTGTTGCATCTCTCCCATATATTGTTTTTTCCCCCTCCAAATTCAATAGCTACATAAAACCTAATTTAACTTAAAACAGGGAAAAAAATTGCACTCTGAACAGGAAATTGGCACAAGAATAGAGAGAAGGTCTGCCTTCAAATCAGCCAAATCAGCAAGGCAGCTTAAAAGCATTTCTGTTTTAGGCTGGACTGCAGTATTTTATAAAGACAACTCCTTATGCCATTGTAATACAAACTAAGCTGAGCTACAGCCAAAATTTTTATGGTGTGGCAACTTCTTTGGCTTCATTAACGGTAATTATCTGAACTTTGCATTGCTACCATTTACACATAAATGCAAGAGAAGAAAATCACCTCATGATTAATGGGGGTATCAGAGAATCCCAGGATGGTTTGGGTTGGAAGGAACCTTAAAGCCCATCCAGTGCTCCCCCCTGCCACGGGCAGGGACACCTTCCACTGTCCCAGGGTGCTCCACGCCCTGTCCAGCCTGGCCTTGGACACTTCCAGGGATCCAGGGGCAGCCACAGCTTCTCTGGGCACCCTGTGCCAGGGCCTCCCCACCCTCACAGGGAAGGATCTCTCCCATAAAATGAAGTGTCAGAACTATAATTGCAATTCAGTCACTTCAGCCTCTTTCCCCCCAAACACCATAGAGAGCCAAAAGTAAAAAAAAAAGGCAAAAAACCAAAAAATCAAGTTCCACTGACAGCAGTCCTACAGGTTAAGGCACAGATCATCAGGTTCAGCAGTTTAACACTCAAGGGAAGTGATCCAGAAATACGTTTTAGCAACTGGCAGCAGTAATTTCACATCTTTCATTGGAGCAGGTCAATGCTTGCCATCAAAACCTGTCGATCAATCAAATCAATCTCTGAAATCAAATCTTGTTTTCCTTAGTTGTGAAAGCAACAATTCATGTGGGCTGAGCACACCCTTCACTGTTCTCTGGAAAGACAAATCCAGGTTTTTCATGGCATCATACTTGAGACCAGAACACTTCATCAGCTCCTTCAGAAGAACAAATCCTAAACTGAGGCCAGAACTATTCCTCCTAGACTGGAAGGAGGGCTCTCCGTAACTTTGCAGAGCTTCCAAAGCCTCTCCTGAAGCAAATCCCTGCTTGGGAGGCTCAAGTTTTAGTGAGTTGTACCCATGATTCTCACTTGTGCAGAATGCAACCTTTTTCCTTTTTTGCGTGTGTGGGTTTTTTTGTTTGGGTTTTTTTTCCCCCTTTCACCACTTTTACTTTAAAAATAAAATTTTTTGTTGCTAAAGCATCAGAGAATGTGGCAAAGTGACCACAGACACCCAGGGTGTGATGTGGCACTGGGAAGCCTGGGGATACTTTCCCAAAACCTTCGCCTACGGCTAAGGCCAGTATTTGATGGGATAACCAAGTCATGCAAGCATCCCACATGCAAATCCACCCTGCTTCCACCCACCCTCGCAGTAAAACCTCCAAGGGCCGAGTTGCTCTTGGATTGTCCCCATTTAAAGTGCCTCTACCTGCGGACCACATGTTCAGACACACTGATGCTGCGGGATCGGAAGGCATCAACTGCAGAGGGTTCTTTCAGCTCTTTCACTGGAGGAGAGTTATTCAAGCCTTGCTTTGCATTTTTGGCTAGTCTTAAACTACTATGTGGAGAAGCACCAAGCCCCAAAAGAGGTCACAGAAGGGAGGAAACCATTGTAGGGATGTAGGTTGAAAGGTCACAGTCACAGGGTCAATATTGGGGGATCCCGGAGGGTGATGGAAAATAAAACAAATGCCAAAAAGAAAAAAAAAAAGGGAAACAAAAAAAAAATTAAAACGTACAAACAAGCAGAGCTGAAAGCATTAAAAAGACAAACCACATTTTGAAAACAAGATTTTAAATGTGCTACAAAACAAATGAAATTAGTACAAGTTAAAAGAAAAAAACTGGTTGAGATGAGAGTTGGAATACTGTGCTGTTCAGCAAAGGCAAGGGCACCTGAGGGCTCCCTGGGCACAAATTCCTCAAGGCTGAGGAGTTTTGTACAGTTCAACCCCCTCTTGTGTTGCCCCAGCTCACCATGACTCAACACCTGAGGGCTTCCACAGATCCTAAAATGCTTTACCTGGACCAGGTGGCAGCAGGTTTTACTAAGAGACAGGGACCATGTCACCCATCTCTGTCCCCAGCAGGCCTGGCCCAAAGCTGAGCTTTTTCCCCAGTCACAACACACCCAGGGCCTCCCAGAGGTGCCCCTTAGCCCAGCTCGAGGCACTGGGGACTCCGAACCCCCCTGCTCCAGAGCCTCCCCACACTGCAGAGCCAACAAACACCCCCTGGCTGGGGACGCTCCTGTGCCACCCCAGTGGCTCCAGGGAACCCCCTGGACTCTGAACTGGCACAGAAAGGAAATTACTGTTCACACTGTCAAGTGCCAAGCACACATGGGAGATGACAGTAATTGAGATTCAAGAGGCACTTTAATTAGTCACTGAGATGCATGCCAGGCTTGGGGCTAATTTGGGCAGAACAGTTGGTCCAGCAGCTTCCATCCCCGTGGATAAAATGCAGGCACTAATTTAACCCTTCTGGCTGTTTCTAAACACAACTGATTTGCCATCCTCCTCTCAGTGAGCTCTTACATCTCAGATTGCCACCTGGAGGGATCAGAATTTCTTTGTCCTTTTCCCAACAACCTCTCACAGATCACTTTTGGCTGCAGCTGCTGCAGACAGCACAGGCTCATGCTCAGGGATCATCACCGACACCAACATGAGGACATCCAGCAATCCTGGGAACTGCTGGGATTGTGATCCCTTGGAACCCCCAGCACCCCAGCTATGGCAGGGAAACATTCTTTGGGCTTAAGGAGTGAAAAGCAAGCCCAGAAGATTCTCAGGCAGGAAAACTGGTATCTGCTCCAGGCCTTTCCCCTGTGCCCTGGCCAGAATCCAAGCTCAGCCAGAGGCAGTGCCATCCTGCCATTCCAGTGCTTTGGGCACTGCCTGAGTGCAGCCACACTCCTCAGCAGAGATTTCTGTGGAAAGTGATCCATCAAAAGCCTTTAGATACAGTAGTATTCCAACCTGGTAGAATTTAACAGGTTTTTTAGGGGGAAAAAAAGAAAAAAAAAGATTAGTTTAAATTCTAATTGGAGAGAGGAGTGTCAAAAGGCTTCTCTTCCAAGTTTCTGGATGAAAGAGGAGGAGATGGGAGAGATGAAACACAACACAGGGTTTACAGCTGCAGCAGTAGGGCAGGGATGGTGTTTCTTCATTGCAAGGCTCTGCTGCAGCCTTGCAGGTAAAGTAGAGGCACTTTCCCCAGGGTTCAGATGCCACCATGTGCTCACTGCTCACAGCACTGAAGCAAGTTAAGTGAACCAATTTAGGTAATCCCTGCAGGTAAAAGGACATTGGGGAACCCTGAATGCCTTCCAAAGAATATCTTCCTCTCCTGGCAAATGTTACTTTGAAAGACTGCTGGCAAGAAACGCTCTGACTTCTGAAGGCTTTCCTTGAAACTGTCATGATGGCTTCAAAATTCCAAAAAAAAAAGGGATCAGAACATCCAGACAGACAGAAGGCAGCTGTGTGCCAGCCAGTGCACTGACCTGACTGGGAACACCATGGAAAAATACAGTACTGGCTCTCTTAATTTATCCAGGTCGTTGATCACAACCATTTCTCTGGTAATCATCTGAAAATCACTCGTTACAGATCAGTCATCAAAAAGGAGTTCACACAATCCATATGAACGTGGGATTCTGCTACTTCTGGTATTACCCTGTTCTGTTATCTCTGGTAACACTGTACTGACACGCCCCAACCTGACACAGCTGTTGATTTTCAAAGTGAGCACCGAAAAGGCCCCCAGTGCCTGCACAGGCCTGCAGGACAGGCAGTGCTGCCTCAGCTGCCTCACCAGACTGTCAGCCTGCTTGGATCCCAGCGTCTCACCAACCTCAGCTGTCTTTGACCTAAAGAGGTTTACTTTGCTTGCTTACTGCACTGCCAGATTTGGGATCACTGCACCCAGCCTCCTTCAGGAAAACACAGGGAAGGGCGTGAGCACGAGAACAGGAAACGCCAAACCCTGCTGGGGTCAAACAGAATTTACCTCTTTGGCCTCTCGTTCAGGCTGGTGCTGCGAGCCCTGAAGCTGTCCTTCTCTGGGGTGTCATCGAAGGACAGGAGGACGTTGGAGCGCAGGCCCTGCCACGGGGACAAGAGGTGACAATGTGAGCAGCGTGCGGCTGAAAGTCTGCAACCGCAGGCCAAAGCACAAGAGCTCACAGAGATGCTGACAAGGAAAACAGAATTTCTGTAGCTTTAAACAACCTTTAAAGTTCTCAGAGCAGTTTGTAAGCTGTCATTTCTCCTGTGTGCTGCTGCATGGAGCAGTGCCATTACCTTGGTGATGTAGGGGACAAAGTCCTTGCGGAAGGGCAGGCGGCAGCGGATGAACCACATGGCGATCACGTGGTGGGCCAGGCAAACGATGTACTGGTTAAACCTGCAACAGCAGAGAAGCCCCACAGCTCAATGTGCACAGCTCAATCTGACAAACAGAACAGGTCCTTTACCTACTGAAAGGGTAAAGAAAAAAAAAAAACCCTCAAAAATTCTGTTCAAGAAAAACAGGTTTTTGTCCCAGGTGATGATGTCCTAGAATTGTATCATGGAATTACAGAATGGTTTGGGTTGGAAGGGACAGGTCAGTTCATCCAGCCCCTGCCGTGGGCAGGGACACCTCCCGCTATCCCAGGGTGCTCCAAGCCCTGTCCAGCCTGGCCTTGGGTACTTCCAGGGATCCAGGGGCAGCCACAGCTTCTCTGGGCACCCTGTGCCAGGGCCTCCCCACCCTCAGAGGGCAGAATTATCCCTTCTTCCGGAAAAGCCTGGAGACACCAGAATGAGCAACATCCTATAAATAACCTTGAGCCAAAAACTACAAAAAAAGGTTTTGTATGCTGTCAATTTCCCAGATGAGAGAGAAGCACATTCCTGTGTCCTTACTTGGAGGGGTTTGTGTAGGGCAGGGAGATGGCGAAGACGCTGGCGTACTGCTCTGCCGCGAAGTTCCGGTACAGGTGAGGCAGCCTGGCCAGAGCTGCAACAGTCCAGCAACAAAACCAGCACAGGTGAGGCCTCAACACAACCATTCAACATCCTAACCCTGTTTAATTTCTAATTTTTTGTTTTTTCTACATGCTCAGTGACGTGGAAGTTAAAATCAGAATATAAGGTCATGCAAGGAGGAGAAGGCAGCTCGTATTTCCATATGGCTACACAACACAGTGAGCTTCTCTCCTCAGTGCAAGAGCTTTATACAGAAAACTTGTAACAAATGAAGTGATCGAACATTTATAACCTGAGGACGGAGCAAGGCCATCACAGTGCATTCCATATGACCAACCCAATCAAACCCCCCCATATTCCACGCCAAAAACACAACTACAGAAAGCAAAAAGAAGAACATTTTGACTTACTTGACAGAAATTCTAGGAGAGGGATTGCCATGTTGGCTGTGGCAGAAATGTGGGTTAGTTTGACAATCAGGACAGGCAGTGCCTTGATGATGATGTCGGGCATCTCCACGCTGCAGACGGAGAGTGCCACCACGCACTGGTTGGCGCAGCGGTAGATGAGCCCGTGCTCCAGGCAGTACACGATCTCACGCTGGGAGAGCAGGACAAACACTCAGCACCCACGAAGGACACCCCTGAGGCACCACCTCCTGACTCCTGTCCACGGCATCCCTGCTGCAAGGCCTGGGTGACACACCTGAATGCTAACGCTGAGCTTTAAATAATGCTGCAGATGCTCCAGGCCAAAATCTTATCAGGGGACTTGATTCAAGTAGGTAGTCGAGGCTTTAATATTAAAGTTTCTGATTTAACAGAAATTTTGTGTTTATAAGGGTCTTACTGCAGAGGGTAAAGTCACTCAGTGACCTGTGAGGGGGGACAGGTGAGGTCCCCCAGGTGATTAATCCACAGTTAATCCTGCATGGAGTTAGCAAAGTATTTTTTCACCCCAAATTCAGCATTTCCCAACAGCAAAGGGCAGTGTTACCTTGCACTTCTGTCTCCTAACCAGCTCACAGGCAAAAAAAATGCTCTACAGGCTCTGCCCTCCCTACACCTTCCTATTTCCCCTGTACCTGCTTGGCTTTATCCAGGTAATTGTGGTAAGATATGAGTGCTGTCAGCACGGGAACCACAGCCAGGTGCAAATCCGTGCGGGAAAAGCCTTCGGGGGTCCCGTGGAGCCTGTCCGTGGTCTTCTTGTCTGTGAGCTGACACATCACACAGCCAGTCAGGGCACCTCTCACTGAAATACCCTCTAAAAGGCAGCAGAAGGCACTGCCCACAGCTCCCCTTGACCTGTGTATATACATATATTCATATACATACATTAAGAACACTCATTATTACCTATTCTGTACCTAGAACAACCCTCACAAAAGAAAGGGTGAGTGAGGATTGACAACCAGCCCACTAATTTTTAAAATATTCACCTGACGACAAAAAAAAAACCCCACTCAAAAATCCCCTCCAAGCAAGCCAAGGAGCTGGGGACTGTGCCTCAGTGGCATTACCATGGAGCTCAGTGCAGAGGCCAGGTGGTCTATGTTGCAAGGAGAAGTTAAAAATAGCACTTTATAGCGGAGGGATTCGGGTAATTTGTTGAGAACCAACTTCAACACCTTCCAGTCTGTCTCCTGCAAAGACAGAAAATGTTAGGGTTGAAAATTTTTGCGCGATTTCACTTCAGTTTGGTAGGAAGATCAATCAAATTGCAGACAATGTGTCATTTCCTAGGCAGATGTAGGTCTTGTCGTGGTTGATACAGAAAAAGAAGTGGCATTTAGCTGTCACAAGTTTCTCCCTGTCTGTCACCCAGCTCTAGGTGCAACATTGGCACCACAGACTGGAAGAGAAATTATATTGAGATCTGACAGCCAGAATTCAATTCTTCTAAGCACCAGCACCAATTAACTCCCAGAGCAAGCCAAGCCCTCAGCACAGAACTCTGTCCAATGCCACACTCAGGAACAATTTCTATTTACAGTTTTTTGGTGAGGAAACATTCACAAATTCTCAAAACACCTCACAAACTTGCAGTGGGAGAGGTTTTAATTTCAAGTGCCCTTTCAGAAACAGGATGGCTTACTGGATCTTGTTTACCAGCACAGTTTTTGCCCTTGTCTGCTCTGAAGCACTGAAATGAAAGCTGTGCTTGTTTTCTGAAGAGCTGGACTGCTGCTCCCACTGGTGGCTGTGAAGCTGCACGGTCACACTCAGCTTTTGAGCAGGAGGAGCAGAAATTGCTTTTCAGGCTTTATTTAGGTACTCTGAGCTGGAATTTCCCAGGCAGCTGGTGCCAGGAGTGGACACAAAGATGCCAGCAGTGGACACAGAGATGCCAGGAGTGGACATACCTGCTTCAAACACTGCAAGAGGACCCCAAAGACCATGGAGTAGGGCAGGTGTCCCACCCGGACAGTGGCACCTTGGGAAGGCACACTGGGGCTGCCTGAAGGTGGGGAGAGGGTGCCAGGGGGCTTTTTCTCAGAAGCCCTTTTCTCTGCCTCTCTGCAACACAGAAAGGGAGAAAAATCGGTGTCATTTTTACAGCCTACTGATGTGACCTACAGCACTACCCTATCTGGGAGCCAGTTTAAAGACTGAACAATATAATCTGCATTTTCAATTAAAAAAAGCACAGGATTGCCCAGCAGACACACAGCAATGAGCCAATTTGGTCAAGTGAAGGATTTTTCTATCCAGGTCTGTAGCAAAATTAGAAAGGTATCTTTTGGGGCGTGTTGCACAAAGAACTTTAGACAAGCTATAAAATTAAAAATAGCCAGGCTTGTACAAATCATGAAATCAAAATTCAATGATTTTTTACATTCAATGAAACTGGTTTGAGGCAAGAAATTGCAAATTTTTGGGAGAAGTTTTGTGAGCAGGGACTTAAATTTCATGTCTGAGGTTGAGAGCT
The DNA here is from genome assembly GCA_013389985.1 of Dryoscopus gambensis. Classification (NCBI taxonomy): domain Eukaryota; kingdom Metazoa; phylum Chordata; class Aves; order Passeriformes; family Malaconotidae; genus Dryoscopus; species Dryoscopus gambensis. Next base: position 172,562 of record WEIT01011512.1, read on the forward strand.
CTGCAGGTAAGCAATTTGTAAGAACACGTCACCAATGAGTTACTGGTTCAGACAATCCTAAGCTGTAAGTACAGACTGGTCTGGGATTTGGAAGATTTAGAAAAACTGCAGATTGCTACTGATGGAACATTAGGCTTAGCAAGAATACAATTTAGTTTGGAAAACAGCTTTTTAAAAATAAAAATAAATTAGGAAGTGTCCAAGGCCAGGTTGGACGGGGCTTGGAGCACCCTGGGATAGTGGAAGGTGTCCCTGCCCATGGCAGGGGTGGCACTGAATGATCTTTAAGGTCCCTTCCAACCCAAACCATTCTGTGATTCTTTTGCTTAACACCATGAAAAACCTACACAAAATCACACAGGCAGTAGGGGCTGAACCTCACTGCTCCATCCTTGTTGGAAAGGCCAAGGCGGTGCAGGGAGTCAGCTCGGAGCATCAGCAGGAAATCAAACACCTGTAACAGGGAAGACACTGGAATCACTCAAACCCCAAGCCACTGGAATACTCCCCCACCCCCACACGATATTCTTCCAGGTGCAAAAGGATTTTTAAGAGATGCCATGGCTCGTTCTGCAGCAGGCATCACTTCTGGCATCACACTGCATTTACACACCCATATGAGCCAAGAAACATTTAGTTCTACTTCTTGCAAGTTCTAGAGCACCCAGACCCCACCTGCCACCCAAAAATCCCAGAGGATTGTGCAGCTGTGGCCCTGGGAGCACAGGGGGCTGCTCCTACCTGCAGCCTGATGCTGCTGGCCACAGGAAGGCTGTAGGAGTTCTTGTAGTGGCGCTGGACGTGCTGGATCAGCGTCTCGTACACCCTGGTGGCGTGGCTGGAGGGCAAACTGTACAGCTTGGTCTGCAGGCACAGAAACACAGCCCAGCCACAGGGATCCTGTCACAAACCTGGGGCTGCACTGCCACTTCCAGGAGAAATGCAGCAAAACCTTGATCCTCAATGTAACATGAACAGGTGGCTCTGGAAGGAATATCTGCAAAGACTCCAGAGCAGCTCTGTCTGCTCCAGAGGAACAACCTGCTCTTACAACTTAACCACAGCTCAGGACATGCTGCCCAAACACTACGAATCTGTTAAATCTATTCAGGGTTATGAACTGCTCCTTTCTAATTTATGGCCACATCCTCCCTCCACACAGGAAGATGTGCTTATCTGCGATGTACATGGAAATTAAGAAAATAAGACATCTTGCCAACAGTCCTACAGTACTCAGAATCAAAGGACTGACCAAAACAAGAGTTAAAATATTGAAGAGTTAAACAAAAGTCAGAACATTTAATAGTGGGAGAAGAGTTATCTAAAAAACCAAGTCCAGCAGAAGAGTATTATGAACAATCTGTGTTTAATGCTCTGCAGCATTTACCTGAAGAATTATCAGGAGCCCAAGAACTGCTGTCTTGACATCCTCCAGAGAAGCTGAATATGACAGCAAGTCCCTCTCTTCCAGTTCAGAAGGAGACGACAGAGAATGTGCAGCCACCTTTGAAAGAGAAAAGCAGCACATAGTTTAAACACACCTCTTCTCTATTTCCATGCTGGAAGGCAAGGGAAGCCTCAGGAAGTCATCCCTGCTGGAAAAGCTGCCAGCCCTGCCAGGTATTCACCTTCTCTATGATATCCAGCAGGCTGTTGAAGTGATGAGTGTTGCAGCCTTCAGCCAGGTCCACCAGCAGCTGAGTGGCCAATTTTCGGACCTGATGGTCTTTATCCTCTGGGATATGAGCCAGCTGGGAGATCACCACCAGGTTTATCAGCTCTTCCTGCAAGAGGACAGACCTTCCTAAGCTGTCAGATGTTCAGCCAGCACGTTAAAGAAATAATTTCAAACAAAAGATCTCAGCTATTCTGATACCAGGCTTGTTCCTCCACTGTTTCATTCCTTGATCTCCTCTTCCATCCAATAGGTATTTCTGTCTGCCATCCCTCCAGATATTTGTGACTTTTATTGAACTTTTCAGTGCTTTGGTTTTTGTCAGCCCAGGCTCAAATAGACAAGGGATTTCTAGGCCTTGTTTTTTTTTGGGAGAGAGAGGAAACACCAATAACTTCATGTTTTCACAAATCTTGAAGGAATCCAAGGAGCATCTCTGCCCCTTCCTGTCCTCTGACACTTTGGGCACATCCTGAGGAGCTGAAGATATCCCTGGAGCTCTTCCCTAACTCCCCTCTCAGAGAGTTTCCATCTTGGATAGCAATTAAACTGCAAGCACCACAACAAGTCACTGCTCAATATGTCCAGTCCCCATCCTTTTACAAAGCTTTTAAATCAACTTTGCACCTCTCACATTGACTGTCAGTTCTTCCAAAACAAAATGGACATGGAATTAATGGCCTTAAAACAAGGAAGCCAAGACACAACCAGGTATATCCTCAAACACAGCAGCTCCCACTGTAAATTGCACATCCCTGAATCCAACTAAGGCCAAATAAAGGCAAATCCCCCTACAAGCATCCCAAAGAAACAAGTCTGTGCGGGCAAGATGTAGAGCCCACGGCTGTGCCTTCCCCGCTGGCAGAGAGGACCTGAAGCCCCCAGGAAAATGTGCCTCACCAAAGGCTTTCCCACCCACCTGAGACCCCACCTGGGATCCCCAGCAAACACAAACCTCATAGAACTGTCTGTTGATGCTCAGCACAAAGGACAGGACATCCAGAACTTTAATCCTAACAGCACTACGGCTCTCGTTCCTAAAATAGGAAAAGCAAATCCAAAACGAGTAAAATAAGAGTTGTTGATATTTAGGGAAGGGGGAAAAGAAAAGTAAAACTAAAGGAAAAATAAGAAACTTCTTCAGAGCTGGAACAGTGAGAGATCAGCAGAGTCCTCAGGTAATGTCTCTACATCTGAAATCAGATTCAAGAACAATTGGAAATTCAAATCCCAATTCAGCTTTTACTCCTTCTGCAGACCTGTAATTGCAGCTTTCCCATTTCCAATCCAAACTAGGAAGCACACGTCAGAAGAACAAGTGCTCTGGTGAGCAAATTTAAAACCAAACACATGGCACTGAGGAAGAGCTGCTCTTTGGCAGCATTTCACAGAGGAGACAGAAGTTTGTTATTGCTCTGTGTTGATGTTTCAGAGCACAGAATCCCTGAGGGAGCACCAATTCAAAACCAGATAACTGGAGTACTGGATAACCACATGCAATCCTAATGCTTAACAGGAAAATCTTGTTTGGTGTCAGAACTACAAAGTGCTGTGGAGTGGAACACAACTGCCTAAGTTAATTGGAATAGTACTGAATGGAAATAAAGAGAAGGGGAAAAAAGCAGCATAAAGAACTCAGTGGAAAGCTTTTCTTCTGTTAAATAAGTCCTTTCATGTGCTGTGCCCTGGGACTACCACGCTTCTCAAGAGCCATTTACTAACTTAGAACTTCAGAACGTTAGGACTTCGGAAAACAAGATTATCTACCATGAAAAGGTGGCAAGAAACACTTGAAAGTGCTTCTTAAATGTAAGAAGTTCCCAAAGTTATGAGTTCCTACCTGAAGAATCTCTCCATTAAGAGCTGCAGGTTGTGGATCCAGCCATCTCTGGCAGGGTGGATGGACTGAGCTCTGTATGTTATCACGTTTAACACAGAAGATTCCTTTTACGGAAACACCAAGAAATGCTTTTAGTGTATAAGCAAACACAATAAATCCATTCCCCCAACCCCCAGGATGGGAATAAGGCTCATGGAAGTCCTTGCGGGGATTTTCTCACCATCTGCTATTTTAGGACTCTCAGCTGTAACAGAATAGACCCAAAAGGAGGACAATAATAAAGCCTTACAGGTCTCTGATCAGCACATCTTTCCACCAGCTCAAAAAATCTCTCTTCAGAGCCATGAAAATCATTCTGGTCACAGAGTTCTTCTACTGTGGTCAAAAGATCATGTACAATGGACTTCAGTTCCTGGCTCTCCAGAGCCTGAAAAGAGACAAAACCATTCCTGAAAGAGTTCCACCTTGCCAAGAAGTGCTAATTTTAAATACAAACAGAGAACCACAGCAGTCAGAACTGGGCTAAGCCTTTCTCAGCTTCCATTTCCCCACAGTGCACAAACAGATCAATTTGCAAAACAATTCATGGCAAAGCCTTTGGACTGAAACCACATCCAGGCAGGCCCAACGCCCACCTGCAGCTGCTGCAGCAGTCGCTCCATAATGTCCAGAAGGATATCCCAGGTCACAGCCTGCAGCTCCTTCCCATATTTCTTGATCAGGCGGGTGATGGACAGAACGATCTCGTAGGACACGACTGCGTTGGGACAGGTCATGGCCTGGAACCCAAAGCACTTCAGTCAGTGAGCAGCTGGGAAGCAGTGCCCAGAAACCCTCTGCATTCAAATGCAACACGCTTTATTAATTAGGAAATCAGCCTGGAGGCCTGAGATAAATCCATTCAAGTCTCTGCACACAAAGGACACAGCAAAGAACCACTTTCTCAAGAGCAGTTCTGCACTCCTGCGAGCAGCTGTAGCTCAGATGGCAGACACAGCCCCATCCTACAGGCAGACAAGGGAATTAAAGCCAGTAGTTCCTGCTTGAGGCACTCAGATGAGGGAATTCTGAGAGCTCTGAGGCTGTCCCTGAAGACACCACCCCTAACTTTTTGTACCACCCACTGGGAAGAGTGAAAGTTGTTGCTCAGTATTTTATTTTTTAAGCTAAACTACCCACAATGCAGGTATTTGCTAGAAAGGATTCAGACTTTGCTTTTGTGGCCAAAGATACTCGAGGAGGAGGCCTCAGCTACAAACATAAATCCTCTTCTTTTACTTGGTTTACAGTTTCTCCCTGCTTCACCCCACACCCAACCTCTCCCTCTCATCCTCCAGGCCTACAAAGATCTCTTTGGTGCAGGGGGCCATGTTTCTGATCTAAATTTGTCCAAGTGATTAAAAAGTTCCCCCAGCATCCCAGCCTACCTTGAGGAATGAAGGCAGCACTGACGTTGGGGAGTTCCTGAGGGAACTGAGGCGATGAGCTCCCCACAGAGCCATCCCAACAAAGAACACAGCTCCTCTCAGCAGGGCTGCATCTGCCATATAGGATCTAAGGACAGGGGGAAGGGAAGATTTAGACCATGCCACAATTACTTTAGCATACAAAGTCAATAGGAATATGCACTGTCCCAACAGGAATTCCCAGCTGTTACACATCAAGGCCTTACACAGCAATGGACAAGCATGAAAAGCAGAAAATCATTCACCACAACTTTAAACAGAAGGAAATTAAATTCAGAAACGTCCCAAATGAGCCCTTCAGCAGCATAACTAGAAAGGGAATTTATTTCTAAGCACCAGAACCTTCAGCTTCTTCTGCTGAGGTTGGTGACTCCCCATCTATCTCACCAGGACCTTACTGAATTCCTTGGATTTGTTGGATCCTTCTCCTTTACCTGTCCTCCATGATCCTGCACATGTTGTAGATGGCACTGTGTCCCAAGTGGGTTCCCAAAAGGTTGCGCATGAGCTGCAAATTCAGAGAGAACACCTCAATGGTTAAAACACTCAGTAGCCTAAATATGGATTTAGCTGGTCATGCTTCTGGAGTAAATGTGCCCTGCCTTTCCCCTGCCAGGACAGAAGCCTGTCACACCAGCTGAAACCAGGGGAGAATCCCAAGGACACGACATGACTTGCACTAATGAGATGCTGATCCCTTCCTACTTAAACAATTTTTAATTTACTCTTGAAACCAGGCTGAAACTGGTGGCAGATGTGCACAGGCATGTCTGACACTGCATCCAGCAGTGAACTCACTGAAGCCCAAAGCAAGCAGGAGTTTCTGACCTTCCAGCAGGGCTCACAGAGCTCCTTCACGTTGATGGTGCGGCACAGGGTGATGATGAACACGGGCAGGTTCTCCGAGGGCAGGCAGTTGTAGCACACAACTGCATCCAGGACTTGCAAGGAAATCTTTGGGAAAGGGAAAGACAAAATGGTTGTACACTTCCCTGTGAATCAAGCAGGTCAAATCCTCACCTGGCACACCCAGGAAATCTTCTAGAAGTCAAAAGGGATGAAGATATTTTTGGGTTTTTTCTTTTTAAAAAGCATTGTTGATTCACTTATCAAATTGATTAATGCTCTGTTTGCTTTAGAATAAATTATTGGTGTATGAGATTTATTGGCTTACAAATAACATAATACTGCATCAGCTCTCTTGAAAGATGAGAATAAACCCAGAGTCTGATGATCTGATTTTGTTTGTAAAAGTTACAGTTTCAAAGAACTTCAAAGAATTCTGAAGTACTAAAAGAAGCTCAGATCACTGACCTCTATGTCCACAGATGATGAAGTCTGAATGCACAAGAGGCAGATCTTGCTGTTAAGAAAGAACATTTAATTAGAATTGTTTGCTCCACATGATTTTAGGCAAATTACAAAGAGCTAGAACAGCCAGCTTAATTGCCATGTTATTTAACTCCTCATTCCCCTTCCTGTGGCAATGTTGGTGACACCCCAAGGGACACTGAGGGCTGCAACCTCTTCTATAAAGTTAAAGGGAGACTTAAATGCAACTCAAGTGATGTAACAGCACAGACTAAGCAATGCAAGCAGGTCCCCCCCGTGAAATGGGAAAAACACATTTAGTTAAACTAAAACAGATCTGAACACTGTAAGAACTGAAAATCAAATATTTGTCAGAAATGCCAGGTATGACCTGGGATGAAACAGACCCAGATGGGAACGAAAAATATTCCACTTGTCTGTATACTGATCTGCAACTTTCTCTGTAATTCACCAGGAATAAGCACGTAGGAGTTTAAAAAAACCAACTTACTGGACCATCTCAGCTACGTAGTCTTCCAGATAGCAGCTATTGAATTTCACCAGGTTGACTAAAACCAGGAGGAACTCAGAAGTCAAACCAACATCCATCCACTGTATCACAAAATCAGCTAAAGGAGGAAAAAAACCCTGTTACAATTCCTTCTACCCAGGAATGATATCACCTTTCTCTGTTATCACTGGATGTCTCTGCCTTGATTTATTCCCATCACACTGAAGAGGGGTAGGGAAAACACTCACCCAGCTCTTCCTCTAAGTAGGTGATGTATCGTCCGTTCTCTGTCAGAGCCTTGAACACCTCAAGCCGTTCATGCAAATCTTCATTGGAGGGATAGTCCTTAATAACCTTAAAAAAATGGGCTCTGAGGATCCCTAACCTCTCACCCTTTAAATAAAAAAAGGGAGGGTGTTAAGGCCTGGACATAATCAAGGTCTACCTCAGTAATCTTCATGCTTGAAATTATCTTTTTATTGAATCAATGCCTACTCTTTTCATAAGCGTCCACCCTTGCTTTCTCAGAGCACTGAAAACAACAACTGTGGGCTGATTCAGCCTCATGTTTGTGCAACACGTTGGGAAATCTGAAGAATTCCTTGTATGCTGAACTTGGCCAGCCTAGAAAAGTGTCTCACACAGAACCCCTTGCATACCTGAAACATCAAAACCAGCTGCAAACTGGGACTAGAAGGTCTGGGCAAAGACCACGTAAAATTTGCTGAATTATGCCGAACTCAACCCAAAGTATTTCCTCTTTCTCAAGAGCGCTACCCCAAACCAGAAAAGCTTTTTATGAGTCGTATGAAAAGTTTTGCTACGAGGTCAAACCAAGACTTCAATTAAAATGCTTCCTCTTCCCATTTAAGAGGTACAACCAAAATTACAAGTATGAACATTTGTAGAGAAGATCCCCCCGGTGCTTTCCCATCTCCCCCCTGCACAAAGCCCAGTTGAGGTCAGTGCTCCCTGCCCCGTGGGTTTGTTGTCACCTGGCCCTGGACGATGGCCTTGAGCAGGTGAAGCACGGCGTGCCTGGCCTCGGCGGGACGCTCCGGCTGCAGCATGTCAGCCACCACCTTCCACACGGCCTCCACGGCGTGCTGGGAGCAGAAACAGCGTGAGGCAGGAAAGCTCAGCTCTTCCCGGGATCTCGAGCCAGCAGGTCGCAATGAATTACGGCAATAATTAATGATTAAGATCCGGGGATTTCATGTCCGGAGCTCTCTGTTCTGAGGGACGCTCACCCACCTGGTCGTACACTCAGATCAACCCCAAGAGACACCAAATCCAGCTCTACATCCCAGGAACTGGAATTCCTCATTCCCGCACTCACTTCAGAGGAGCATTTGTGCAGAAGCCTTCACCCAGCTACAAGGTGAGTTCAAAACCAGTTGGGGGCTGCTTATTAACAAGCAGGAGATAAGGAAACCCCTCTAAACATCATCTCCCATGAACTGTCCTGCATTTCTCCAGCCTTCCAGGAAGGTCCAGGAAGCCCATCAGCTCCATCCTCTCTGCTCCAGAGCTGCAAGGTTGGGCAGACTAATTTCCTTGTACAGCACAAAGCAGTCTCTGGGATCATCCACTTTAAAAAGGTTTCGAAACAATAGGAGTCTCTTACAATAGTTTGAGAGCTGCTGCTTAAATTTCCACCCTTCCAATACTCACTGAACACTTTGGAACTCACCTCTTCAATTTTTTTGGTTTTTGCCACTTCACAAATTTGACTGATTGCTCGTATCCTGTTACTCAATCCACACTCTATGCTAAGTTCCTGGAAAGAAATGGAGAAATAAGCTAACAGTTTATCTTACCAGAAACATTTATCTATTTCTCCAAGGGGAGAAGGAATTCTGGTGTCCTTCTCCTTTTTTTTTTGTATTTTCCTCCTTGTGTGCCAACTATTCTGCTTACAGACTTGTGGTACCAATTACTGGAATCAGTTATTTTATTTTTCATTTCCACAGAACCGTAAGGTTTTCATAAAACAGAAACAGTTCCCAGCTTGTGGAAACTGTCACCACAGGAACTTCATCAAGCTCAGACTATAAAAAAAGAGGGGACAGGGAAATACACTGTAACCCAACACAACAAGTATCTCCAAAGTAGTCAAAGAGTGAATAACTCAAATGCTGGAGCTGCAAAGCAGGTGAGTTTTACATCTAATTCACCAGAGAATGAGTTGAGAAATCAGGAGACCGAATGACAGAGAGGAAATGAATGGAGAGGAACCCAGGAGATGGAGCAAGCCCTCCTGATCCTCTCAGCTGAGGTACCCCAGGCACTATCCCTACCTTCACTCTGCTCAGTTCTCATACCTTGAGTATTTCTGCAGTGATGATAAACTCTGTCTGCTTGCCCTCAGATGACTTTGAACTTCCCCGGGATGTTCCCAGCCCCAGGAGGTTCCTGAACTTCTCCTTCAGTCCAGAATCCTTACTCTGAGGCTTTGCCATTGCTGCCAAGCGCTGAGGCCCTGCAAACACAGAACAGGGCTCTGCTAAGGGAGGCCCAAGGGGAATACTTCAGTAGGAAATAACCAGTAACAGCATCACACCGGGGCTTTTCCAAAGAGCTTGGGTGTCTTGAGCCTTTTCAAAGAGAAGCCCAACACTGAGGAAACACAAGGAGCTCGTGCTGCTCCTGCCTTCAGAACTTGCATCCTGCAACTCCCCATGGAACACGGGGCCTTTGGGATACCCTGTCCTGGGAGCTCTGAACGCCCAGCCCACCACACAGGCTGATTTTTGCAGTATGTCCACGCGCACACACTTTTGGAAGGTGAGCTGGATACTTGTTCCCAAAGCAAAGGCCAAGCGTTGCTGTTGATGTGAGGAAGGACTTATAAATCTGAGCGTTGGAACATCCAAGCGCTGCCATGGCAAGAGAAAGACTGAGGCAAGAACAAGGATGGCCATTACAGCCACAACCCCCAGAAACTGTCTCCCCCTGCCCAACCCACTGTCTCTCGGGCACCCCTGCCCTGGACACACTACCCTGCACAACCCCAGCACCCCTATATCCCCATGGACATCCCACGGCCTTCCCCACACCCTGGGCCCAGCAATCCCTGGTGCTCCCGGGGATGCACCACAGCGCCTGTCCCAGCATCCCAGCGGACACGCCATGGCCTCCTGCCCAATGTCACCAGGGAACACGCCATGCCCCCAGCCCACTGTCCCAAGGGATGCACGGAGTGCACCGCCCTGGGGACCCCCACAGCCCTAACCCACTCCAGGCGATGGCACAATGTCCCCCCGTGACCCCCAAACAAGCCCGGACACGCCACATCCCACCCCCTACCCGGGACGTGCCACAGCCGCTTAGGGACACACACTGGGGGTCATTCTCCAGCCCTCCCCAAACACAACGAGCGGCACGTCCCAGCCCCCTCCAAAACACAGCGGGGGTCACACCCCAGACCCTCCCCGAACACACAACGGGGTCACAGCACAGCCCCTCACAACACAGCGGGGGTCACACCCCAGACCCTCCCCGAACACACAACNGCTGCTCTGGGCTGGCTCTTCAGCAGGCATGTCAGAGCTGGCTGAAAGGGAGGAAAGGGTGGGGACACCAGATGATGGGAAAAGCCAGCATGTGTTCTGAGAAAAGAAACGGGGTACGGACAGGGGATCGGGGTATCCTCGGGGTACGGGAAGAGAGGATCGAGGACACGAGGCGTCCGGGAGAGGGGAAATTGAGGATTCCGGGGAGTATGGAAAGGGGGGATCGGGGCTGTGCTGGGCACGAGGAGGGGCTGGGCTGCGCCAGGAGCAGTGAGGGCCCGGCCTGGCTGGGGACAGCGGCTGCGTGTCCTTGTCACGTCCCCCTCGGAGCCCGGGATGTGGCAGCGAGGGATGTGGCTGTCCTGGGCTGGCGCTTGGGGATGCACCTTCAGCAGCCTCACCTGTGTTTGGGACACGTGTCCCCATCGTATGACATGTGACCCCACTGTTGTCACCTGTTGTCACTCCTCTTCCGCCCTCTCTCGACCCGTGCTGGCTCTGCTTGGGACTGGGGGATGTGCAGTGTTTGGGAGTGTGGGGAGGGAACTCGTCCTCGTCAGGGTCCCCTGGGTGGCTGGTGGCACTTGGGGCTGTCACTGAGCTCTGTGAGGGCTGAAGGCATCTTTCCTCAAGCCTGGAATCTCTCTGCCATCCCGTGCAGGCAGCCAGACAGAGGGCACGCCCGGCATCCTGAGGCGCAGCAGGAGGAGGAAGAGCGTTGCCATTGCCTATGAACCCGGGCAGGGCGATGGGGCCGAGCCCCGGAGAGCGCGCTGGGAGCCGCGGGACTGGCGGGAGCAGCTGGAGCGCATCCGGGAGATGAGGAGGAGCAGGGATGCTCCCGTGGATGAGATGGGAGTGCAGAAGTGCTATGACAGCAGTGCACCTCCGCAGGTAACAGCATTCCCACTGGGAACAGCATTCCCACAGGGAACAGCATCCTGCTGCCAACTCCGGCAGGCACAGGAAAACACAACCTCCCTCAACCTCATGCTGCCCCTGGATCTGTCCCACTTGGGATGTTTCCAGGACAGAAACTGGATCAGGACCCTGGGCTGGGATTGGTCCCGGAGGACGCAATGAATGTGAGGGGCAGTGCTGCCTTATGGAGCACGCTGGCAGGGCGTGAAGCCATGTTCCTTTTTCCCTTAAAATCTCTGTAGGAGTCCAAGGAAAGTATCCAGCAAGATGGCTGTGGAATGCAGAGGAATTTGGGGATCACCCATGGGCAGGCTTGGAGAAGCAGTGGGAGCCTCTGGAGTGGGAATGTGGGGATCATCCACAGGCAGGCTCGGAGGGGTAGCAGGACCTGCAGGGCTCTGAGGGACGGGTCTGGAGAACACAGCTGGACAGCCTCGGCACGTAGAACGCTGTCTTTGCTGCTGGCATCGTGCCCTGGGCTTGGATCCTTGGGGAGAAGGATGAGCTTTGACCCTGGACTCAGAGATCATCACACGCTCTCAGCCACGTGGGTTGGCAGCTGTGGGGCCAGGGGTCCATGGTGCACCACACGGAAATAGCTTCTCCTCCCTAGGGAAGCGGGGTTTTTGCTTCCAAGAAAAAGTGGATGTTGTAACCCTCAGCTCCTCACAGCATTTCTTTGTACCCTGAGATTATCCCGCTTCCACGCACTCAGGGATTTTTCCTGGTGCACCTGTGGTTTTGTAAACTTTATAGGAGAGCTGGAGGGAGGATTGTGTCCCATGTTATCCCAGGTCATTCTGGGTTAGTTGCATCATCCTCCTCACTCTGGTGGGACAGAATCACATCTAGGGAGAAAGAATTGGGACATAGGAGGTGATGGCCTGGCTAAACCCAGTGTGGCAGCAGCAAAGGAATTTCTGGGATTTGTCCTTCTTCTGGCAATCTCTGTCATCCCAGTGCTTCAGATTTAGTTCCGTGAGGAGCTCACTGGAGCCAGACACCCAGTTCCTACTGAAGCCTAGTGGGAAAGGGTTGGGATTTTCAAAAGCTGCTTAGAGCAGGAGTTGCATGAAAAATCATTGGGCATTTGTACTTGTGCATCCTGTGGGGTCTCCTGAGAATCCCATCCTCAAGAAAAGCTTTGTCCAGCCCTTTGTGGCTCAGCACTGGCATCTTGGATGTGAGATCCCAGCAGACAGAGCTGCTCTATCTCACAGATACTGACAGCTGAGCTTGAAGGTGTTTCTTTTCTCCCTTTATCATGTGGTGGAATTAAAAGGTTATGGATTATTCCTGTTGTAGCCTTCCAGTGTCTTGGAGGTAGATACAGCTGAAGGGTGGGAGCACATCCTGCACTGAGGGTGGTGCTGGAGGTGCCGGATCCTCCTGGTGTGTCTCAGTGTCCCCTTTTGTCCCCAGGTCATGCGCTACCAGGTGCTGCTGGCCCTGATGCTGTCCAGCCAGACCAAGGACCAGGTGACCAGTGCTGCCATGCTGCGCCTGCGCCGGCGCGGCCTCACCGTGGACACCGTGCTGCAGATGGATGATGAGACCCTGGGACAGATCATTTATCCCGTGGGATTCTGGAGGGTGAGCGCGGGATCGCCACATGGACGCAGAGGAACCCCCTGTGCCCTTCCCGCGGGGACCTTTCCCCTGGAGTCAGGCTAAAAGCTGAATTTTACACCATTTTTGGCACTTTGTATTGCCAGCAAGATGGGATTCTTGGCTGCAGGGCCTGGAGTGTGCAGGCAGGTTGAAGCTCCCAGCTCTCAGCATTTTGACTTCAAGGAGAAGTCAAAGCTCTGTCTCCCCTCCACAGCTCCCGCGTGTGGCCTCACCTGTCACACACACTGAGCAATGGTTGGTGTTCTGGGCTGTTGGTCGGTTTTCCCTGTACTGGAGGGCAGCATGGATTGTGTGCCTTTCCCTTGGTTTTCCAGAACAAGGTGAAGTACATAAAGCAGACCACAGCCATCCTGAAGCAGAAGTATGGGGGTGACATCCCGAGCACTGTGGAGGAGCTGGTGCAGCTGCCAGGAGTTGGGCCCAAAATGGCCCATTTGGCCATGCACATTGCCTGGGACAGCGTGGCTGGGATAGGTGAGTTGGACTGGGTTTGTCCCATCCCTCTCCTGAATCCTGCCTGATCCATTCCCCAGGTGGAGGAGCCTGGTAACATCCCTTTAGGTCAGTCATCTGCAGAGTTTTTGGGTAGAGGCACGATGTGACCCTCAGCCACTCACTCAGTGAGTTGTAGGATTTAAGCAGCTGCTGTTTCTCCCCAAATTTGATAGCAGAAATTCCCAAGAGAAGTCACTGCCCTGGGGAGGTGGTGCCAGATGGGGCTGGACCATCACCTGCAGGTCCCAGCCTGGGGCCCCTGGGGATAGATTAGTATTCCAAAAGGATTTTCTGCTTGATGGATGGGCCCTGGGAAAGCCAGGGTGAGTGAGTGGGCAGGAGCTGGATCCTGCAGCCCCTCCAGTGACCATCAGCTGGACAGGCCATGGCCCTTGCATTGCATCCAGCAGCCCTTGGGGTCTGTTGTTCTCCTGCTGTGGGGGAGGGAAGTCCAGAGGCAGCCAAACCAGCCAAGTGTTTTCCAAATAATTGTGTGCTCGGTTTTGATTTGGGAGGCAAGGCTTAGTCTTCCTGTTTACAGCAATTTCCTGAGTTTTGCCCAATTAGCCCTAGAGACAGCTTTATCACTGCTGATCTAACAATAATACACTTTGCATTCAGAGCTTTTGAGTTCAAAGCACGTTATAAACACTGCTTTAAGCCTCCCAAGCCCTCTCTGCTGGTGGGTATTATGAAACGTGTTTTCCATGTGGGCAAAGGAAGGGGCAGAGATCACAATTTGCGTAACTTCGGCCGAAACTCCGGGAGGATGAGAACGTAGAGAGGGAATGGAGCCCAGGCTGCCCTGTGCCTGCTCTGTGGAGCAGGGGAACCTTGGGAGAGAGGCTGGCTCTGACTGTGTGAGCCCGGGGAGAGACTCCCACCCCAAATGCTTTTGGCTGTGGGCCTGGGAAGAAAACGTTTGTTCTTGGAGTGAGCCTTCCCTGCCCTCCGCTCCCGTTGCACCTGGCTGCTCTTGCTGCCCGCAGGGGAAGCCTTGCCCTGGGCCTGGTGGCTGTCACAGGCAGCTTTTGGCTGTGCTCTCTCCGTTCAGGTGTGCCTGCCCCACCTAAACTCTGGGCTCTCCCTCCCCAGCTGTGGACACCCACGTGCACAGGATCTCAAACAGGCTCAAGTGGGTGAAGAAGGAGACCAAGCACCCTGAGGAGACTCGGGTGGCACTGGAGGACTGGCTGCCCAGGTGAGCCCTGAGCCCCTGCTGGCTGTGGGAGCCATGTCTGCACTGAGTCCTGCTTGGAGCAGTTTCAGGAACTGCATTTTGGCTCTCTCCCCTTTCCAGGGTCACAGTAAGTGTTTCCCCTCTGCCAGAGCTACAGCAGCAGCATCTCACCTGCGTGCTGGTTCTGTTGCTGTCAGATGGATCAATCACCCCTAGTGGAGCTCTTGATCCCTGAATTTTGCCTTAACCAAGTTGACCGTGACCCAAGCCAGGTGCTTTTCCACACAGGGCCTTGCTGAGCCCAGTGGCCACAGCAGCATCAGCCCAGGGCTGGATCCTGGCCTTCACTGGTGATTAATTTTCAGTTTCAAACACCAGCTGACACGTACACAAGGGCATCTCCACACCTGGCACGTGCCTGAACACAAGCATTGCTCCCCACCCAGCTCAGCAGGATCAGGGAAGGTTGGGAGGGCTGTTCCTAGTCTTCATCAGGAAGGGTTGGGAGGCTGGGACTCACCTCCAGGGGAAGCCAGGAGGAACAAGGCAGAAGGGGAAAAGAATCCTATTAACACCACAGGCTGCTCCTCACCCCTTCCACGCAGCTGCGTCGCAACACTGATGTTTCTCCTCTCACTACAGGGACCTCTGGAAGGAGATAAACTGGCTCCTGGTGGGCTTTGGGCAGCAGACCTGCCTGCCTGTGAACCCTCGCTGCAGCCAGTGCCTCAACCAAGACATTTGCCCATCTGCCAAGAGACTCTGAGGGATCATCCAGCCTTTGGAGAGCTACAAAGCTGCTTGGGCTGAGCCCTGGTAAAGCTGGGTCTGGCACAGGGCTGGCAGTGTGACTGCAGGGGACAGGAGCCTGCTGCAGCAGCTCAAGGGAACAGCCACTGGCAATGGCTCAGCTCTCCAGAGGAAAAAGGGGCTTTGAGAGGCAGCAATCCTGCTGGGACAGAGCTGAAGGCTCCAGCCTGGGTGAATGGTTGAGCATGTCCCAGCTGTGCCACGCTGAGTCACTGGAGAGAAAAGCTTTGTCCTCAGGGACTTGCTGCTGCTTGTAAATACTCATTTAATAAAGGTGGTGAGGGTTTTTTTGCACCCACGAGGTTTGCTGGCATTTGTGTGACGCTGGGCGAGGGGAGGAGAACGTGGGTGACACCTCAGCAAGGCTGAGGCCACGGCAACCAGCCCTGCCCTGCCAGCTGAGAGTGGCAGCACACACCTGCCCAGCCCTGCCAGGGGCTCTGCCACCACGAGCTGTGCTGCCAGCGGGACAAGAGCTGTGCCAGGGCACATCCAGGGTGGACAGCAGGAGGAATTTCTTCATGGAAAAGGTGGTTAAACACTGGAAGGGGCTGCCCAGGGAGGTGGTGGAGTGCCCATTCCTGGAGGTGGCCAGGGAAGGCCTGGACATGGCACTCAGTGCTCTGGGCTGGGGACAAGGCAGGAATGGGGCACAAGTTGAACTCGATGACCCTGGAGAGCTTGTCCAGCCTTGGTGATCCTGAGGTACAGCTGAAGCCTTCCCAAGCCAGGAGCAGAGGGAATCACTGCCTGGACAAGTGACCTCGGTGTCCTGGCAGCAGAAGAGCAGGGCGTGATGCAGAGCAGGGCCAGCAGATGAGCCAGTGCTGCCCTGAGTGTGCCACAAGGGTTACAGCAGCCACGGGAGCCAGGCTGTGTCCCCAGGAGCTGACAGGGACACCACCACCCCTGTGTTTTGTTCTTCAAAGAAAGGGCAGTGCTGACTTCATTGTGGAGCTTCAAAGGCATAATTCCAGCTCCTCTTTAAAGAGGTGAGGGAGGAAGCAAAGTTTACAATGTGCTAAAGGGCTGCAGTTCCGCTCTGGCTCCTCTGAGCAGCTGAGGAAGGAGCAGAGAAGTGCTGGGTACATGGCAAACCAAGTTTATTACTGACATTACAGTGTACATGGTGGGTTTGCAATGCTGCTGACAGCCTTAGACTTTATTGATTTCTTTTCCAAGTTAAATGTACAGGAACGGAGTAATTACTACTGAGCTACAAGGTGTCAGGAATGCAGTAATGCTTCAACCAGGAGCAGTTTCCACGGACTAAGAGATTAAGATTTTCAATCTTACCAGTACGGATTTGCACACCTGATTTCATTTGATCTACATTCAAAACTACACAAGGTTTTTTTTCTTCCCCCCCTCAACTACAGCAGTCCTGGATGAGAAATGGGGCGTTTACACCAGGTCTGTGCTCTCTGACGTGCGGCAGAGTGTCCTGGGAACGCTCTGCCCTGCACAGCCCGGGCGCTGCTGGGGTTTGGCGATGCAGGCACGGGAAGCAACGTGCACACCATGGAAATTTTGAGAGGCTCCCTCCAAACATTACCCAGAGAGAGAAGATAGTATTTTGGGGGCTGAAAAGAGAGCAGGTAATTTGAAGTGGGATGGGGAAGAGGTGTCTTTGTTAATGGCAGAGCCTCGGGGGGAGGCAACCTCTCCACATCCCCCACCATCCCACTGCCTGTCTTGCCACCCACAGCCAAACACCTGCACCAGTTCCTCTCCAAAGTCATTATTTTCAACCTGTTCAGCCCATCAACAATCCTAAAAGATAACTTTCATAAAGAGAACTCATCTCTGTCACCCCTGAGGCTCTCCACACTCTCCTTTCAGCAGCAAAGGGCCACAGGCACCAGCTTCTCCCCAAGGAAGCCAAACACCCTGTGCTGAGCCCCAGCCCGCTGCTGAGGAGAGCAGAGAATGGTATAAGGCACCTTTTAGCTCCATAATTTGGAAATACCTTAGGAAATCCACGCAGAGCCATTCCCACATCCGTAGCACCCTGACCACCCAAGGGTTTTTTTCACAGAAGGGCTGGAGTGAGGCAGGGCACAGCCACAGCTCTGTGTTCACACGTCACCCACGGCCAGGTGATCGCTGCTGTTTGCTTTCAGCTGGGAAAAGTGGCTTTGCATTCCCAGTCCGTTCCCACAGCGGGGCTGGGATTGCTACTGGAGCGTGGGAGGGAGTGGGACAGCCCCAGCCCCTGCCCTGGTAACGCAGCTCTGCTACCTGTGAGCGCCGCAGCTCCGCTGAGTCACCTTCACTCACACAGCCAAAGGCAATAATAAAGAGCTGAAACGGACTTAATCTGTAACACTTTAAAGATACACTTTGAATGCTGGGAGTGGGGGTTTGAAGGAGGCCACAGGAAGCCAGAGGTACTGCCCACTCCATCACACCAGTGCCTGCTCCATCCGCAGCCCCATGGACACCCCATGGCTTCGGAGGATGTCCTTCCAACGGTGAGGCAGTCCTGGGCTGGGGACACCAAATCCCAGCCCAGGTGGGACCTGGACCAGCCCCACTCCCCAGCCAAGCCTGCAGTCAGAGCTGCATCCCTGTGTTCCCTCCTGGAAGCAGATGTTGGGTCCTCCCCACTTCCAGGTCTGTCCAAAGAGTTTTTGTAGCATCTCGTGGTTCTTATCTTCGTACTCCGTGGGGCGGGACCGGCCCTGCTCCCTCCTTCCCCCGCAACATCCACGGCTGCAGCTGGGGAGAGCTGTGGCCTTTGGGTTTGGGGTTTGCTTTCAAACCTCCACCCTCTCCCCTCTGCAGAGCTGTCCGGGGTGAAAAATGGGCCTTTACTGCCGGGGCAGGAGCTGCTGGTGGGGGGGGAGGTTCCTAAACTAACTGGAAACACATGGAACTTCATTAACAAAAAAACAAAACCAACGAAACAAACGTTTTTGCTTCAATAGCAAAGCCATTTCCAGCCACAGTCCATTTTCCCATGGTGGGAGTAGCTAATGCTGGGCATGGGGAGCTGGGGAGGGGGTCCCTGGCACCCCCACCCTGTGGGCACTCACCACGAGCTGTGAGATGTTTCCAGAGGGGCACAGAGCATCCCATGGGGCTCAGGCTGGGACACCCACAAAGCCAAAACACCCCACATAAAAAGTAAAAAAGAAGTAACAGAAGCCTAAATGATGCAGGTAAGAAACAAGAGTTAAAATTCTTCCAGTCCTTTCTCACAGGAACGGGGGCCGGTGGGCAGCCAGGGCCGGGCTCAAGAGCAAGCAGGAAAAGGAGCTTTGGTCACATTTGTCTTATGAGAATCGCTGGTGAGTAACAACATAATAATAATAATAATAACAATAATAATAAAAAATAAAAATAAAAAGGACTTTAAAATACGCCTTGTAAAAGCAACCAGTGAAGAGCAGAGCACAAAGCATCTCACGTGGACACCGAAGGACAGGGCGTAGGCACCTCAGAAACGTCCGAGCTGGTTCGGGAGGAGAGCGGACGGCGGCCACCAGCAGGGCTCAGAAATTGCTGAAAATCTCCCGTTTCTTGTTCCAGTCCATCTGCGGCGCTCGCTTCTTCACACGCTTGGCCCTCACCTTCTCCTTGGCCTCGGCGGCCGTCGGGCTCAGGCTCAGCCCACTCTCCTCAAACGGGTCCTTCTTGTCCGTGTCTCCGTCCTGTGCGGAGGAAGGATGAGAGTTGTCACCCCCTGCAGCATTCCCACACCACTGCAGTGCCCCACAGACTTTCATGGAATCACTGAGGATGATCCTCTAGGATCATCAAGTCCAAGCTGTGCCTGATGCCCACCCTGTCCCCTGCCCAGAGCACTCAGTGCTACACCCAGGCGTTCCTTTGGGAACTCCACCACCTCCCTGGGCACTTCCAGTGCTTAACAACCCTTCCCATGAAGGATTTCCTGCAGCCTGCACAATAAGCAAACATGCAGGGATGGGTTTTGTAGGAGCAGAAGGGCAGAGCCCCTTCCCTGTGCCATGCCCATGGTTTCAGCGGCAGCAGGTCCGTGTGGCCACGGAGTTCATTACAACACTGCATTTCGTGGGGGTGTTTCTCCTGCCCGAAGAACGTGTGGCTGCACGGCTGGAAGTGGAAAAGCAGGAACACAGAAGGGCTGCCTGGCTGCCCCCATGTCAGGTGTGGGTAAACACACCGAATGGAGATCTTTGCTTTTAGGGAAACCTTTCAGAGCTTTCCTGCTGGCACTGCTGCCCCACCAGGCATGCCCAGCTCTGAAATAGGGTGCACAAACCCTGCTGATAACCATGGGCAGGGCCTTCCACCAGCGCTGTGAGATAACGGCGCCGGCCCTGCTGGGCTGAACGAAACCAACCTGAGCCAAACTGAGCCCAGGAAACCCCCCCACGCCCCCAGGGACTCTGGCTTCTAGCACTGAGGTGGGACAGCCACCCCTGAAGTGCCCAAAGGTGACTCCATGGGAGGCACCACTGTGCTCCAGCACTGGGGCACAGCCCACGTTTCCAACCTCTCCACCCCAGGGACTCTGGCTTCTCGTGCAATGACCCCTGCAGCAGCCCAAAGGTGACTCAGGGGGACACCCTGCTGTGCTTCCCACTGGGACACAGCCTGGTGTTCCCAGGGCAGCAGCCATGGGACCAGGACATGCATAATTCACTGCTCACAGGGACATGCAGGTGGCAGATTGCAGGCGCTTGGCCACAGCTCGGACACAGCTGGTGCCCGAGAGGCTTCAGGGCTGTGGGTGCTCACAGAGAGGCCACGTGAGCCCTTGGTGCTGTCACATTCCTGCTCCCAAATGTCCTGGGGCACAGCAGAGACCGCACAGGACACCTGCATGGACTTTACTCTATTTTTAGCAGAACCTTGCGCTAAAGATAAATTTTTGAGCACTTTACAAATCTCCTACTTCTTAATACAAATCCCCACTCCTTATTTTAAGAGGAAAAAAATCAATAACACCTGAGAATACCAACCTATGCCTTGTGTTGACTTTTGGTTTCCACTTCACCTTGCCCAACGAGTTTTGTCCCTTTCCAGTGTTGAGCCACACCAAAGAAACCCCTTCAGCCCAACCAGCCACCAAAACCAACTCCTCCCCTCGTTTAAACGCTGTGATAAAGTCACTGGGCTCCAAACAAAACAAAACAAAAATTGGCTTTTAAAAAAAATTTTAGCCTGCCCTGCTCCTGGTAGCAGCACTTGAACCTCACAGTTCTGCTCCTCATGGATTCCCAGCCTTGCTGTAGCTCATCAGTATAAGTTCACTGCAGATCCCAAACTCCTGCAGACATCCTTTCACCTCCCACCTCCTTCACAACTATCCCAGCAGGAGTCACTGCCCAGGAAGGTGCCAGTGAACACCCACAGTGCAAGGGATGAGAGAAAACCCTGGAGTTTGGTTGCTGGGTGGATACAAGTGAACCCAGGTCTGGGAGATAAACTGAAAACACATCAACACACAGCACTGTGAGGCAGGACTGCACCCACAGCAGGGTGTAAAAGGGACAGGGAGTGTTTGGGGTTTTTACCTCGGATTCCTTCCCAGGACTCTGCAGGTCACTGTGAGATGAAGATGTGGATCCTCCGTTCAGCTGCAGGAAAGGAAAATGTCAGTCAGGTTTGTGCCAGACACAATTAAACACAATAAATAGCCAGGTACAGCACTGCTGGGCTGCTCCAGGGATGGGATGGAGCCTGGAGGGAATGGTCCTGCTGAGGGACCCTGCACACACCCAGGAGCTCCCTGGGATTCCCAGCAGAGCTGCTGCTCTGCCACATCCCCGCGCCAGGCAGAGCGTGGTCCCCTTCCCGCCAGACCTGGGACATTGCCACTGGGATTAAATGGGGCTGAAATTGGCCTTGTTCAACCTCTAAGTTAAAGCTGTAGCGGGGAGTAATTAAAACCAGGCAGCAGCAGTAAAGCTGAGCTAAATGAGCCTTGGGGCATCCAGGCTCACCTGGCACAGGTGGGAGCCAGGGAAAGACGCTGACCCCTCCTGATCACTCCAGCACATCCCCCGAGGCTGCTGCCCACGGCTGTCACCTGCAGCAGGTAAGGACTCACCTGAGTCTGTGCAGATCCATTTGTCATGGGCTGGGGTACCACACCTGGACACCACACAGAGAAAACACACAGTGAGCACCCTTGGCTGGGATTGCTGCCTCAAGTCCCAGGAAAGGATCCCTCAGCATCATCACCTGCCATCCCACACCTTCCTCCTCCCCTGCCTGCCCCACCAGCTCACGCTGGTGACTTTGTCCTGTGCTGTTTTTCCCACCCCACAGAAAAGCCTTTCCCCTCTCCTTGTGCCCTTCTGGAATCACATCCTTGCCAATCCCCTGAATTCACTCCATTTCACCCTTTTAATCAGAGGAAAACACCTGCCAGGAAGGGCACCAAGTAACCTCCTTCTACAGGCATTAACTGCTGCACACTTCCATTTTTTTTGACCATTAGTTTGTTTTCAGAAGTTCTTTAATCAAAAGTCTTAGAAGTCAACTCAAAAATCTTCATCAAAATCAGCATCATGGTGTTGTCACAACGGTGTCTGGCACACAACCTGCTTTCCAGGCACTCTGGAATTTTTTTTTTTTGCTCACTTCCAATGATTTACTCTAACAATAGCCCACACAATGGCAAATTTTATGCATTTAAGCTGCCAATCACCACAATCAAGTCATTGCCCCAGGCATTACCATGTCTCACTGGCCCAGACTAACAGATGTGTTAATTGGGACACCATCAATAACTGAATTATGTCAAGCATGGACGCTTCCCTAGGGACTGATTGGAGGCTGCATCACTGCAGACTGCAGGGATTTCTGGGGCAAAGCAGGAAAATAAACCTAAATCATGATTTTGAGAGTGTGCTGGTGCAAAAATCTCCGTGTGGCTTTGGGATCCTTAAATATTTTATTGCAGTGAATACTGGACTGGTGTTTAGAGTAGGACAAGCTCTGAGCAATGGGCACCAGAAGAGTCAGCTCACACAGAAGTGATGTTTATGTCTCTGGTATCGTAAGTAGCTAAATTTTAAATTATTTAAATTAAAAACAAGCTTCAGATGACAAGGAATAGAAAAGTGGAACTGGACTTCAAAAACAAATTTGCCATGTCTAGAAATATGGAATAAGGAAATGCATTTCCTTAATCTAAAAGGGTCTTAAAACCTACTCATTGGCTTAAAAGCTGAGGTGCTCAGGATGAGCTGCAAGGCTTGGAAATTGTCAGTTTGAGGTCAGAGCACTTCACTAAAGAGGACAATTATTATTTCCTCTTACCCTGCAAACAGCAGAATCTCCCAGAGCCCTCTGGCACCAATGCAGGTGCCAGGCAGACCCAATTCCTGCTCCCTGGTGAATGCCGGGCCTGGAGCACCCACCCACCCTCCCTGTGGCTCTGTCCCCTCCCGGGAACAAGGGCTCCTTTATGGCAGTGCCAGCAGACAGCCCCGGCTCCTCCTCGGAGCATCTGACACCCTGTGCGCTCCCCAGCATTGTCTGACCCATTTCTCGGGACAAATCTGCCCATTGAGCATCCCCGGAGCGCGCTGGGGATCAGATAAGGAACAGCTGTGCTGGGAAACAGAGCTGCCCACTGAGCCGGGGACAGGCCGGGCCGGGAGCTGCGTCCCCACCCGGCAGCGGGGCAGGCTGGGGAGTGGATGAGCAGCTTTCCCTGCCAGGTTTCAGCAGCAGGAAAACACTTCCTGCACCAGCCACGCTGTGATCACCCGGCGTGGAGCCCTTCCCTCTGCACACAGCGGCCTCGCTCCGGGGCCCTCCAGGTGCCCACAGGTTCCCGCACTGGAGCAAGGAGCAATCAGGGAATCAGAGAATCGTGGAGTGATTCGGGTTGGAAGGGACTTTAAAGCTCATCCAGTCCCACCATGGGCAGGGACACCTTCCACTAGAACAGGCTGCTCCAAGCCCTGTTCAACCCGGCTTTGAAGGGTCCCCCCCAGATCCCACCACACCTCAGTCCCTTTGTGGCAGCGAGTTCCAGAGTTAATTATTCACCGTGTAAAAGCAACAAACTGGTTTTTGGCTGGATGAGGGTGTATTCTCACTATTTATAAATAGCTGGGTGGTGCTCAGGAAACTACTGAGGGATGAGACAGGAGGGAAACATGACTCTCCCTCACTCCTGAGATCCCACCCATGGCACGGTGAGTCATGGGAACGGCGCAGGGTCACCCTGGGAAAGGAAGGTCTCACCTTTGGTGTGCTCCTCCGTGGGGGTCACCCCCAGCTTCTTGAAGTACTCGTCTGTTTCGGGGTCCACCACCAGGAGCCTGGCTTCACTCTCCCTGGATTTGATGTGGGACACCACCTCCGAGTGCCGCAGCCCCTCCACGTTTATCCCGTTCACCTGCAGAGCGACAGCATCAGAACCTAAACCTATGCCCAGAGATGCTGGTCCTGGCTCACAGACCCCCAGAGCAACCCTCTTTCCCTAAGGGGTGGGATCTTCCTTTTTTACATTCCTGTTGGGATGATAGGAAGGCTACAGGCTCTTTCCTTTCCCCTCTCTGGCCAACCATGGCCTCCTAAATCCTCCCAGAGCCTCTGTCAGAGCATCCTCTGTGTTACCACATGCCTCTGCCTGCATCCCAAACACATCCACGGGGAATCACTGACCCCAGGCTCCCACCAGAACCCTCTGCTTGCCCTCTTTGGTGCTGCCAAACCCAGCCTTTCCACTTGGATGTGCCCCAGGAATCTCAGACTCCCTGTGGGCACAGACTGTGGGCTGAGTGCACCACTGTGTCCTACGGCATCACCATGCCATCCTTTACCCCTCTGGGATGGAGAACCGTGGGGTTTTGTGCCCCTGATGGGCGAGTCCCTGTGCCTGGTGCACGGATTCATCTCTCCCTTCCCTGCGTTCGAGCCAGGACCTACAGGGAATGTGATCCTGCGCTCCCAATTGTTCCCTGCAGCGAGGGGACAATGGTGACTCGGGACATTGTTCAGGGTGAATGAATCACCCTTTGTCCCACCGGGAAGGGCTCTGGACAGCCCGGCTGGCCCGACAGCCTCGGCACAACCAGTGCTCGTCCTCATCCAAAGGGACGAGGCAGGAGGACCCTGCAGAGCCTGAGCTCCAAACTCTTTGCAGGGAACCAGGTTCCCCCTGCTCCTCAGGGCACAGCTGCAAGGGGTGGGATGAAAAGAAAACCCTTCCCAGGCTCTGCACCTCATTCCAGGTGCTGCCACCCTCAGCTGCCGGCTCACAGCCCCGCTCCATCCCTGTCCTGCCACTCCGGCTCACCCCAATCCACGCCCAGGGCTCACCCCTGGCTGTGCCGAGCCAGGCAGCCCAGGGCTGCTCTCCCCCCACCCTGGCACAGGGCTGGGGGGCATCAAATATTTATCTGAGCCCCAAAGGGCAGGCAGGGAGGGGATCGGGTTTCGGAGCTCGACAGCTCACCCCAAGCTGCTTTGTGTGTGCCAGGCCCTGGGCCAAGCCCATAAATAAATAACACGACCCCTGGATGTGACACCACCACAGCCACTGCCACCCGTGCCCCGTGCCCGGCCCCGGCCCCACGCTGCTCCCAGCATTAAACTTTCAGCTGCTGGGAAGAGGCAGCAGCTCCCACTGCCTGGGGAATAATTCATGGGGCTGGAAAGCAGGAGAGTTGCCCTGCTCTCAGGATTTTCCCAACTCACACTCTTCCCGGGCTGCAAATCCCATTCCTGCTCTGAGCCGGGAGTGAGGGCCATAGCTTGGTCCCTGTGGGGTGGTTTTGGGGTTCATCCTCCTGGGGAGCAGCCCGAGTAGGGGATATCCATGTGCTCCCATAGGGAAAGGAGTGATGGCTGCTGCCCTGGCTGCTGGGTCAGTCCCTGCCTGTCCCTCTGCTCGGACAGCTCTGGATGGGGGAACCTCCTTCTCCAGGAAGGACACAAAACACAAGCCAAAGAGAGGGCAATTTTCAGCTCCACCCAAACTTTTTGGCCCCATCTTGGACAAAAAGTGTTGTTCAGCACCCCGTAACCAGCAAGATGCTTCCAAGAGCACTTTCTCCCCCATATTAAGACAAATAATTTTGTGTCTTACAATCTCTGCAAAGCCTTTTTCCCTATTTTTCCCAAGCATTCCCTGGCAGGGCATCAGCTCAGCCGGGCAGCACCGACCTGGCCTTATGCCCAGAGTCACCTGCCCAACCCTCCTCGGTGCCAGCCAGAGCCAGCACAGCACCTTGGGGACATGGGTCAGCAGTGGCCTTGGCAGTGCTGGGGGAATGGCTGGACTCAATAGTCTTGGAGGGCTTTTCCAGCCTACACAATTCCAAGTTTCTATTCTATAATTCTACCCAGACGTCAGAGCTCACAAATGCCCACTTGGCAGGCGAGCAAGGAGCACAAAGCCACTGCCAGAGCAGCCCCATCAGCCTCAGGGCTCTGAGTTAGAGGAATACTGGGGGGATCGGATGGGAAGGGTCACAGGATGAGGGTTGTTTCAGCTTCCCCAGGGTCCCATCCCTGCTGCCCATCCCTGTTACCTCCACCAGCCGGTCCTGGGGCCGCAGCCCTGCCCGGGAAGCCGGCGAGTCGGGATCCACGGAGCGGATGAACTGCCCTGGCCGGGATTTCTCGCTGTGCAGGTTGAAGCCGTAGCCATTGGGGCCTTTCTTCAGGTGGCAGAGACGTGGGCACAGCTCCTTCTGCCCGTTTAAATCCTGGTTCATGGAGGAGAGGGTGGGGGAGACAAGACACGGGGGTTAATTTATGGCTTTGAGGTGGCTCCCAGGCAGATGTGACTGCAAATAAAGCCCCGAGGAAGCGCCGTATCTGCCCCCCGTCCTCCTGTCCCCGGCACAGGGACAGGTTAACAAATGGATTTCCTCTCATTGAGTCTATTTTCGAAACCCAATTGTCCAAAACCACTCCAGAAAAATGAAAACTAAACAAAAAATGCATTTCCTTCACCAGGAGCAGCCCAGATTAATCCACCCATAGGCTGGGACCCCCCCCCCACCCCCGGCAGCGGCCGAGCCCCAGCCCCAGGCAGGGAGGAACCAAGGCTGAGTTGTGCTTTGCCCAGGCTCACCCAGACCCGGGATTAACCTCGGGCAGGTATTTAAAGCAGCGCCACACCCTTGGTCTCAGTGACACCGGCATCACCCACTGGTGCCATCCCCTCCCAGCGAGGGGGGACCAGGATGACGAACCCAAACATCCAAGAGCTCCCTGCAGCTCGGGAAGGCTGAGCTTGGCGGGATGGACAGCACAGGGGCACGTGAGGAGTTTAGTGCTTCCCTTCATGCCATGGAAAATGCTTTCTGGCTCCTCAGGGAGGCCAGGGAGCAACAAATCCTGGTTTTCTCCAGGTCTGCAGGACCCATTACATTCCCTCGGATGCTGCTCCCACCAGTAGCCCTCGTGCCAGGCAGCTCCAGCTCATGGCACAGCACCACATCCCTGGCAAGAGGCACTGTGGAGATTCAGGGTGTTCATTTTCACCCATGGTCTAAGGAAATCATCCCCTCGGATGCATTTTAACCTTCCCTCAGCAGGAGCACCACTCCGCTCCCCGCCTGCCCGCAGAGAGGATTTGTCTCAGATCACATTCACAGGGAAATCTCTTACAGCCTTTCCCTCCTAATTAAAAATGCAGGCAGCAATTTCCTCCTCCTTCCTCTCTTGGCCAAAAGGCACCATCAAACACTGAACCTCCCAACTCCTTCATCCCCTCAAGGAGAGATTTTACAGAGGAGAACAAAGTGGGGACACACAGAGTGGTCACCCCCACGGATCCCTGTGCTGGGGGATGGAATTTTCATAGAATTCCAGAATGGTCTGGGGTGGAAGGGATCTTAAAGATCATCTTGTTCCAGTCCCCTGCCACGGGCAGGGACACCTCCCATTATCCCAGGTTGCTCCAAGCCCCGTCCAACCCGGCCTCGGACACTTCCAGGGATGGGCCAGCCACAGCTTCTCTGGGCAATTTTGGCTGTGGCTGCAATGCCCAGGGGGGACAGACGTGGATCAGGGTTCAGCACCAGCCTGACCAGTTCAATCCCAGCATCCAGGATCAAACAGGGCTGCAAAATGATCGGTCCTTACACACAGAATGGTTCAGGTTGGAAGCAACCACTGAAGGTCATCTAAGTCCAATTCTCTCTTCAAGCAGAGCTCCCCAGAGCCCATCACTCAGGAGTGTGTCCAGACAGCTTTCCTCTGGCACAGGAGGGGCACCTTGACCACCAAATCCCTCAAAAACTGCTCACACACGAGGGTCACCACCAGCAGTGCCCATCACAGGCATGGGGGCACACTCAGAACTGCTGCAAACTGCTCCTGAATTTTACAGAGATTCCCTTAGCAACCGAGTTTTCTATTAAAAACCAGCTCGTGGTGTTGACACCTCAATCCCAGATCAGTTCTTAAAGGGGAGAAGTTAGCAGTGCAACAACCCAAGCCAGGCTGGGGCTCCCCAGCCCCTCCCCTACCTGCTGCACACACCCAGAGCAGCCCTGCGCCCCCCCTCCCCTCCCTCTGCACATTTAACCCTGCCGCACCTTTCCCATGGCCCTGGAGCAGCCAGTTCACCCTATCTGCAAACATTTCCAGCCTGCCTCGGAGTTCTTCAAAAACTGAAGAAAACAGGAAATGATTTAACTGGCCCAAGAGGGTCGGACTCGCGTGACCTTGAAAGACACACAGGGCTCTGTGCAGCGGGACAAGGGGAGCGCGTCTGGGGTCACCAAAGGGCATCTGGGATCACCAAAATCCATCTGGGATCACGTATTTGGGCTAAAAAAGCACATTTTAAAACCATTTTCCTCCTGCTCCATTCTTTCAGGGTCAGAGCTCCTGCAGCGGTGTGAAAACACTGAGAGAAATCACTGAGAATCACCCAAAAAAATCTGTGCTGGAGATGCTGTCCCAGCGTGGGGATCCCTTGGGGACACCCTGGCAGGGTCAGTCCCTCCTCCTCCTCCAGGGCATGCCCTGGGATCAGCAGTGAAATCAAATTACTCACTAAATAAACCACACAGGGAAAAGCTTCGCTGCAGGATCCCTCTGGCTGCGAGGGTGATGACCTGTGCCATGTCCTACATGAGCTTGCGCTGCTTTCACTGCAAAATCTTGCATTTAAGGTCCTTAACTGGAATGAATTCAAGACATTTACTTTTAAGTATATACATATAAAAAAAATAATCCCAATTCAGCATCTGTTCTGGGCAGAGATCCTCGGGGAAAACTGCTTATCCTCCCGCAGAGATGATCCAGGGCTTTTGCTGGGCTCTTAAACCCCCCAGCTAACGCAATCTTTGGCTGCTGGAAAAAACAGGTCTTGGAGCTGAGCTCTGCAAAGCCCCTCTCTGGGATTAAGCAAAGGCTCACACCCCCCCAAGACACGGAGCCTCTGCCTCTCCTGCCAGCTCCACTCTTTATTTTCTTTTTGACCCGTGCCAGCGTTTCCCTGGTTGTGTTCTGGGAAGATATTTCCTAAGCTCCCGGGGGAATTTGGCCTTTGTGAAACCCAAGCCTTGCCACAAAGAGTTCCCGGGAACAGCAGCACGTTATCTGGGCTTCCCAGGAACCCGCCTGCAGAACCGCTCCGGTCCCGCTCCGGAGGAGGCTCCGCCGCCTCTCACATGCCAAGCACTTGAAAGCCAATTTGGATTAAGTTACATTCACATGGATGCTGTAAAACAACAAAATTGGACTCGATTTTTTTTGTCTTAAAAAGCCAAAAAATTGCCTATGCACACACACAAAATATTTGCAAAATGAAGCGGTTTTTTTTTTTTTTTCTCCAGGAATCCA
Organism: Dryoscopus gambensis; assembly: GCA_013389985.1. Classification (NCBI taxonomy): domain Eukaryota; kingdom Metazoa; phylum Chordata; class Aves; order Passeriformes; family Malaconotidae; genus Dryoscopus; species Dryoscopus gambensis. The sequence continues at coordinate 201,682 of WEIT01011512.1, forward strand.
GGCACTTCCAGTGGGCACTGATTTTAAGAGCTGGATTAAGCAGCAATGGCAGGCACACTCCATCCTTGTCTGTGCCATCCTCATGAATGTCTGTGCAGACAAATGCTGCCTGGATGATGAGCTGCACTCACACCCCATCCCTGGAGCTGCTGCCTGGGGCAAACCAGCAGCATTTCACAAGGAAAAAGGTTTCGGAAGTGCAGCTCAAGCTGTTCCATTTAAAAATGCACAAACAAGACATTAAATAACAATGAAATGCTTTCAGTAAAATTAAAAAAAAAGCTAATTGGGTGTTGCCAGCCCTCACAATCTCATGGCAACTCTTTCAGTATCTGATTTTTTATTTCCCTTAGAGTTTCCAGCACTGCTGATGGGAGCTGGGGTCCCTCAGGGACACCCCTTGGCTCATGGGGATCACCTGGGGACACCCTGTGGCTCACTGGGGACTTCCAGAGACAAGCCCCAGCTCCCTGGAGTTCCCCAGAGATCCCCCTTGCCCCTGGGATGCCCCAGCACCGGCTTTGTGCCACCCTGTGCAGGTCCCGCAGTGACCAGGACCGTTCCCATTTCGTACACCTGGGGCTGGTACCACAAACGCCACCAGCTCTGATTAACAAGGGGTTTTCCATGCCATTAATTAGCACGTGGCAGCCTCCATGAAAGCAGAACCCACTCCCAGAAGCACCAGAAGGAACCAAACTCCCCGCCTGGGTTTTGAGGGGCAGCAGAGCAGCCCCCAATCTCCGTTATCCAACCAAACCCACCTGCCCCTACAAAAGCTTCTCCCCAGCTCAACACCACGAGGCCACCGGTGCCAGAGACCCTCTTGCTGTCACTGCTGACCCAGCCCTGAGCCACATTCCAGGACAGGGATGTCCCCTGCTCCCCACAGCCCAGTCCCCCCACTTTCCCAAAGGACACTGGCTCTCTAAACCAACCTGCACCTTCCCACCGTCCCCCAGCCGGACCCTGAGCAGGAATTGGGATAAAAAGGGCTTTTCACAGACCAGCCCAAAAACCTGCAGGAACACCCTCAGTCTCTCTGTACCCAGGATGCCACACTGGTGGCCAGGTCCCAGGACTGTCTCCAGTCCCTCTGCCCCACAAACTCATGCCCACAACGGGCTAAAATGCCTTGAAAGCTACAGTTTAGGGCTTTACTCCAGGAATAAAACACCGATGCCAGTGTGGACACCAGCCCTCCTGGGTCCTGCAGGAGAAGAAGAGGAGGAGGAAGAGGAGAACACACACACACAGAGCTACTCTAGTGGCCAAGGCCAGGTTGGTACCATCCACCCTGGGACCCCGCTGGGTCCCCGTTCAACGCAGCTCCTGCGGTGCCTCAGCCACGATGTCACCGAGCCCCTCAGCACAGGGGCCACCCCAAACCTCCTCCGAGGCTGACGGGACGCTCTCGGCACAGGCGGGAAGGGCAGTGTGTCCCACGGGGGTGTCCCACAATGGCAGCAGGAGCTCCAGCCCCGCTCGTGTCCCAGAATGGGATTTGCTGGAACTCCACCAAGCTCATCTCCTGGGTGTGCCGGTCATAATCACCGGGATCAGGGCTCGGCCCTAATCGGCTCAGTCCTGCCTGGGACCACCTCACCCTGCTCCCAACACCAGACCACCCCTCCATGCCCATCCAGGGGTCTTTGACATTTCCAGAGGCAGCCAAACAGGCTCCATCCGCCCCTCCTGGGAACTGCAGCACCTGGATGCACTCCAGGCTCCGGATCACCCGGCGACAGGTCAAACCTTTCCATCCCTGCTTGGCAGAGCTGGAGAAAACCCAGGCAGGAGCATTCCTGCCTAATTTACATTGTTAACATACTTTCTCTCAAGTCAGCTCCCATGGTGTTTCCTCTCCTTCTCCGTGTGGTTTCGGTCAGAAAATGGCTCCTTTGCTCCCTCCAAAACAAACCTCAGTGGCACAACCCACCGGGGTTGGGGGACACCTTGGGACATGGAGATGTCCTGGGGGGAGAAGGAGCACTGCTCAGAGCCTCGGTGTCCGTTCCCACTGTCCTGCCTCCAGCTGGGACTTCCCCAGCCCCTGCACTTTGGATTCTTCAGTGCAGGCAGCAGCACCAAGGGATGCAGGGGAGGGGATGCACAGCCACCTTCAGGGGTTGTGGAGCAGAAATGCAGGATCCTGAACCAAATCCAAAACCCAGCAGGCAGAGGAGTGGGGGGCAACACTGGGAGCCTGCAAAGGGCTAAGGAGGGGGAGAAACTGATGCAGGAAAGGGGCCCAGGGGCCACAGCAGCACCAGAACAAGGGACCCATTTACACCCCCTCACAGGGGCACCCTCCCTTGGCAGTACTGGTCACACTGGGAGCTGAGCCGAGCCTCAGGCGAGCTTTAATTGCCACTATTATTACCACAGTTTTGTTGGAAGCTCAAAGGCTTCTGCCTGTGCATGGATTTAGGGATGCACTTAACTTTAAGCAGATATTTGTCACCAGTCTGGGAAGGGGAGGGACGAAACCTCACTGTCCTCCACGCTGCGAATATGAGGAAATCTGGGAGAAGCAGGAGCCCTCACCGTGGCTGCCAGCAGTGCCCACAGCCCAGCTTGCCATGAGAACCAGGAGGCTTTGGGATCGTGCCACGGCTGGAGCGGGATCGCTGTCTCCATTCACCGCTGTGCCAGGGATCCTCCTCCTGCTCCAGCGGGGCTGGGCTCCATTCCCCTTCCTCCAGGAGTGACTCAAGATTTCCCATTAAAGCAGCACCAGAAAGGGGGCTACTGTAGCCCTGCATCCCCTGGGTCCAGGGGACCTCGGTGATGCTTGGAGCAAATGCCAAAGGAGCCTCGAAACCCACCTGGAGAGTGGGACTGAGGTCAGCAGTGCTGCGAGGGGGGAGGCAGAGCACCCCCGGGTCTGCACCGTGGGGGGAGGACACAGCAGCTCTCCCACCACCCCCCGCGCTGGGAAAAGCAGAGCCAGGACGCTCCCGGGGCTCCCCAAGCCCTGGCTGGTCCTCAGCTCCACGCCGGGATGCTGCGGCCCCCCGCACACTGCTGGGGAGGGCTCGGGGCTCATTCCCTCCCTCCCTCCCTCCCTGCCGGCCGCACACGTCTCCCCCAGCTCCATCCCCCGGCTCGGAGTCAGCCAGCGGCGAGCGGGCTCAAACTCCAGATGTTGGTGAAATGCTATAAATAACAGAGGGGGAGGGGAGACGGGGCTGGTGGGACGCCAGGCCCACCAAACACAAGCAGATGTTCCCCTTTCCTGCAGGGCCAGAGCTGGGGCTGGGCAGAAAGGTGGCTGCTCCAGCATCCAGAGACACCCCCATCCCCGGCAGAGGTTTTCCACCAGCCAGGAGTAAATCCTTGGGCAGGACCAGCAAACAACCTGCTGCCATTTTTATACAGGCACAGCTCTAATTACCACCCGCCCCCTTCCCAAGGAGGTGTTTCGGTTCTGACATCAATGGTCGAAAGAGGAAAACCTCACTTCATTCCTCCAACACAGACCTGACAGCCCAGGGCCTCTCAGTGAACGCTCCTTCTTCCCAGCATCTCCCACATCCAGGTCTCAGCAGGACAAAGTTTCAGATGCTCCCAGAGCGCCCATGATTATCTCTGCCCAGGAGAAAAGGATGGGCTCAAACGTGGCTGATCTGCCTCCAAACAGCTTTTGGTAGAGCCTGTGACCAACCTAAAATCAGCAGCGACCTTAAATATCACCAGGAGGAGAGCACACTGCTGCAGGCTCCTGATGGAGACAGCACAAACTAGGCCTCACCTCGGCGTCACAGCCCCATGTCACCACCAGGCCCCTCACCTGCCTGTCCCCAACACAAGCCCTGGGCTGCTGCAGCTTATTTAAATCTCTTGCATTATTCAAATTACTCCGATTATTTAAATTGCTCCAAACAGCTGGGTTTGAGTGACAGAAGCATCAAAAAATTGGTATTTATTTTAAGGGCAGCAGACACTGAGGTTTGTGCTGTTCTCCCAGTGCCGCTCCCCCAGCGACCTCCTGCCAACCTGGGGGGCTGCACCAGCACACGCCCAGTGCCCTTTGGATGGATCCCTCCCTTTGGATGCATCCCTGGCTTTCTCTGCCAACAGGCAGCACAAAGGCAGCGAGTGAGGATGGCAGTGAGTGGTTCCAATTAGCAGTGGAACACATCCAGCCACGGCCAAGCTACAGCTGATAGGGTAATTTGGATATTTCTGGGATTTTTCTGATGACAGTCCCTGCGAGGAGGAGGAGGATCAGCCATGCCATGGAAAACCCAGACTCGCAGCACAGCTCCTTCTAGCCCTGGTGGGGAAGGATGATGCCCACAGCAGGCACCGAGCCTCAGCAGGGTCCTGCTGGCCCCAGGGACACTTGCCCTGAGCCCTTTTGGACACAGCAGAGGGGACAGTGGGGGTCACTGGTGCCAGGGTGGTGCAAAAGTAATCACAAAAGAATAATGATGCCCTTCACCATCCCATGTCACCACAGCAGCAGCAAGAAGAGGTTTGCACATTCTCTGTGCCTTCCACCAAAGCGTCCAGCTCACACCCAACCCTAGTCCTTCCTAGGTGCTGTGGGATGCAGAGCAGCTGTGCCAGCACCCGCCAGAGCCCAGAGCCATGCCCCAGGCACAGCCAGAGGGGTTGCTATCTCAAGAAAGTGCCAGGCAGGAGAAAACAAGAGCAGGAAGGATGTGGAGGGAGGAGAGGCCGCCCGAGGTGCGGCCCGCAGCGACAGCGCTGCCAGGCTGCAGGATGGCACCGCTCCCACCCCGGCACTGGGGCACTGGGAAAAGCAGCTCCCTCACGGCTCCCATCAGGGCTTCATCTCCAGGAAATCTCCTGCCAAAGAAATCAGAGCTCGACCTTCGCTGCAGCTGCCCCGAGGCACGGGGTAAGCCTGGATTTGCCTCTCTCTGAAATCCCTGGCACCGCAGCATTACGGAAATCCCTGAGCACAAAGGGGCCTCTCAGGATGGGGCTGCACCGGGCCATGTCCTGCTTGGGACCTCGTGTCCCCAGTGGGGACAAGCCCAGGTGAGGGTCCCTGATGGGCACATCCCGGCTGTGGAGATGCCAGCCCTGTCCCACCCCACAGGGTGCAGCTGATGGCCCCAGCAGCGACGTCTCCAACAGAGCTGTCCCGGCCATTCCCTGGCAACCCCACAGCTGGGGAATTTCTCAGCCACAAGCTGCAGGAAGCAGCATTTTTTCCCCTCTTTGCTGGCGTTTGAGCAGACTCAGACAGCAAAGGCACCCACGCTCTCCCCCCGGGCAGGGCTGGAGCCAGCAACAGCAGCACAGGCTTGGCCAGAGCAGGGAGCAGCTGGCCCGGCCCAGGGAGAGAGGGAGGGAGGATGGAGGAGACCGAAACCGCCACGTGCACGTGTTTTCATGGAGAGAGACAACTTTTCCAGCAGCATCTGCCAAGGGAACACGCAGCCGGGATACCAGAGAGCTCCTCTGCTCCAGAACAATGTGGGGCAGCGATGTGGGTCCTGGCAGGCCAGGATTTGTCCGAGAAGAGAAACATGGAATCTCCATTCTGGATTGAAAGGGATCTCAGCAGATCCAGAGGGACCTGTTTTCCGCTGGGTGGGAGGGAAAAGAGCATCGGTCACTGTGCAGGGCTTGAGGTGCTGGAACAGGGGAAAAAGTCCTTCCCACGCTCAGCATGAACCCCCAGGCGAGAGGAGGGATTGCTCTGGACAATGGGAAGGCAGAGGGAGATGCTGGGAATAAGCACCTCCGCAGTCCCACAGTGCTCCCTCCCTCTGCAGGGGCCGTGGAGTTCATGTCCCCAGGGCAGAGACGTGTCCCATTCTGTGACACCCCAAATCAGAGAGCTGCCACCCCCAATGGCCCAACTCCATGGACAGGTGATGGATCTCAAATGGAGCCTCCTGCACAGGGCAGAGGCTCCCACCCGAGCCCAGCACTGCTTCCAGCTGGGGCTGTGCAGAGCTGGGCACCTCCAGGCTCTGCCCGGCCGCCCTCCAGCCTCCCCAGATGCTTTCGCAGGCCAGGCCTTGAGCAATCACCAAACATTCATTCGTGCTGGCCCCATTCCTTGCCTTCAGTGACCCCGGGTCATCAGCAGGAATCCAGCCCTGCAGCTTTGTGCTCCCACGGCTCCGCGGGTTCCGAGGAAAACCCCCCGAGGTGGAGGGGGCTCCGTGATGCACCAGGCACTGCAGGGAGCACCTCCCACCCCTGAGAACACCCTGCACCCCAGGACAGGGAGGGTTCTTGGGAAAGGAAGGGTATTTTCCCAAGGGCTGAGGCTGCTCAGGCTCTGTACTCCTGGCCTTCCCCGTGCCAGGGCTGTGGGACCGGGGTCAGCATCGCAGGACCACACACCAAACCCCACAGCCCACCAGGGCCAGCACCAACTGCTCAAACCCACCAACACCTGCCCTGAGAACCTGGTTTTTAGGGATAGGGTGCAATCCCAGTGCCCTGCAGAAAGCCAGCTGTTAGTCAAGGCATCCCATACAGAATGGGGAAAACTGTTCTGCACCACAGGCCAGCAAGGACACTGCTGCTGGTCCCCTCCACGAGCCCCCCAACCCCCAGCCTTGGAGAAGAGGTCATGGGTGCTACACTCAGCCTTGCAGAGCCCAGTAAAGCACACAGAGGCTGGGAAGGATGGCACAAGCCCTCAGGCTGTCCCTTTGGGGCTGATTTTCTCCTCCTGCTCTGCCACCGAGCCCCCTGGGAGCGAGGGGTGCAATGGACACAGGGCAGGGGGACAGATCTGCACCCCTCAGCCCGGCCCCTGCCCAGGAAGGGGGAGAACAGGCGCTGCTCTGTGAGTGCTGGGCCCAGGGAAGTTCAATAGTTTACTCCCAATATTTGTCTTGGCTGGGCAGCCCAGCTCGCTGGAGGAAATGGGGCAGGGGGAGGGCTCCAAACATCCTCTGCATTCCTTGTAACAAGAGCAAAGCCAGCGCCGGGGCACTCGCACTCGGGGTCACCCAATGTGAGGCCTTTTGTGTTTAGAAATCCTGCAAGAAAATATCCAGGGGTGCAATTTTCCAAAAAGCAGCAGCGGGGTGAGGGGCCTTGGTCCCAGGCCTCAGCTTGACACGTAAACTAATCCTATCTCCCAAAAACCGCCAAGTCACAGCTTCTGCACAGAATCTGCTGACCTGGGCACAGCACCCACAGCCTCCAGTTCTGCTGGGGCTCCCCTTGACCTCCCCCTCCAAAACTCAACCCTCCTGTCACTGCCCCCATTGCACAACGCTGGCACCAGCTCCATCCCACGGCCCTGCTGGGAAACGGGATCAAACCGAGACCTGACGCAACCAGGGACCATCAGGGCTCATTCGGCCGAGCTCCAAAAATGACATTTTTTAAACCAAGCTCCTTAAAAACGAGGGGGCCACAGATGATGCCCCTTGCCAGAGAGCTGAGCTTATCTCCAGCTGAACAGGGCTGGGGCAGATAAGGGGGCTGGGGTGGCCCTTGGAGCCCTGCAAGCCCCGGGCAGCCGGACGCGGCGTGTCCCCAGTGCAGGGCGAGGATCTCCCGCGATAACCCCAGAGCCAGCGCCAGCTCCGGCTGCTCCTGCTGATAAATGTGGGGTCAAGGGGGTGACAGTGCCAGCCCTGGGGCTCTGGGCATGCTGCCATCCGTGCCTATGGCAAGGGGAACACAGAGCCCCAGGAAAGAGAGAACAGCCCCAGAACGGCGCTCGCAAAACCAGAAGAGGGCTTTGGGTGCCCAGCACAACCCATCAGCCACTCTGAGGGGACTGGTATCCTCACATTCCCATTGCTCAGCCCCCCGGTGCCAGTGGAGCCCAGCTGCCAGACAACAGGGAACTCTTCCAGGCAAAGCCGACTACTCACCCGCTTAGAACTAATTAGGGCTTGTCTTAATTAAATCCTGCTAACCATGAACAACCCCAAGGCCAGAATTAACTGATTTACCTGGCACGGCCTCTGGCTGCTCAAGAGGGACTGCTGGTCTGGCAGGAAGGAGCCAGCCCTGTGCTGGACACAGCAGGGCAGGAGCTGTCAGGGATTGGGAAGAGCCACTGGAGACCTTCCCTGGGGCACAGCATCAGGCCCCAGGGGATGCCGGCCCAGCCAGGTGGCAGGGCCACATTCCCAAGGGTGGGAGCTCAGCCCGCCAAGGCTGGAGCAGAGGGATTAGCCCTCCCACCACCTTTTGTGCTGCTCGTGTCTTTAACGGGATTAGTCCCTGTAATTCCATAAGAGGGTTTAATCACAGAACACCCCGGGGAGCAGCGGGGCTCCGGCCGGGGCTGGGGAGGCAGCGACCCCACTTCCAGCAGATGGTGATGGAGAGGCCCAGGAACACATTTGGACACCCACTCATTGCTGCTCCTGGCCCCACTCTTCCCTCAAGCATCCCCAGGACAGCTCAGTGCCAGGCCAGAGACCCTCCTAAGGGAAGGACCCACAGCCAGGCAGTCCAAGCTGTGCAGCCTGGAAAAGAGAAGGCTCCAAGGAGACCTCAGAGCCCCTTCCAGTGCCTAAAGGGGCTCCAGGAGAGCTGGAGAGGGACTTCAGATAAGGGAGGGAGAGACAGGACACAGGGAATGGCTTCCCACTGCCAGAGGGCAGGGTTAGATGGGATATTGGGAAGGAATTCCTGGCTGGGCAGGGGGAGAGGCTCTGGCACAGGGTGCCCAGAGCAGCTGTGGCTGCCCCTGGATCCCTGGAAGCGTCCCAGGTCAGGCCGGATGGGGCTTGGAGCACCCTGGGATAGTGGAAGGTGTCCCTCCCCATGGCAGGGGGTGGGTGAACTGACCTGTCCCTTCCAACCCAAACCATTCCAGAATTCTCTGCCCACTGAGCAGCCTCTCACACTTTCACAGCACCAGCACCTGCAGGGAATTGTCTTTCTTCCCTTCCCAGTGCTCATAAAACTACGAAAATTTGGCTTTCACAGGCTCACCACTAACAAACATCCCCCCACCAGCTTATTGTACCTGGAAACAAACTCCTGCAAAGCTTTAGTGGGAAAAGAGAGACACTGAGCCAACAAAATCCAGCTCCACGTCTGGATATGGTCTGAACGTGCACAGCAATGGAACCAAAACATTCAGGAGTCCAGGCAAAATGTAGGGAAATTAAATTATAATATGGATCTTGCCAGAAAGAATTATGTCAACAACTTGGGGTTCAATTCCTTATTTATAGAGACCTGTGGATCTGGAGAAACCCTCTACTGATTACAAGTCTAATTTTTGCTCTCTCATACCCCAACCTGGAGTCTCCCACCACCAGTGCCTGTAAAATCTCCATATCCAGAGACAAAACAAAGGACTGGGAGACAAAACCAGCTCAGAACAGACCTTCATTTACACCCTGAGCTCTTTTGTAGTGCTGGGAACATCGTTCCCCCTCATAGCCTTGCTCCCCCAGACTGGAGGGCAGGAATGAACAACACAGAGGTGATGCCACATTGTCAGGGCTGTGAGCACTCAAGGAATGGTGTTTTATGGGTTTAAAGGAGCTCTTTAAAGCCTCTTTTGCAAGTCAGGTATACCTGGCTGGCAGCTGGAAGCCTTGGCCCCCTCCAGCCAGGGAATTCACACTGGATGTCAGCAGCACACGGCACCTTTGCTCCACGTGTTTCCATTTCCCAAGAGCAATCCCACAACTCCAGCACCTTCTACCCAAGTGGGAGCAGCCCCACTTCCAGGGGCTGGGCAGGAGGAGCGGGGATTCCTCCAGACCCACAGCACCACCTGAGGCACCAGCAGGTCCAGGATCCAGCCCCTGGAGATGATTTACGCATCCACGCTGCACAGCAGCACTGGGACAGCCCTGGACAAACAGCTGGGAATGTGCAGCGCATCCCCTTCTCCACAAGTCACTCGAGTCTCAGGAATAAACAGAGAACCCAAAAAAACCCCCCAAAACCAAACAAACAACAACAAAAACCAAACCAAACCAAAAACCCCCCCCAATATTGTTTTAAGGTTTCCTCTGCCATGTCAAGCCCACGAGCCCAAGCAGGCTGGAGGAGCTCCAAGGGACAGAGCAGAGGCACAGCAGAGGCTCTGTGCAGCTGCCAGGGCACACGCAGAAGCCCCCGCCGCTGCCAGAAGATTTTTAATTTATTCTAAACCATTTAATAGTTCTGCTATTGAACAGAACCATCGACAGTTGGCCAGGAGCCCACTCGTGAGCAGGGCTGGTTTTGAAGGAAAGCTGCTGGAGCCCATCCCTGAGAGCCGAGGGGGCTGGGGAGAGCTGCGCTTCCAGCAGCTCCCACTTAATATCAGCTTCCCAATCATTTCGAGGGAAAGTTTTTGATTACTCGAGGATGCAGAAGGGATCAGCACCGGCTGGACCACCCGCAGCATCTCCGGGTGTCGGCAGCATCAGCGCCCCGCCGCCGGGTCCCCTTTCGTGGGGACTGGAGCTCTGTCCCAGCCCCCCCACACTCTCCCGCCGCTTCCCAGGGAGCTGGGGGGTCCCGGGGTGACCCCACTGTCCCCTCGCAGGACCGGGCGTCCCTCGGGAGCGTGCGGCTCCGGGAACAAAGGCTCTTGGCAGGGCACGGCTCCTCCCGACGCTAATCTGCCTCTCGCCTCCCACCCGCTTTGTGTTTCACTAAAAATACCGCGGCGGAGGAAGTTCGTGCCGCGGGGTGGATGCTCTCCTCCCCGGGAGGGGCTTCCTGCGCTGCCCCGGCACGAAAATAGCCCCCAGCCCCGCTCCTCCACTGCCCCAGCAAGCCCCGGCTGCTGGCTGAGCCCGGGGCCGCCTGCTCAGCCCCCTGCCCTGTCCCGCAGCCCACCCACGGCTCCCGAGCCTTGGGGGCTGGGACAGAGCTCCAGTCCCCACGAAAGGGAGCTCTTGGCATCCAAACCCCCTTCCCGCAGCACGGGGAGGATGCGGGACCCCTGGGCTCACCCTGCCAAGCACCACACGGGTTCCTCCACCGTACACCCCCCGGGGAAATGTCTCGTCCAGAATGGGGAGCGTTTCCAGCAGGATTTGGCTCAGATCCCTTCCGGCACCTCCTCCGAGTGCTGTGGTGATGCTCAGCACACGCTGCTCATCCCAGCCAGAGCGCGAGCTCCACACATCCCACCGCCAACCCCGAACTCACACCAAAACCAGCAGCAGAAGGGAGCAGTGTCAGTGCGCAAGGGACAGGCAGACGGGGCTGTGTGGGGCACGAGGCTGCGGCTGCCCCTCTGCCAGCGTGGGGATCCGCAGGGCTTTGGGATGTGCAGCCTCCCAGCCTCTGCAGCAGCACAAGCGCCCACCATCATCACGGAATCCTGGAATGGTGTGGACTGGAAGGGACCTTCACGTTCATCTCATTCGGACACCTTCCACTACCCCGAGTTCCTCCAAGCCCCGTCCAACCTGGCCCTGGACACTTCCAGGGACGAGGATTTGCATCTCCACGTGCCCCAGCCTCCGTTCCCGAGGTGCTGAGCTGGAGCTGCTCCAGAGCCCACCCCCAGCCCGGTGACACGCGATGCCAGAGCCCGGCGACATCAATAATGCAGCGGGGTCAGCGCCGGCGTCCCCACGGCTCCGCCCGACTGCTGCCGCTGCTCTGGGATTGAAGCACCAATCCCAAAAGCAAGGGATCCCTGTGCCGCTCCCGGCTGAGCTCCCACAGAATGCAGACCCCTCATGGCCACGGCATGGACTCAGGGGGTTGGCAGAGGCTTTCCAGCCCCACAGGCACCTTCCCTTCCTCATCCACCCCATCCCATGTCCTCAGCCAGGAACAGCCGTGCAGCCCCCGTTTGTCTTCAAGCAGAGCCGGGCACAGCTCCCAGGGTGACACATCCCTGCTGCCCCCACGGGCACGAACACGGCTTCCCTTTGGCTCTGCCCTCTCAGACCCGCAGCATCCCCAAAAACAGCTGCCGTGGGAAGGGCAGGGAATGCACCGGGACACAGCCACAGCTCCTTGGGCTCTGAGCCCGAGGGTTTCCCCAAACCTCTGCCTGCACAGCGGGAACCTCACCCAGGCTGTGCCAGGGCTGAGCTTTGCCATCTTTCCCACTGCCCTCTCCCGTAGATCTGAGCCTGCCACAGGGAGTGGAGGATGCTGCAGGGAAGTGCTTTAATTCAAACCATCCACTTATTTATTTTTTTAAATTGCATAATTGCTGCAGACATTGCTGCTCATGTTTGGTTTTATTACATCTTTGTGGTTATTCTACAAGCCCTAAATTTTGGGCCTCAACTGAGTTGGCAAAATGCTCCAAAAACATCTGTCCTGAGTTACTCCCCTCGCAGTGCTGTGGCAGAAGACATCACAATACACGGGGTTTATTTGCAACAGGGAAAAGCTCTTACTCCTGACCCAAAGAGAAGGGTAAATATTTACTGCCTCAAGGTCAGCTCTGACCCTACTACACCTGGTCCCGACAGGCGCCCAGCCGTTGTCCTTCAGAGAGCAGCACATCTGTCCCCAGATACGCAGGAGGCTCAGGAGCTGCCACCACCCCCGTGTCACCCCAGGGACACCGTCCTGCTGCCTCCAGTTCCTGCCAGCAGCAATCCTAAGGTGACACGTTCCTCCCCGAACAGGGGACAAGCAACAACCAGCCACCAGTTCCCCCCACCGTTAAAATTCCGAGACTCAACAGGCTTGAATCCAGCAGCTACAAGCTGTGGGTTTGTCCTCCAAAGGATAAACTTTGGAGGAGTTTATCCTTCCCAAAGGTTGTGAAGGTCCCTTTGCACACCCACCCCCTGCAGACCAGAGCACGAAGGAAGGGAATTGCATCACCCTCAACGCCTCTCTGGCTTTGCTGTTGTTCTTGTTTCTCCTACAAACACACCTGGAGAAGGCAGCAAGTCCCAAGGACAGCCCTAATGTGGCTCATACAACCTAATGGGGCTATAACGGGGTCCCAGTGCCAGCACATCCTTCCCAGTGCCCAGCAGGAATGGGACAGCTGAGCCACAGCCCCTGCAAAGGTGCTGCCAGGACACCTGCCCACCATGGACACCTCTGGAATGACCAGCAGCATCCAGGTGAGGCCCCAGCAGCCCTGCAGCTCACCTGCCTTTGACACACCACCAGCCCAGGCATTTAATTACAGCCACTCACTGCCCAAAGGCACCTTTGCCATTAAAGCAGCTCACACCAAGCACCCAGAGCAGCCCCTGCCACGCTGGGAGCCCCCAGCCCCCACCTCTGGATGTGCCAGGGGTGCTGGAGCCTGTCAGGGCAGAGCCAGAGCCCCGGGGTGGCCGCCAGAACCTACTGGGGACAGGGGAGTCCCTGGTATGGAGGACAGGTACCCTGCCAGGGGACTGAGTGCGATGGGCAGCGAGGGAAAAACCCCAGCCCAGCAGACACAGGAATGGGCACAAGTCCATGGACAGGGCAAGGCAGCCCTGGCTCCCTGTGCCACCACGGCCACACAGAGCACGAGTCCCCACGGTGCTGGGGACAGCAGAGCTGTGACAGCCACAGCTCCTGGCTGCCAGCCCTGCCAACCTGCTCCCCGGGCAGGATTTTAAATACGTGCTGAATTATTCATGGCATCACCGAGGTTCCTGGAGCACGAGGTCCTGGGCACCAGGTCCCTGCCAGGGTGCACGGTGACCTCCCCACCCGTGGCAGCTCCAGCAGGGGATCACCCCTCTTGGGAAATGAATCTGGGACAGCGCTGGGGGGTGGCAGGGCTGTGCCCACCCTCCCTGCTCCATCACCTCCCGCTGCCCACCACAACCACCAGATTTCCCTCCTCGTTTTGCTCGTCTCTTCAGGCTGCCCTGAACAACCCCAGCCTCAAATCCAGGAAAACTCCAGCCTTTATATAAATAAACGTTGCTCACAAAAATGCAGCTCCCTGGGAGCAGCCCGGAGCATCGGCCCCAGTTCCCACAGGGGCAGGTTGGAGCCATAGGTCTGTAGGGGGGAGGGAGCGGCCTTTTCTCCTTCACTGAACACCACCAGGGAAGCTCACAAAATACCAAAATCTGGCTGGGAACATATCTTTGAGTGTGTCCCAGCTGTCACAACCCCACTGCAGCAGCAGAAATCTCCCAAAAACCCCTCACACACAGCTGCACATTTCAGTGCCTTGTGATCTGCTGGATTAGGGTCAGGCTTGAGCTGCCCCATGGGGGGACACGGTGCTGGGGGTCTGAGCAGGGCAGAAATCAGGGTCCACCACCTCTTATCCACCATGCCCTAGCCTCTGGCTGCTTTGGGAGCCAGCAGCAGGGACACAGCACACAGACCAAGAGCCTGGAGCAGGTTTTACCACCTTGAATCAAGCAGGAGTGCAAGGCACAGGAGTAGGACGCAGGTCCTGCTGCTCCAGCCACCCCTGACCTCATCCCAGAGGCACACATGGCTCCGGCATTGAGAAGTGACCTTGGCCAGGAAAGCTGGCAGTGCCCAGCTCTCCCAGGAGCTGCCGAGGCAGGAGCAGACCAGCTGCTGGCCCGACGTGCTCAGCAGCCCATCCCCACACGGGGGAATCACCCCTGGAGTCAGTTCCTGTGTCCAGCACAAACATCAGCCCCGACTCCAGCACAGTGATCACTGAACGCCCAGGAAAAGCCCCTCTGAGGGGAACTCCAGCTCTGCTCCCTGCTCAGCTCTCCCAGTCCCACCCTCTCCTTGGAGGAGCCAAAACCCAAAGGCCGGAAAGGACCGTCCTGTTCCCCCGGCCTGACTTCCCGTCAGCACACGCTGCTGGATCCCGACCAGCACACGGAACAGAGCAGGAGAGGAAATGCCCCGTTTGGAAAGCCACCCCCAGCCATGCACAGCCACCCTCTCCTTGGGAATGGCTCCTCTCCCACCGCACATCCCAGGGGGGCTCCAACCCCCAGGGCAAACACAGCCACCATCAGCCTCACACAGACCTTCCAACAGCTCCCAATCAGGCAACAAATAAAAATAAAACACTGCCTCCAAGCCTGTCCCCAGCAGCCCCAGGGAAGGAGGATCCTCCTCTGCAAGATTCCAAACAGCTCCGGAGGGAAGGACCAGAGGCGAGACCCTCTCTGCTGCTGGGCTGCCCCTGCCTCATACCAGCATCTCCCCTTATCTGCACTGGGGGATTTCTCCGTGAGGGGCTCCTGAGGACACAACATCTTCCTGACTTTCTCATGGATGTCCTCATGGCAGCCCAGTGGCCACTTTTGGGCCAGCACTCAGCCACCACCCCTGCTCCGAGGGGACAGACACCGAGCTGGCACTGCAGCCCCTGCAGGGCCCCCAGAGAGGAGGAGGAAGGTGAGGAGGAGGAGGAGGAGGAGGAGGAGGGGGATGCCCGCGGCAGCTCCGCGCTGAAGAGGCTGTTGAGCAGCAGGGCTCGCGCCTGGCAGCACAGAGCAGCAAGTACGGGAGAGAGGGAACACAGACAGGAAGGGACAGGTGGCCGTGGAGCAGGGCCGGAGTGTCCGGCTCGGCCACACAGCACCCACGCAGCTCCAGCCACGTTCCCACCTGGAGCAGGGGCAGCCCGGGAGCCAGCCCCGCTATCAGCCCAGCACAAGCCTGCGCCGTCTCCGCCAGCCCCCGCAGCCATGGAAACTGGACGTTTTCCACCCCGAATTCCTCCCCTTTTGGAAAGGAGTTTACCAATAAAAGGCACTTAGCGCCGAATCACAGCCCAGACCCAGGGCGCTTAAAAAGAGCCAATTTCCTCCCCATTTCAGCAAAAAGCTGCGAACACATTCGCCCCAGATGTTCCCTCCCTCCTGCAAATAATGGAGGGAGAGAAGCTCATTCATGAGCTCCAGCTTGGCCACAGCCCTGCTCTGGGCAGCCTGTCCTGGGGGAGGCTGAGATCCAGGCTGGGACACCGGCCTCGGCTGAGGCACCACGGGGTCACTGGTCTCCAGGGCTGGCAGCATGCCACAGCTCCCCCAGCAGCTCAGAAGACCCTCGGGGGCCACCAGAGGCGAGGGAATGCACAGCCCCCAACACCCAATGCTGCTTGGAGTGAGATTCCAAAGGGCAGTTTGGGACACGTGGGGGCCCCAAGCTGACAGTCACACACAGAAGGTTTTTCTCTGACAGGACAAGCCGTGCTCAAAGAGGAAGGAGATCCCAGGGGGTCACACCCACTCCCCACGGCCCCGCTCTGCCCTCACCTTCCTGCTGCCATGTGAGGAGAAGCTGTGGGAATGCCTCTGGAGGCTGCCCCCGCTCAGGTCCAGCTGTGGCTTCCAGACCTCCCCGTTGTCGCTGGCCAGGGCCTTGGCAGGCGGCACAGCAGAGCTGAGCAGGATCCCGTTGTGCACCATGTCCTCGGTGCAGGTGAGCCGCAGGCTGCACAGGTACTCGTCCGTCTCCTTGTCCACCACCAGCAAGCGCGTCTCCGTCTCCACGGCCTTGATGCGCTGCACGACCTGGGAACGACAGGGACAGCTCAGCACGAGCCCAGGGGACGCTCGGGGAGGGCAGGAGCTGCACCCAAGGGCCGTCAGCTCGCCCACAGTGCAGCAGCTTGGGTCTGGGTGAGGGTTTGTGAGCGCTTCCAGCTATCAGTGATGGGGAGAAGGGCAGAGCACAGCTTTGGGAGATCCCTGGGGATGATGGTGGTGGCTCTTCCAGCCCAGGCCATGCAGCCACACAGCAGCTCTGCCCAGGCCACCTGGGATCACCTCCTGCTCAGTCAGGAGCTTCAACAGAGGCTGGCACTGCCCTCCAAGCATCAGCAACCCTCTGCGTGGCACTGTCCCTCACCAAGCAAACCCCGTCATTTCCCCCATCCAGGGTCTTTCTGCTCCCATACCCAGGGCAGGATATGAGCCAAGGGGCACAGGAAGGCTCCAAGCACCCAGCTGGGGGCTGGACTGTCCCCCAGCACACTGATGTACAGGCTACCCCCAGTTTGGGTGGATTTAGGAAGGAAACAGCCCAATCCATGCATCCATCCCCAGTTCACACTGGGGACCAGCGGAGATAAGGGAAGCCAGTGCTGGGAGCAGGAGATGAGCCCGTCCCTGCCGGGATCCAGCTCCAGGCAGTGCTGAATGGGGACATTGTCCTGCTGCTGCCCGGCTCCTTCGCAGGGATCAGTGACTGGCAGAGGCTCCGACAGACACTCACAGTGGGAACAGCCAGAAGGAGCTGATCCCACAGCCAGGCAGGGGGTAAATCCCACCAAACTGGGCTGTAATGGAAACAGGGAAAATCCAGAACATCCACAGGGAAACTACCTCCAGACTCACTGCTGGCAGCTGCTGAGGGCACCTCCTCTCCTCCCTGCACAGGCCTTCATCCCGAGGAGGAGGGGTGGCATCGCTGGCAGTGCTGCTCAGCCACCATTCCCAGCCATGGGGTGGCCCTGAACACCCCAGACGTGCTGGGAACCCCCCAAAAGCAGCCCTGGGCTCCTGCTCTGATCTAGGTCACAACGGCGAGACACGCCAAGGTTAGAGCGACAAACGAGCCTAATGCGCAATTAACCAGCGTTTAACTCATCCACTGCAGCCTCCGCCTGCACAGCAGCGATGCCGGGGCTCCCCCCGTAACCAGCCTGGAGGGTGCTGATCCGTCAGGCCCAGAAAATCCATCTGCTCCCGTTCAGATCCACTTACATCTGACATCAGACGGTGCTGCTGACACCAGCAGTGCCTGTGCAGGGACACTTCTCCCAGAAGGGACCTGGCAGCAGCAGCCAACGCGTGGCAGCAAAGATGCAGGTGGGGAATGTGCTGGCCCTGCAGTGACGTCCCCCAGACCCCGCAGTTTGGGTGCTCCAGGCAGCACAGGGAATCACACAGGTCCCACAGAATACAGAGGAACTCGGAGAGTCCACAGAAGGGTCCAAACCTGGCATGGAGCAGTGCTGAGCTCACTCCATTGCTGAGCCCCCCAACAGCCACAGCGAGAGCAGCAATGGAGCAAAGGTCCCACAAGAGCCAGGGGCTGAGCCAGGCAGGGATGGAGAGCAGCACAGAGCAGCCCCTCGCCCCCTCCCCATGAGCAGGATGAGCAGAAGGGGCTGTGAGGAGCCCCTCGAGGCAGCAGGTCTCACTGGGGACAGAGCAGAGAGGTGGGAGGCAAAGCAGCAGCCCCCGGCGAGGTCCTGCCCAGCACCATACCCGCTTCCGAGCCATGCTCCCGCCTCGAGTCCTTCAGGCTTCTGGAGACAATGCAGCCTCCCCAGCGCATCTGGGACCTTCTCAGCACCCGACCCAGCCCCATGATTTCCGCAGCTCCACCCAAGCAAACTTTCACCCCTGGCGACAGCAGCGCCAGCCCGGCAGAGCCGGCCGGGGCCCTTCCACCCTTGCCAAACAGCCGCCCAGGAAGGGACTCACGGTGCCACCGGGAGCAGCTCCCGCGGAGGTGCCCGTGCCCTGCTCCATGCTGCCAGGCTCTGCAGGGACCGGGAGGCTTTCCCTGCTCCGGGCACGGCGGGTGGGCAGGAGCTGTGGCTCTGCCCAGTTCAGAGGAACCCAGGAGCCAGGATACAACTTTGCATCCGAGACATGAAACGCCCGGAGAACACGTTCTGCCTTCGCTCCTTGGGCAAGGCCAGGAAAAAAACAGAGAACAAAGACAAAAATGCTGCCAGCTTCAGCTGGAAACACAGTTACACCCAAACAGCAAGGCCTTGTGTGCTGTGGGCTCCGGCCGATGCACATGGAGAAGTGCTGCTTAGACAAGGTTGGGGAAGGAGTAGAACGAGGAAGGGCCATGGTGAGGTGGCTGCTCAAAGCCATCGTGTGACCCGCCAGGGCATCACCCTTCCCACAGCCCATCAGTGCCGGGTAGTTTTGGGGGGAAGAAAGAGGTTCTTGTGGTATCGAGGCAGGAAAAGGGGTGATCCCAGAGCAGGCAGGGCTGCTCCTGCTCCCACCATTTGCACGCTCGTAGATCCCAGTGCCTGGGCAGCTGGGGTGAGGCACCGAGTGCCTTGACACCCTGGATGGGACACCCTGTTCCAATCAGTGCTCTGCAGCAGGGAGCGAGTGCCAGGGCTCCATCCTGCCGCCAGCAGCAAGAAAAAAAAATGGAAGAAAGAGAAATTTCCCCCTCCCATTTCACTTGACCTACTGGGACGCCCCAGCACGTTTCAAAGACACAGCTGGCTCCGCTATCACCCGTCTCCAGCAGCCCAGCGCCAGCAGGGAGCTCTGGTGGCTTCCAAGGCACCACAGGAACACAGCCCTCCTTCCTGCCCAGCCAGATCAAAGATGGGGATCCTCCTTCAAGGGGTTTGAAATCACACTCAGGACAAACATCAACTCTCCCACAGCTGGCTCAGATCATCAAAACAAGCTCGATGAGCCACAAAACCCCACCAGGTTCATGGAGAGGAGTTCACGGGGCTATACTGGAGCCACCTGGATGACTCGGCCTCACCTTCAGCACAGCAACATCCACATCTGGGAGTGAGGTCTGGGAACTCACAGCCCCCCAAAACTCTGCGGGGTTGAGGCACATCCCGGGTCTACCCCCATACAGAGCTGGCAGTGGGGCTGACCAGATGTTTTAAGTTACTAAAACACTAAATCCTGCAGAGCCCCACGAGCCATGAGGCAAATTGTGCCCCTGCCAGGCTCCAAATGTCCGGCAGGACTGGAGCAGCTTGAACCTCGCTGCTTGTTTTTTTTCTCATTGCTTGTTTTTTTTCCGCATTTCTTGGTTTTTTTAGACTAAATTGTTTGACAAACGCAAGTTTTGGTTTTAAAAGCAGAAAATGCCACAGCCTGAAACAGCTTCTGTTAGAGAGCAGAGAAACAGCTCCCTTGGACCTCCCCGGCCACAGCGTGGTCAGGAAGAGCCACGACTCCCCTCCGAGCCCTATCGCTCTCCGGCCAGCCCAACTGCTGAACATCTGCACAGCTTTATCTGGAGATTTTCAGGCATCTTCCTACACTCTGGGCTGCACAAGCAGGCGCAGCTCGCCCGAAGCGGCCAAGAAAACCCACAGCAGAGCCGGAAATAAAGCCCGGGTCTCCCCATTCCTTTCCACCACAGATTGCATAACGCGGCAGAGCCCTGCCCAGCCCCACACACCTTTGGCTTTCCCACCTCGACACGATTACAACATCCTGTGCCCAGCAGCGTGACCCCGCACACAGCTGCGGGGCCCGGGGCACGCAAAGCCCCCGCTGCAGCCCCAGCCTGGCATTCGGGGAAGCACCCACCCCACCGCTGCACCCGCCAGCGCTGCCCAGGCCGGGGATGCTCCAGCAGAGATATTTTGGGTGAAA
>WEIT01011512.1:231267-241379 GCA_013389985.1 Dryoscopus gambensis
CCCACCATGGGATGCCGGCACCCTCCCCATGGCCCCCAGCATGCTCTGAGCATCCCTGAGCGTCTCCCTGCCACCCGCGGCATCCCGCGCATCCGTGAGTATCCCCCTTGCTGCCTTTAGCATCCTCCCCATGGTCCCAATCATCCTCTGAGCATCCTTGAGCATCCCCCGAACCACAGAGCAACCCGAGCGTCCGTGGGCATCCTCCTTGAAGCGTTCAGCATCGTCCCCATGGCCTCGAGCATCCTCTGGGCATTCCCCCGCAGCCTGGAGCATCTCGAGCATCCTTGAGCATCCTCCGTGTTTCCTGTGGTGAAGTGCTCAAGACCATTTGCCGTGGATTTGTCAGGCTGCTTCCTCTCCTCTTCTGCCACTCGGTTCTTCTTAAATATGGTATCACCAACAATTTTGCCAGTCCAGTCAGGTGATTTCCCCCCGCCCCAGATTCCTTAATGAAACCAAGCAGATCAAGTTTATGCTCATCAGAGAGCAATTCCAGTTCCTCCCATTTATTAGGTAAGTTCTTGCCTTTATACGCTGAACTAGGACTAAATAATTTCTGGGGTTTTTTTCAGACTTGATTAATTTTAATCTCAGAATCTTAGAATCCTGGAATGGTTTGGTTTGGAAAGGACCTTAAAGCCCATTCAGTCCCACCCCCTGCCATGGGCAGGGACTCCTTCCACTATCCCAGGTTGCTCCAAGCCCGTCCAACCTGGCCCTGGACACTTCCAGGGATGGGGCAACCACACCTTCTTTAGGCAGAGGTTGGTATTTCTCCTTGTTGATATTACTTTAACATGCTTCAAGGGAATCCAGCCAGGCTGCTTCCCATCATCAGGGACCCCCAGTCCTTTACCATCCAGGCCCATCTTCTCCCACCCAACAAGCACAAGTTCCCAGTGGAAACTTTCTCCATCTGCCCAGCCTGCAGCTGTTGGTGTTCTGTGGCCCTTTGCTCTGGGGGATGTGTTTCCAGGCTCACATGGGACAGAGCCGTGCTGGGGACCCCTCAGAGTGTGGGATCTTGGCCAAGCAACATCCTCCTCCTGTAGGAACTAGCCCCTTGGCCTGGCAGGGATCAGAGCCAGTGGAGCTGGGCATGGTGGGAGGAGAGAAGTCCAAAGCAGCAATGTCAGTGTGGAGCCTCTTCCTGTTCTGAGAAGGCTGGGAGCGAGTGCAAATCCCAGTTGGCAAGATGGGGATCCAGCCTTTTGTGAGGGGATGCTGGAAGTTACATCTGTGCAGCGCACAACTCGTTCCTGTAATGAACCAGAGCAGAGTCCAACTCATCCACGGCTTGAGTTCTTGGAAGCGCCCAGGTTTACAGTAAGGATGTGGCCAGCTCCCGTCTCACTCTGAGCCAATCCCTGCTGGATGGGCTATTTTTGTCACCCCTTGAGTGCTCTGGACATTAAAAGGGCCTCAGCACTTTGATGTTTAATAGCACCATTAATGAATGGCACCGGTACAGCTCACGGAGCATCCCAGTGCATCCTCCGGGTCACCCGACGCGGGACACACGCTGCTGGCTCTACTCCCTCCAGCAAAAGCCATTACACTCCCTCCTCCCCACCAGACATGGATCAATTTGGAAGCACCTGCTGCTCCTCCTGGCTTGTTCTGCGCCTGCCCCATGCCCAAGTAAAGGCAGGTTTAGCAGCTCTTGTTTCACTGCAGCTACACTCCAACATGGGCTCAACCCTCCCAGCCAGGAACGGAAGATTTTCTCATTCTCAGGGATGTGCCTGAAGTGTCTTTTATGTGTGTTTTTGGTGTGACCTGGATAACTTGTCACCCTGATAAATTCTCCATGAACCGAACTCTTTCCTCCCAGGAATGATCCCTGCTGACAGCCAGCAGTTCTGTCCACAAGGTGCTGAGACCCTTTGGATACAGCGCGGCTCCAGATCTCCAGCAGAGCGCACGTTTCCTCTCCCAAGTATTTTTAAATATCTTCCCAACGAAACAGCTGATAAGCAATTTGTCTTCTATTTATATTCTAAGTAAGTAAAGATAATTTTAGGATTCTTCTTCCCCTCGCAGAAGCCAATGCTCCTCAAATACCGTAGCACGTCAGCGGGCACATGGCACCGTGCTGCTCTGGGGTGGGCTTGTGCCAGGAACTCCCCCAGAGGAGCAAAATCCTTCTTATTTTTGGGAGATAAAAAACTTTTGAACAAATCCTGATTCCTATGGAAGTCGTGTACAGACTCCCAGGAGTTTGAGATTTCAGCCTCTCGGGTCATTTGTACAAGCTGCGGATGTTTATCGACCCTGGGCAGGGTACGGCTGTTCCCAACCCCTTTTGGAAACCCTACGTTTATATTTTTATTTAAACCCTCACATTTTGGCTCCAGCATCACATTTACCAACCACACAGACACTGAGCTGAGACTTTGCTCAGCCATCCCAGTGCTCAGATGAACCCTTAATTATGTCATTCCACATTTGTTGAGGGGAAGGGGAATGGGATCATCATTGAATCACAGAATTCTGGAATGGTTTGAGTTGGAAGGCACCGTAAAGGTCATCCAGTGCCACCCCCTGCCATGGACAGGGACACCTTCCACTATCCCAGGGTGCTCCAAGCCCCGTCTAATCTGGCCTTGAACACTTCCAGGGATGGGGCAGCCACAGCTTCTCTGGGGAACCAAAATAGGGATTTACCACATAGCTCTGCTGCTGAAAGGATTTGTGGTTTTATTCTTTTATTTTGGAACAAAATCACTCTTTTTTATGCAAGAGGAAGGCTCTGCTACAGCTCCCATCCTGCTGGATGCTCAGGTTCTCCAGGTGGTACCTCCAGTTTCTGCACTGGACCCACCATCACCTCCAGAGCATGAACTGGGGTTTCTGGAAAACATCCCGAGGGACCCCACGGCTCAGGGGAGAGAGGGGTGAGCAGCTGGAGGCGTCACATCTTCACCCCTGCAATAAACCCAGCCGAGCTCTCCGAAGAGCCCTCTCCACCCGATTTAATTCCCGCTGTGCTCTCACCTCCCACCACACACATTACTGCAGCCACTCAGGATTTGTGGCTTTGGAGAATGAGCTAAATGAATTTGATGTCCCAGAAAGAGGCAGTTGAAAGCGAAACCGGTGGGGTTTAATGACAGCATTTTCCACATTTTTATGATAATGACTCTGGTGTTTATTGGAAGGTTAGCGACTCAGCCGAGCAGGAAAACAAAGCAATCGGAGAGGGCGGCCTCTGCACTCTTGGGCATTAATGCCTGTTCTATACATGACATTTTTTGGCCATTTGGGCTCTCCAGCATATCCCTGTGGGAGTATGAGAGGATGGAGGTGACATCACTTGGGATGAAGAGGAACAGAGCCTGCCCTCCTGCACTCTGCAAACTCGTCCAACTCTGCTAATTGGGATCATCCTGTTCTTCAGGCTGGGAAACTGAGGCACAGAGTGTTCAGCACATTGCCAAAGACCACACAAGGGAACGGAAGTTTGGGCCGAGTAAGTAAGCCTCCTGCTCTGAGGTCCTTCACCTGGGCACTGCCTGGCTCTGCCTTCCTGTGCAGGTTGGCCTCGGAGACACAGACACAAATCAGCCAAAAGAGGCTTCACTGCTGTGAAATCAGCTGGGGGCACAAAACTGAAGTGGGAGGTTGGAGCAGGGATGAGTTTTGCTGCCCATCCTATACGAGGCAGTGCCAGGCACATCCCAAGCCGCGGCAAAGCCGGTGCTGCTGTGGGCAGGTGACTTCCAGACAAGGTTGGAAGCTCAGCAGCGGAGTGAGCTGGCACTGCAGATGCCACCCAAAAAGGTGACATGATGAACACCCTGCCTGGCTGCCCAGGTCGTTGCTCTGATTTCCCACTGCTCCATCTCTGCCCAAACACCAAATTCCAGCACTTCCCTTCACCTCCTTTCCTGGATTCACATCCCTGCTGCCTCCTGCATTACTTCAACCTGGGAGCGAGCAAAGTCTTGATGGCAAGAAAAAGATATCCCCGCACATGTGGCTCAGCAAGTCCTGATGTTTTCCAACAGCCATCCCACTGCTGAGCTCCAGGGGAATCAGAACAGCGTTTGTGTGGAGCTGGGATGAGGCACTCAGCCAGGGGGACCCAAACAGCCTCGGTCCCTCAGGTGCTGTGGTGGCAGAACCCCAGAAAGCCCCAGGAATAACAACCTTTGCCATTTTCTTGCATCTCGAGTGTTTCCTTGTGTAACAAACTCAGATCATGGAGCAATTCCTTCCCCCAGTGATTCAGAATGTGATTAAATGCTTTTTCTCTGTTCCTCTGAAATAAAGGAGCTGTAGTTGCTACAAACAAATTACAGTTTCAAGCTGTGAGGTAAAACACACCTTGACTCCCTGAGAAAGCTGCGGCAGGCTTTGGTGGCTCTGAACAGAAAGAGGAAACAACGAGGGGTGTTTCCTAATGTTGCAGGTCTTGCTAAAGTGCACTAAATTAATTATCTGACTCCTAAGAAACAACTCATTCCTCACTATTTTTAGCCTCATGCACTATTCTAAGAGATTTTTCTTTTCAGGGTCCAGTCACGTGGAAGTTAAACAGAAGGCAGTGAAGTCTCCAAAGGATAATAAACTATCTCAAATTACTTTGCTAATGGAACAAAGAGTACTGTAAATGTCACACAGGATAGAACAAGAGCAGGAGAAACCTTTACATGAAACAATGGATCCATTAGCACAAAGGTAAGGAAAAAACCCCACAGACTTGTGATACACGTGCAGAGTTTCATGGAGTGCTGCTCCAAGCCAAGGGAATTTGTTTCTTCACTTGGATTCTGGGCTGAGCTCACACCACAATCACCCACACTCTCAAGGCGCCGATCCTTTAGGATTTCAAAGCCCTTTACAGACATTAATCAAGCCCCAGGTGAGTCAGTGGAATTATTTCTGCTTCAAACCCAGGTATGGAGAGGGAATCACTGAATCACTGATGGGAGACCAAAACTAAGCAGAGGTCCAGACCCACCAAACCCACCGAGGGCTCCTTAACTCTCCAGCTTAATGAAGTTGTCCATCATCCTACAAGCTGCAGGAATGACCCTTCACTCCTGATGTGACTCATGAGCTGGAGAACCCAACTCTGGTGGGGCCTCTTGGGTGAGAGGATGGACTGTGAGACACCATTGTCCACCCCGCCCTGTATTTTGCCTCTCCTGTGGTTGGCAGAGGATTAAAAGTCTCTAAACACCTCAAGGGCCGCAGCAACAGCAGCATCACAGAGTGGTTTGTATCTGACATAACACCACCAAGGAACCACGATGAGAAATTCCCCATGATGTGGGATGACAGCGCTGCCTGAGGAAAGCAGCAAAGACAAAAACTCTGAAAAGCAGGGAAAAGATCAGGGAGAAAAGATGCCATGGGCTGGTGTCTGTAACGTGAGCAGATCCTCAGCCCCCTCCAGTCCATGAGTCAGTCTTTCTCCTGGAAGTAATTCCCAACCCCACCAGCAAGTTAATACCCAGATGTGTGAAGTGCAGAGTAAATTTGGCTCTGCTCTGCAGTGTTTGCTGCAAGGAGAAAGAGTTGGGAGATGAATCTGTCGTTTGACACTCCTGAGATCCCTTAACCAAAGCCCGCACAACTCCCAAGAGCTCCCCTCTTTTCCTGAAATTTAATTAGGTGAGGCTCTCCAGCACACACGTGTGAGATGGCTGGAGGGCTTGAAGGGGTGTAGATGAGAATAAAATCTGTATTCAAGCAAATCTGCTCAGGTTAAGGTTGGAGAAGTCCTCTAAGATCCCCATGTCCAACCATCAACCCACCCCCACCATGTTCACCACTAACCCATGTCCCCAGGTACCACATCCACAAATTCTCTGAACACTTCCAGGGATGGTGACTCCACCCCTGCCCTGGGCAGCCTGTGCCAGGGCTTGACAACCTTTTCCATGAGAAAATTTTCCGTAATATCCAACTTGAACCTCCCCTGGTGCAATTTTGGACAGGGACCTGGAGAGCCAGGACAAGGGGAATGGCTTCCTACTGCCAGAGGGCAGGGTTAGATGGGATGTGGGGAGGGAATTCCTGGCTGCGAGGGTGGGCAGGCCCTGGCACAGGGTGCCCAGAGAAGCTGTGGCTGCCCCTGGATCCCTGGCAGTGTCCAAGGCCAGGCTGGATGGGGCTTGGAGCACCCTGGGATGATGGAAGGTGTTGGGGTTGGAACTGGATGGGCGTTAAGGTCCTTCACAAACCCTTCCAGGCTTCCACTCAGTGAGGTACCTGTGAGAAGCCACTGCTCAGGGGCTGTCCGAGACTTATTTTCCTTAAAACAAAACACTGAGAAAATCATCACTTTTAGCAGAAACTTTATCAAATGAAGACAAATTCTCCTGTTACGCACTGAGAGCCTTGGCTGCAAATGAGCCGCGTCGGCACCAAGCTGGGAATGGGAAATTAATCCAAGGCATAACCTTTAGTTCTACACTTGGACAGCATCTCAGTGCTGAACTATAAATATCGGATCCATGGCTCTTGTGAGTGGAATGGGTTTGTTGTGCTCATCTCCAGACTGATCAATTACTCCAAAATGTATTTATTGCTGATTAAATGACTGGAGAAGGGCCTTTTTCTGCAGTTATTATGGGATATTTAGTGAGTAAACATGGGAATCAACTATCCCAAGTGTCAATATTAACCCTTTTTCCTGGGAAGGAAACATTCCCTGCCTGCCAACACATAAAAGTAAGCACCAACTAAGATATATAGAACCCACCTAATTCAATATAATTTTATTTCTTTATGTTTTGGGGTCACACTCAGTGCTAAGATCCGTCTTTCATTTGCAATCACCAGAGAAATAAACCAGCATCTTTAAATCATCAGCAAAGAATGATTCAGTCCCTCGAAACAGGGTTATAAAAACCTCTCCGCACCACAAAATAAATTAATCTCAACACATGACTCACAGGCACCAGCATGATGGTTCTCCAGAAGGGTGAGGAGCTGGAAACAGGCTCTGGTGAAGTTTGAATGTTTCAGTGTTGGCTTTTTAGCAATTCTTTGTGCTCCTTGATGATGATGGGAACGCCAGGAGAGTGGGAGTATCCTGTGTGATGATGTCAAAATGGAACAGAGAGGGGGTTTTTTTTGCCATTTTACAGCTGTGGAAAGATGTGTCCCACTGCTGGAAAAGTCACAGTACCAGTAGAGCTGCGATAGCAGGATATGGAATCATGGAATCACAGAATCACTGAGGTTGGAACAGAGCTCAAAGACCACTGAATCCAACCATTCCCCCAGCACTGCCAAGGCCACCACTAACTCATGTCCCCAAGGGCCACATCCAGGGATGGGGACTCAGTCCAACACTGCCCTGGGCTGGACAGCCCTTTCCATGAAGGAATTTTCCCAGTATCCAACCGGAACCTTCCCTGGTGCATCCACGAAGGGCTGTGCCAATCTGCTCTCTGGGTGCTGTGGAGGAAGAACAAGAGGCAGCAGTTCAGGACACCCAATTTTGCCAACGGCAATCTGCCAGAAGTTGGGATCTGGGCTGGGTTGGGTCATCCCGTGGTGGATGTGGAGGGCAGGGATGGATCTGGCCTCCAGCCTGTGCTGGAAGGAACACAGATGGCCTTCAAGGTTCCTTCCAGCCCAGGCCATTCTGTGATATCCTTACGTGGGTTTTGTTCCAAATGAACTCCCTGGATCTGAAAACTGAGGATGGGATCTGACCTGGCACAAGCTGTCAGTGCTGGGGAAGTTCACCTGCACCACGAAGGGACACAAAACCTTCAGAGGTTTTCCCTCAGACATTGATTATAACAAATACCACCCCAAAAGCAGAAAATGCCCCAGCTGAGGAGCTGCCAGTGCTGCTGCCTGCCTGGAAAATAGCAGGACCAGGAACATCACACATTCCCAGGGGGAAAAACACACTGCTGTGGACACATTTTGCAGGATCAGGGCTTCGGATCAGGTCCTTGGTGCTCCTGGACTGGTGGGGAGTGATGTCACCAACCAGAGCTGCACTCTGAAATGTCCCAACTCATGCTGAGTGTCCACATCCCATTGTCCTGGCAATGAGTAATGTCCCTTTCCATCCCACTTCCTCAGGTGTGTTTATGATCTCAAGCCATGGTGTCATTCCCCAGCCAAGTGACACTCAGGGCAGCACATCACTGCCAGCAGCCTACAGCTCATTTCATGCTAATTGCTCTCCAAAATTGGGTGATGCAGTTTGGGCACAAAAACATTTTCAACAGTGTCATTAATTCGGGGAACATTTCCTGGAGTGATTACAGCCGGCACCCTCAGTCATTCCTAATTATTCCACGCAGCCCCACCCAAACACACTTCAGGGTTGATTAGCAAGACGTGTGTTATCCCACTCCACGCTCAAGAGGGATAAATGGGACTCTTTAGGAAAAAGTAAATATTACCTGTTGTATCCAATGATCCAAATCGTTGAAATCCTTCATTATCTGCTCCCAAACACTTAACAAACCTATTACTTAATTTTTTTGATGGCACAGATGTCGTTAACTGAGGCTGGTGAACATCATGGGATGTTTTAATGATGTATTCGATGAGCTGCTTTGTCCTGAAATGATTGTTTATGGCTCAAAGAAAACAAAGCAATTTTTGACTCAAATGACAAGGAATTCAGGGAAAAGAAAGAAGATTGGAACCACAGAGGTGCTCGTCCAGTGTTCCAGGAAGATCCTTGGAATTCACTAGGAATTTCATCCGGAACTGGAGTGACAGGCCAAGGAAGAATGGCTTCCCACTGCCAGAGGCCAGGCTTAGATGGGATATGGGGAAGGAATTCCCGGCTGTGAGGGTGGTGAGCGGGTGGGATGGAATTCCCAGAGAAGCTGTGGCTGCCCCTGGATCCCTGCAAGTGTCCAAGGCCAGGCTGGACGGGGCTTGGAGCACCCTGGGATAGTGGAAGGTGTCCCTGCCATGGCAGGGGGTGGCACTGGGTGGGCTTTGAGGGCCCTCCCAACTCAAACCATTCCAGGATTTTATGATTCAGTGATCCCACGTTGGTCACTTAGCAGGAATCTGGGCGGGAAAAAAAAAAAAAAGTGGGAGATCGCAAACTTTGAAAAACTTCCTGTGTGCTCCTCCGTCCTGTCGCCAAACAAGCTTTTATCCCTTTTTTTTTTTTTTTTCCTTCCCCACTTGCAGAGGAACATGGCTGCTGTTAAAGCATTTTTCCACGCTCCTGCAGCACCCTCTCCTGTCCAAGGAGCCGCAGTTGCCATCCCCGCGCCTCAGAACAGAGCGAGTTCCAGCCCGGGGATGAGCCGTGAGGGCAGGACCGGGACACGCCTTCCCTTTCCCCCCCGGGAGTGACCCCGGCTCACCTGGGCTGGCTCCGGGCAGCTGCAACCTGGGTGCCGAGCGTGTGACTCACCGCCTGCGGCGAATCAAGATTTATTCATCTCAGACTGAGCTCCTAACGCGCTGCTGGAGCTCGTTTGTGTTCCTGCTCTGATAGACACAAAACCGCGGCGTCTGCAGCGTTTCGAGTACGTTTCTAACACTTTTCTTTCCCCACTTAACACCCAGTTTACCTGGGAAAACACATACCTGGGTTATAAAATTAAATTAAGAGGCAGAGCTGTCGATCTGATGAATCCATGGAGGGTCTGTTTGCACCTCAGGGTAGGTGTTTGTCCTGGGAAAACCCCACACAAATCAGCAGCGCGGGACGGGAATGGGCTGAGGTGCCCCCACATCCAGGGGTAGCAGGAATGGCCCTGGGGTCCCTCATGTCCCCACCGACTGAGGTGCAGAGTCTGAGACCGCCACGTCCCCACAACCAGGGGCTTTGAGGAAGGACCTCGGGACCCCAAATGTGGCCGCGACCCCCGAATACCCCCGGGGTCCTCCTCCCCCTCCGAGACACCATCGAGAGGGAGCCAGAGCGGCCGAGCCGGGGCCGCTCCGCCCAGCGCAGCGCCTCTCTATGGTCACCGCTCCGCGTTTCAATGGCCGGCCGCTGGAGGACCGCGTGGTGACGTCAGCGGGGTGGTGCCGTCGCCGTTGGGGGGATTAATTCCGGCCGCGCGGCGGCGCTCTGGGCCGGGCTCTATGGCCAATGAGCGCTGTGTGAGCGCGCGTCTCTATGGTGGGGCGGCGCTCTAGCCCGCGCTCAG
>WEIT01011512.1:241456-272654 GCA_013389985.1 Dryoscopus gambensis
CCGGGGCTGGGGGCGCTCGGGCCGGGCGGGGCAGCGCTCGGGCACGGCGCGGTTCGGGAATGCTGAGTGGAACCGGCCGGGACGGACAGCCCGGGTTATCCGCTCTCTGCTCCGCTCCCGGGGGTGCCGCCGCCACCCGGGCGAGTGGGAAACAAGATGTGAAGAAAATGGAGTTTGGAGTGAATGTTTATGGTTTGAAGTCAGCAGGGCTCGCTCTGGCAGCACAGAATGGAGCCTTTGCTCCCTGCTCCAGGAGGTATCTGTGCTTAGCGGGGATCATGGAATCATAAAATCCTGGAATGGTTTGGAATGGAAGGACCGTAAACCCGATCCAGTCCCACCTCCTGCCATGGCAGGGACACTTCCACTCTCCCAGGCTGCTCCGAGCCCCGTCCAGCCTGGCCTTGGACACTCCCAGGGATCCAGGGGCAGCCACAGCTTCTCCAAGAATCTGTTTCTGGATTTATAATGTAGCTTCTGCTGTAAGAACTGAAATTCTTTACTGTATTTATGTCTCAGCCTTTCTGGGCTGGGGCTTGTAACTCCAGCTCTTCCCTAAATGTTGCTGCTACCCCAGTAATTCCCAGGCTGGGAACGTGTGCTGGAGCAGGCAGTGGTAGGTGGCTCCTGTAGCACCTTAAACAGCTGCAGTGCTCAGAGCCCAGTGGGAGCAGCTGGGATCAAGGAAGTTCCGTGAGAGGGGTACGTGGTACAAATAATTTAGGAAGTGTTGTGTGTTTTGCTCCTCACTTTGCTGGGAGTTAAGGAAAGAAGAAGCAGTGGTTTCCCTGCCAGACTCTTAGGCATTGAGTCACTTGTCACTTAGAGACTCCAGGTGCCCGTGTGATCCTCCAGGAGATGGGGAGGAGCCGAGGGCAGGGCTCCTGCCAGGCATTGGCTGTGGAAGGGGTCGTGTTGGTTGAGGATATTTACTCTGGGAACAGCTGTGGGAGCAAAACAGACCAGAAACGTTTCCTAATCTCGTTCAAACTCCAAAGGCCAGGCCGTGCCAATCGATGTTTCCCTGGAGGGTTGATAAGATGTCCTGTGGCTTTGCTGACAGCAGGGGACGGTGCCTGGGGGTGGTGACAGCTGGGGCTGGCACAGAGCTCTGTGGGCGTGGGGAGCTCCCGGAGTCTGTGCCGAGGAGCTCGCCTGGAATCCCACAGCTCCCGCTGACCCCGGTGCTGTGTCCCACAGGTGGTGTTCGGGCGGAAGCTCCCGTCCTTCTCCTCCATAGCCCTGCACCAGCTGCAGCATGAGAAGAAATACGACATTTATTTCACGGATGCGGAGGTTTATGCGCTGTACAGGTGAGCGCTGGCTCCTTCCTGGAATGTCTCCCCGAGCACGTGGTGAGGCACGGGACGTGGCAGGAAGTGCTGCTGTGGGAGAGCAGGGTGGTGTGGTTTCCCGGGGTTTGAGGAGCTGGGGACGTGAGTCACCTGCTGTGCAGGTGTTTTTGGCAAGGTGACAGGCTGGAGCAGGGCAGTGGCGCTGAACACTCAGCAGCTCCTCGAGGCTGGAGGATTCACCAACACGACACACAAGCTTTGCTCTCTCAATAAGAGGCTTTTTTGGCATCTTTAGAAGCAGCAAACCTGCTGAAAACCTTCCCGTTCCTTGCATGGCTGCTGTGGAAATTGATAAAGACTTAATTGCTGTTATAATTGTAATTACTGCTGTGCTGTGCTTAGTCCTTACTGACCAAACCCAGTTGTGCCAAGTATTGCATGAAGAGTAACCTTGTCTTCACACAAGGATCCTAATTCTGAATGGGAGAGAAAAAAGGTGAAGTAAAAACACCAGTGCAGAATAAAAACGTGGCATCAGCATTGTGTTCTACAAATATTTTTCATAACAATCTTAATTGGGAGGGTTTGAGATCATGGAAAGAGGAGTGGAAAAGATGAAGCCGTGCAGGCAGTGGAGCCTTTTCCTTGGAGAATTGGGCATTATATTCACCCTGATTTGGGCTGAGAGAGTAACTTTGGTACATTTACAGTTTTGCATGGCTTGATATTTATGGAAATGAGGCAGTGGGAGTCTCCCAGTGAGACCAGTGCTCAGCTCTTCTTGGGAACCATTTTGGGGTGGGTTTTTCCCTCCTTTCCTCATACAATTGTTTATCTTTCCCCACGGTATTCCTCAGTTTCTGACAGTGGAAAGTGTAATGGAATTGGATATGAATGTTGCAGGAATCAGCTGAATCTCCAGCAGTGGAAGGGTTTGTTTCAGTTTACTCAGTTTTGTAGTGACAGTGTAGTTCCTACTCTGTGGCTGCTCAGCTCTTCCCCAGCGGTTGGAACCTTGTGGTGGTTTGGTTCCATCCCATTCCTGCCATACAGCAGAATTCTTGGAATAAGCGGGTCACAACCCACACTACAGATTGCAGGGGGAGCCATAAAGCTGGAGCCTTCTCCTAGGGATGCAACATTTGTGTTTTGCTAAAGGTATCGGGGTGCTGAGAGGGAATTGGATCATTTTTGGGGCTCTCTCTCATCCCTTAGGAAGCTGCTGCAGCACGAATGCTCCCTGTGCCCGGATGCAAAGCCCTTCAACACCTTTGCAGATCTGGAACAGCACATGAGAAAGCAGCATGAGCTCTTCTGCTGCAAACTCTGTGTTAAACACCTAAAGGTGAGCTGGGCCTCTGCTTGGATGTGTGGGAAGGAGGGGGGTTTCCCTCCATGACCCCCAGGAGTTCCTGGGAAGGATGGGAAGGCAGAACAGCAAGGATTTAAGTTCCCTCTGCCTGCAGTGAGGCCAGTTGTTTTATTTTAAGCCTTTCTCCTTCCATAAACTGATTAATGAGGAGGGCCTGGATGTTCTCCAGATTTTAAATTAAACCCCAGGGTGGTGGTGCCACAGTTGGTTCGTGCCAGGTGAACTGGAGTTCGCTGCCAAAAGGGATGGGATCCAGGAGTGAGCAGGTTGACCTAAATGCACCCTAATAAGTTTGGGAACTGAGCTGAGTCTTCCTGTGGTCTTGGAATCCCTGGAGCTGATTGAAGGGAAGTGGGGAGGGAGGGCAGGACCTTCTTTGGTTTGTGGTGTCCTTTGAGCTCTGGTGAGGTGCTTCATGCTCAGTGTACGTAGCCAGCGCTGTGGGAACTTGTTTGTCTTTTTCCCTCACAAACAATATTAAAACTTGCTTTTTAATTTCAGAATATTGTAGAGATTTTTATTTCAAAGAAAGAAGTTCCGTGTTACTTGTACCCACTGAAAAGAAGCTCTTAAACTTGTCCATGGCAGAGCCAAACAAACCTTTTCCCAGAGCCATTTCCCAGTCTTTGTCTAGGCCAGAAGTAAAGGATATTCTGTTCTCAAGGCTCGGTTGATCCTTTAGGCATCTCCAGAACCCTTCCTACCAAAATAGCTCACACGGTAGTGGGGAAAGAGGGTTGGCTTATGATACACAATTTGTTCACTGAAGTGGATCCTCTGCGTGCAGCTATTTGGGGTGGTTACTGTGTGAGGAAAGTAAAACAGCTCACTTGGGGTTTTTAAATTCGAGAATGCAAAATACTGTTTGTTGATAAAAACATAGGATTTTTCCCCTCCAGAGATTATAATTTAAACTTGTTACAGTATAAAAAGATTCCAAAGGGAAAACAGTGAACTAAATCCCTTTCCAGTGTTCAAAGAAATGCAAGTTAGATTTAATTTGGATCTATCACTTGAATTTTATTGCCTGTCCACCAAAATTTTTAGGTGTCGATGGTCAAACTGCATCTTTTCGAAGCAAAACTTCCACCCCTACAATTGGAGAAGTTGGACACAAGCTGGCTTGTTCCGCTTAGTTCTGTGTCCATAAGAAACAACACAAATCTATAAATACAGATCTATGAATACAATATCTGCCTCTGCAGATCTTCACCTACGAAAGGAAATGGTATTCCCGGAAGGACCTGGCCCGGCACCGGATCCACGGGGACCCCGATGACACCTCCCACCGGGGCCACCCCCTCTGCAAGTTCTGCGACGAGCGGTACCTGGACAACGACGAGTTACTGAAACACCTGCGCAGGGATCACTACTTCTGTCACTTCTGTGACTCTGAGGGGGCTCAGGAGTACTACAGGCAAGCAGATTATTGATAGGCGTCCTTTCTCGAGCTTAAATTTTGAAGTAAAATTGCTTGGGTCTGCTTTGAATGTAGGGGATGATAGTGTTTGAAGGCGGAGTGGAGGAATGGCAGCAGGTTGGCTGCAATTCCTCAAACAAATAGCCAAAATATTCACTTTGAGTCTAGTTCATGCTTTAAAATTTTCTTTATTAGAAGCTACATTTTGCAGCATGGCAGCAGCTGTCTGGTGTGTTACTTTTAATGGTGGAGAGGATGAGAGGAAACGTTCTTAAGTTGCAGCAGGGGAGTTTTAGATTGGATATTGGGAAAAATTCCTTCATGGAAAGGATTGTCAGGCATTAGAAGAGGTTACCCAGGGAAATGGTGGCATCACCATCCCTGAAAGTGTTTAAAACCCTCTGGATGTGGTGCTTGGGGACATGACTTAGTGGTGAACATGGTGGTGGTGCTGGCTGACGGTCTTGAAGGTCTTTTCCAACCTTAATCCTGTGATTCCTTGATTCTAATGCTCAAAAGTTTGTGTGCAAAGGGAGTAGAAGTAACTTTTTTGTCGCGCGCACAGCTGCATGTGCTGAGCATCCGTGGGTTTGGTTTAACACCTGCATCATGCATTGGCCGTACAGAAACCGTGTCAGCTGGAAAACATCCCTGGGGATAAGCACAAACCAACCCCCAGGCCTTGTCCTCGCTTGCCCCTGTAAGAGCGGCTGTGCCGTACCGTGGGAAGGGTCAGCTCTGTGTTTTGTGCTCCCAGCGATTACGAATACCTGCGGGAGCACTTCCGCGAGAAGCACTTCCTGTGCGAGGAGGGCCGCTGCAGCTCGGAGCAGTTCACGCACGCCTTCCGCACCGAGATCGACTACAAGGCCCACAAGAGCGCCTGCCACAGCAAGAGCCGGGCCGAGGCGCGCCAGAACCGCCACATCGACCTGCAGTTCACCTACGCCCCCCGGCACCCGCGCAGGACCGACGGTGCGCCGGGCTCGGGGCACGGACGGGCACCCCGGGGTTAGGGAGGGACTCCCCGGGAGGGTGGGGAGGCACAGCCGTGGCTGCTTCATCCCTGGAAGTGCCCGAGGTTGAACAGGGCTTGGAGCAGCCTGGTCTGGTGGAAGGTGTCCCTGCTCAGGAACAGGATGTCCTTTAAGATCCCTCCCACCCAAACCATTCTATGGTTCTTATTCTCTTAGGCTTTTCAAGAACATCTGGTGAATATTTCATAGCCATGAAAAAATTCTTCCCGGAGAAGGTAGATGAGCCCTGGAACAGCACCAAGAGCTTGTAGAGGTTGAGGAGGCCTCTTCAACCTGAGAGCTTGTAGAGGTTGAAGATAACCAGAACTTGCCCAGACAAAGCCCTCTGATGTAGTTGCAGAGCTGGCCTTGCTTTGAGTAAAGGGCTGGAGCAGGTGATATCCAGACACCCCTTCCTACCTGAACTGTTGTAGGATTTTTTCCCTTGTGTGAGTTAGATGAGGACACATAACTTTAGGAGAACTGCTGACTTGGTCATCAGAAAGAAATAAGGTTAATTTATTTGTACCTGTATATTTTAGCATTTTTCAGGCACAGTGTGATACCCACATTAGAGAAATAACTGAGAGTGATCATCCCTCCCTCCTGTTTAGGTGTTGTAGGTGCAGAGGACTATGAAGAGGTCGACAGGTTCAACAGGCAAGGGAGGGCAGGCAGGTTGAGCAGCCGAGGAAACCAGCAGAACAGGAGAGGCAGCTGGAGGTACAAGAGGTGAGTAGCACAGTGTTGTGGGGAGTTTTATTCCCATTTAGTGTTGGCTTTTACTTGCCAATTCACAATATTTTGGTGGATTAGGAAGAAGGAAGTGGTACAAGCTTTGGAGGCCTCCATGGTGAATCCCTAGCTGAGAGCTTCCAGTCCAAGCCTGTGTCCTGGCTATGTGCTTGGTCATCATGGAATTATTTTGTGTGAGGTTTCAGCTCAGGAAGCAAACAATGTAACCCTCGACTTGTGGGTTAAATAAACTCAGAACCCTAAATTAATTTCAGCAGCTGTTTTTATGCAAACTTCTCTAAACAGGATTTTCTGAAGTAGGTGACAAGTCTGTGCAGGTTTAATGGAGTTTTTGGTCTGGGTAATCATGAAATTCCTGTTCTAAGGACCTGTTTCATTGAACTAACAGATCTCTGTGTGGCCAGACTGAGTGCTTTGGAAAAGGAAGAGGGTTAAGTATTGAAATGAAACTTTGCATTTCTATGTCTCTTCATCCACACCAGACCCGAGTGCTTTTTACATCCTGCACATCTTATTTTCTTCTTTTTCTCGCTGGATGGGCAGCTGGTTCATTACTGATGATTCCACTGGGGAAAAAAGTCCATCCCAAAACACTCCTCTGTTGGTGTCGCATGTGAATCGTGCATGTGTTGAGAGTTCGTGCCCAGCCATGTCTCAAAAGAGTTCCTGTGGCCTCCAAGAATGATTCCATACGTTTGGAAATGAACGGGAGAGACAGGTGCCCCCTGCATCCGTGGTACTGTCGCTCCCAGTTCACCCTGGTTTCTTCTGGCCTGGATTGTCATTCCCGCACATGGAACTTGGAAATCCAGGGGGGAATGTTGCCTGGCTGGGGTGGGTTGGAGTGGTGGGGCTGGATTAGGCTTCTCAGCAGGTGGCAGCACGAGATCAGGGATGTCACCGGAGCTGGCACCACAGAGGTGAGACTGGAGCAAGGCAGCTGCTCCGTGATCCTTGCTGTTTGACCAAGGGAATCTGCCCTGTCCCGCAGGGAAGAAGAAGACAGGGATGTTGCAGCAGCAGTCAGGGCATCTGTGGCAGCCAAACGGCAGGAGGAGAAGAAGAGGGTGGAGGACAAAGAGGAAGGCAGCAGCAGCAGGGGGAAAAAGGAGGATTTGAGGGATCCCGATGTGCTCGGCTCCAAACGTGTGCCAAAGTCTTCAAACGATGTCACAGGTGAGTGTTGGACAGGTCCTGCACTGCAGGGCATCTCAGTGTCTGGAAGGTTCCCTCAGAAAGTTCTGCCTTACCCGTGTTTTACTCATTTAAAGTATCATGAATTTCCTGTATGCCATGACATAATGGGGAGCACAGTTAATTGAAGGAAATAGTGATGCATGGATTTAAATTGTTCTTCTGGAATGTCAGTTAA
This sequence comes from Dryoscopus gambensis, assembly GCA_013389985.1. Lineage (NCBI taxonomy): Eukaryota > Metazoa > Chordata > Aves > Passeriformes > Malaconotidae > Dryoscopus > Dryoscopus gambensis. The sequence goes on from WEIT01011512.1 coordinate 248,688, forward strand.
TGACATCATCAGCTGCTGAAAATAGGCCTTGCTAGTGCTGCTGTCATGGTCATTGACAGCCCCTGCTCTGGAATGAATGGGTTTGGGTTGAAAACATGTCTTTGCTCTTTCTGTCCCTGTTCCAAAAGAAGCAGCTGCTAACGGAGCACTCAGCCCGGATGACTTTCCAGCAATTGGCTCTGCAGCAGGACCTCTCCAAGGGTGAGTCTGTGCAGGGCTGCAGCAGGGACAAAGCACGTTTAGAAGCTGGTTGATGCGTTCTGCATTTCTGGGGAAAATAATTTTCCAGATCATTTGATCACTCCAAGGCCTCCCCTGCCCCCTCCCCTCCTGCCTCGAGCTGTTTCTGTGCCGCTCACTGGCACGAGCAGCATCGGGTGTTGCTTCAGCTCCTGGCATGATCTTAGAATCATGGAATAGAATCGTGGAATATCCTCAGCTGGAAGGGAACCACGAGGATCATCCAGTCCAACTCCTGGTGTGCCACCCTAAGTGACAGTCTGAGGAAGAGCGGAGAGTTGTGGGTTTGTGCTGTCCTTTAGGGTTGTGCTGCCTCAGTAACTCCAACCCTCTCCCTTCCCCACAGCTCTGCCCAGCCAGCACTGGTTAAGCTTAAAGAAGAAGATTTCCCAAGCTTGTCCTCCTCTGCAGCTCCCAGCATCTCATCAGGGATGTCTCTGACGTACACGGCGACTGCCAGGAAAGCGGCCTTCCAGGAGGAGGATTTCCCAGCGCTGGTGTCCAAAGTGAAGCCCACCAATAAGACAGTAACTCACATCACATCTGCATGGAGCAATGGTTCCAGTAAAAACGTGGTCAAAGCCATGAGCAGCCCCTGTGTCAACCAGCCAGCCAAAAAACCATCCTTGAACACCTCCAAAGGAAGTAAGAAGAGCAATAAACTCTGTGAGTCGGACGACGAGGACGGCGGTGGTGGCCTGACCACCCAGGAGATCCGCAACACCCCGACCATGTTCGACGTCTCGTCCTTGCTGGCAGCTTCTACCTCACAAACTTTTACGAAAGTGGGCAAGAAAAAGAAGATGGGGGTTGAGAAGCAGAGCCCGTCGTCCCCACGCCCGCCCCAGGAGACGCCGTTCCCCAGGCCAGCGGTGGAAAAGCCCCTGGAAGCAGAGCAGCCATCCAAGGTGTTCCCTGCTGCTCACGGCCCTGACAGAGCCACAGCTGTCGTCAATGGGCACTCGGATAAACCATCAGCTGGCTGTGGTACACCCAAAGAGCCCCCCGGCCTTAAAAAGCCCCCAGTGACTAACAAATGCCCTTTACCTCAGGAAGACTTCCCAGCTCTTGGGAGCTCAGGATCAGCCAGGATGCCCCCGCCACCAGGTAAGCATGGAATGAATCACAGAGTTGTGGAATGGTTTGGGTGGAGGGGATCTTAAAGATCATCTCATTCCACTCCCTGCCATGGGCAGGGACAGCTTGCACTATCCCACCTGGCCTTGGACACTTCCAGGGATAGGGAAGCACTCCTGGGCACGGCTAGCTTGGCTTGTAGAGAGCCCAGAGAACACATGGATGTGTTGTATAAACTCATTCTGGCTCTCGTGTGAGGTTCTGCCACTAGGTGCCACTTGGGCTCGGGAGATAAAGGCAGCCTGGGTGTCACAGGAGGGCTGGAATGTCCTCTGGGAATCACCTCTGCCCCGCAGCTGGAGGTGTTTGCTCACTGGGGGTGGCTCATGGATGAAGAGCTGGTTTTTCCCTGTCCCCAGGGCTGACACATCCGTGTGTTGTGCTCCACAATCTGCCTTGGAAGCTGCTGCAGGCAAAAGGAATCTGGCTGTGTCCTGTCCCTGCTGGCACTTGTCACTTCACTTCCTTGGCCACTTCCTCCTGTACTGGCAGAGGTTTCCTGCCGTTCTCTTAGCCATGACCTTGTGAAAGCAGAGAGACAGCAACAAACATGACTTGGAGTGGTTTTCATGGAAGTGGGATCGCATCAGGAGGCACCGGCACCGCTGTTTGTGCAGCTCCTGCTGGGAGAGGCCAGGCCAGGCCTGCTGCCTCCTCCAGTGATTTGTGTTCCCTTTAATAATGCAAAAGTGTTTTTCATTGTGACTTGGAGTGGGCTTTCAAAATTATTTTCCATTGAAAAAGTAAATGAATAATTAAAGCACTTTTCTCTGTAGAGGAACATCAGCCACTCTCAAGTGCTTCTTGAAGATTTTTTTTAGGTTTTCTCCAATATAGTGATGTCTGCACCGCAAACTGTTTTTGGTGCTTCTGCAGAGTGTGTCAGGCACTGGTGTGGGTTTTAGCCAGGGGTCTGTGGATGCTCTAATTCCTGCCCCTTCCCTGCTTCCCTAAGGCTTTAACTCCGTGGTGCTGTTGAAGAACCCTCCTCCGCCTCCGGGCCTGTCGGTGCCTGTCAGCAAACCCCCGCCGGGCTTCGCTGTCATCCCATCCTCCACCATCTCTGAACCCGTCACTACAGCTCTGAAGGAGTGAGTCAAGGGCCTGCCGGGGGGTGTGGGGCACCTCACACCTCACTCGTGTCACAGGGGTTTCAAACACCACACAGGGGTTACTCCAAGCGGGGCCAGCCCAGGGAAGATTCCCCTTGGGAAGTCCCAGGGTGCTGTGGGTTGGATTCAGGGGAATTGCAGAGAACAGCCCTGTGTAGTTATGAGTCTGAGGAACTGTGCAATATTTTGGCTGCTCAGACCTTGGTCTAGTCTAGATTTATTTGGAAATCTGCAGTTCCAGCATATTCCTGTACTTCCCATGGATTCTGTGGGAGTCTCAGGAGCAAGGTGCTGAGGTGTGTTCTCCTTGGTGACCTTCACTACTCTGGTCTTTCCAGTAGCTGCTCTCTGGTTCCTTCTGGGATAGAAAGAGGAGTTTGTGGGAAAAGGGGAACGAAAACTTTGTGTCAATTTAATACAGAACCTGCATTATCTGTTGGTTTATTCATGGTGAGGTCTTTGCTCAGGTCTTTTGAGTGTACCCAGCTCACAGAGCAGCTCGTCAGGACCATGTTAAACTTGGATTTTAAACATTCTGTTTGTGTAAAGCTGGAATCTGATACAGAAATCCCATATTTTATTATCCTGACAAGACAGCTGCGTGCTGCTTATGTGTAGCTGGGTGAAGGAAGGATGTGCAGCTGTAAACCAGAACAGCCTTGTGATTTATGTCCCAGAGCATCTTTGTGTGACACAAACCAATGTCAGGGTCGCTTCTGGTCTTTTCCAACACAGGCCAAAATCCTGTCACGGATCATACTTGATACCTGAGAACTTCCAGCAGAGGAACATCCAGCTCATACAATCCATTAAAGAGTTCCTTCAGAGCGATGAGTCCAAGTTCAATAAATTTAAAACTCATTCTGGGCAGTTCAGGCAGGTGAGTGGGTTCCCAAAGCGTCCCTTTCTGGGAGGCCTGAATCCCAGTGGGATTTTTAACAGATAAATATTTTTTTCCCTCTAATTATTGCCCTTCCCTGTCCCCTGCAGGGGCTGATCTCTGCAGCTCAGTATTACAAAAGCTGCCGGGAACTGCTGGGGGAAAACTTCAAGAAGATTTTCAAGGAGTTGTTGGTGTTGCTGCCAGACACGGCCAAGCAGCAGGAACTGCTCTCTGCCCACAACGACTTCCGGATCAAGGAGAAACAAAGCTCCAACAAACCCAAAAAGAACAAAAAGAACGTTTGGCAGACGGACTCCCCCGCCGACCTCGACTGCTACATCTGCCCCACGTGCAGGCAGGTGCTGACCCAGCAGGACGTGGTCACCCACAAAGCTTTGCATATCGAGGATGAGGAGTTCCCCTCGCTGCAGGCAATCAGCAGGATCATCAGTTAGCTCTCCCCGGGGCCGCGACCCAGGCTCTGGCTGTGGATGTGCACTTTGGAATGAGGTTTGGCAGTAGCGAGGCTGGGGGCCGGCGCCGGCTGAGGCAGTGAGGAGCAGGTGACTTGGGAAGCCCTCCTGGGCAAAGGGATCACAGGAATGTGCCAGAGCTCGTCCCCACCCACTGTCTGAGCTCCCAAATCCGGGGTAGGGTTAGGCTGAGCCGCAGGGCGGGCAGGCAGGGCTCCTTCCTCCTGGAACATGCAGTAGCTGGGAATCCTTTGTGATCTGCAGAACAACAGGGGACACAGTAGGGGAAAAAGCTTCTGGTTTGGGGGTTTCTTTCTGGTTTTGGGGTGGGGGAAGTTTATGGATCACTGAGATGAATGGAAGTGGCTTCCCTTATAACATTCTGACTTTTTTTGTGCTATTTCAGTGAAGATCACACTAGTCAGGGGTAAAAGGTGCAGGAAAGTGCTGCTCACTGGGGCGTGTGACCAGGAGAGCTGCAAACACTGGGGCTGCAGAGTTTTCCTTTCTGTAAACAGAGTCAATTATGCTGCTTGAAGAATTGGGCTGATCTGTGCAAGATTTGAAGTTGCCTCTGACCTTTTTCTGTAAAGTTCTTTCAAGAAACTGATTTTGTAGCCCTGCATGTACAGTAACAGCATTAAGGCTTTACTCTCCGTAAAGCACACAGGAATTTTATTTAATGACTGCCATGTTTCTAATTTCTTGGATGTATTACTGGTGGGAGCTCCCAACAGCATCCTGGGACATTAAATGCTGCTGATCACTGACCATGTTTTCTGCAGTGCCTTTTAAGTGCATTTATCTGTTTACAGTGGTCTGACACCTGCACCTCCCTCGGTGACACCAGGCTGATGTAGCTTTGCTCATGTTCCTTGGCCTCCCCAAATTCCACCTCAGAGGAAGAGGGGGATGTCTTCCTCCTTGGAAGTGACTCCTCCAGCAGCAGCTCTGAGGTGATGGAGTGCCAGGAGTCCCCCATGGCTGTAGTTAGTGTTTGATTCTCTCCCATCTCCAGGTTTAGTTATTTCTAACATGCAGGAATAAAGCTGAAATTAATTTATGTAATTTTTAGTGTTGAAACACAGCTTTTCTTGCAGCATCATTTCTATGAAATCGAGCTCAGAGTATTACCCAAGAGCTACTCCTGCCTACAGCCGCTCTTCCTTGCCTTACACATGTTATTTTTGCTTGCTCTCAGGCTGCAAAGTGCTTTGGGTTTCTTTTCTTGAATATTTAAGACTGTTCTGACCCACCTGCCCATGTTGGATTTGGCCCAGAAGGGGCTGGGGAGGGTGATTTGGCTGCATGGTTGTTCACACACTGCATGAGTCCCCTGGCAGTCCCTGTCCCTCGCCAGGGATCCTGGAGCTGATCCTGGCCCCAGGCAGGGACACCTCAGGGGGCTGGGTGCTGCCAGCTGCCCCCACCCCTTTGGTTTGTAAAGTTCAGGGAGTGAAATGTGTCTTCCCTGCAGGAGCATCTTCTGTCTTCCCTTGGGTTTCAGTTATTTCTCCATCAGCAGCTCTGAGATCCCCAGGAGGTGCTGCTGGGAGTTCTCTCGAGGTGCTGCATCTCTGGGGGCCTGATCTTGCAGTTTCCTTGTTCCTTGTGCTCACCTGATTAAATAAAGTTATTACCAAATTTTTTTTTCTATTCATTTTTAGCTCTTTATTGAAAATAAGTTGCAGTTGGTTACATGGACACAGAAAATACAGAATCACAGATTGTTCTCTCAAAAGATATTTTTATATATATAATATATACAAAATTGTAAACATTTTAAACTTATTTCCATACACAGTCCACTTTATACTACACTGCACAGAGGTTAGTGACAACTGCAACTCCTGGAAGCGTCTGCTCGGACAGAGGTATCTGCAAAGAAGCTGAACTTCCCCACCCTCAGGTGGGAGCTGTTGGAGATTAAAACTCTTAAAGGAGCTGAGGTTTTAATGTGTATTGCAACGAAATCCAGGCAGCTGAGCTGGGGTTTCAAGTTGAGGCAGTGAGGGCTGGTTCTGAGCCTCACTGGGGGCGAGGGGGACTTGTGACACACGGAGAGTCAAAATGCAACTGAGAACGGGACCGGGGGGACCAGAGGGGAGCCAGAGCCACCTGCTTGGGGACAGCACGGGCTGGGAGGAGTCTGTAAAAGCTACAGCAGCTTTTACTGAGAGAAACACCCATTCCATGGAATAATGATGGGATTTCCTAAGGAATAGACCACAGTTAGAGGGCAGCAGGCAGAGCCAGGAGCCAGCCCTGTGTCTTTGGGGGCTAGCACTGGGAGGGAAGGTACAAAATACCCTGTAAGGGACTGGGAGGCAGGAGAAAAGAAATGCTGTGGATGTCACTTATTGTGTTTCCCAGTGTCCAGGCACAAGAGCAGTGAGATTCCAAATGCCTGATGTCCTGTAAAGGGAGGGGTTTGCTCTCAGGGTCTGCTCCAGCCCCCTGACACACAGCTGGTAATGGAGGGGGGGGAGTATTTTTTACAAACATCGCTTAAGCAAAGCTTCCACCTTGCTAGGAACAGCTTGAAATGTTGGCAACAATTCCGAATCTTTTAATATACTTAAACTGCACCGTGCATGATGTGGTTACCTCAGTGCTGAGAAACACTGTGTTGTGACAGAACCTCCTGGAGCAAGAGGATGGGGCAGAATGCAGCTCCAGGAAAGGCAGATTGCTGGAATTCTCTTTGCACCCAAAGAGAAGCTGTGCAGAAGCTTTTGGGCTGAGCTGAGCACAGCGAGGTCCTGCCCTCTGTGAGCTCTAGGGAGAACAAAGGGTTATAAACAGCTTGTGAGGATGGCACAGCCCTGGCACACTCAGGATACTCCCGGCATGTTTGTGGGAGAATTTTGGGACAGCCCTGGCATCCTCTTAGGATGTGGCCTGGGTGGTTAGAAGGGGGTGAGTGCTGCTGTACCACAGCTGGGAGAAAAGGAGGAGAAAGAAGATGGAAATTGATGTTACAAATACCTCGAACCCCCAGCACACCGTGGTTACTGCTCCCAAGGCTCTGGTTCTCCAACCACGGCCCCCTTGGGGTGTGTTTGGTGTCAACCCCCCCTGCACACCCTGCTCTGCCTGACAGACACACTGAGGTGCTGCCACAGCCACCGCAGGGCACTGGTGACACCCAACAGCTGTGGGGACACTCAGGGGGCTCCCAAAGGATTTGGGGCAGGATTCCAGGCACGGGTGTCACCCTCCCTCTGAGCGGGGTTAAACTCAGTAGCGTGAGGGCTCCATGAGGCCGGGGAGCTGCACCAACAAACCCCAAAATGGGGTTGAGTCAGGCTGAGGTGGGTGAAGGCTCTTGCCAAGGCCAGGGAGTTTGGGGTTGTCCCGTCCGGCCTGGTGACGCGGCCTCGGCGCGGCCACCTCGGACATGAACCCAGCGCCACTCCCTGGAAAAATGCTCCAGCTGTGGGACCCCTGCCTGTCCGAGCTGCCCGTCCCAGTGCCACCCCAGCAGGGCTGCCACCCCTCCGCTGCCTGGGACCGGCACTTCGGGTGCAGAGGATCAGGGCTCACCTCCCTCCAGGTGCCTGCTGATTGATAAGGCCGGACACGTTATTCCCAGCTCCAGTTTAATCAAGGAGCATCTCTCCTGTGATGCCAGGAAGCCCCTCAGGCACCCAACCCTTCCTCCTCCTCCCTGCCCAGCAGAGCAGCCGGGTGCCTCCTGCGAGGAAAAGGTAACACAGACTTTGGGAAGCTGAACCAGCCACCGCCCTCGGGAAGCACCAGGAGTTGTGCCGGTGTGGTCCCTGTGTCCCTGCTGCTGCTGCAGAGGTCAGTCCCGGCACGGAGCGTGGTGGGATGTGCGTGTGGGGGCAAAGAAAGGCAATGCAGGTCTCGGGGGGACATTCAGAGCGTGTAATATTCAGCACGGGGGGCACACGGGGCAGGACACGTCCCGCAGGCAGACACAGCTTTAGCTCTTTACGGTTACACGGAAACTCTGGAACAGTTATATTATAGTTAGAAAAAATACACTGTACCCAACGAACATTATCTCACGTACAATCAATTTAAACATTTAAATTGATTATAATTTTGCTAAAATATTAACACAAGTACTGTTTGTGCTGCTAAAGTTTCAGTGTTCCCTCTAAGGAAAATATTGCTACAGTTCTACCGTACCCTGTATTGAAATCCTCGGGGTTTTTTCTTTCCCAGCAAGACTGACTCCACAAAACCACAAAGATTCCGGAATTCATTGAGGCTGATACCGCACTGGGTTGGGGTGTCCGTGGTCAGGCACCTGTGAGGAGCTCGGCACAGCCAGGACCTGGAGCCAAGGCAAGGAATGCGCTTCGCCACCGGCAGTGACCTCTGGGCATGATTGGCTGCTTAATTAGTGCATTGATCCGCTGCTCACTAATTAGTGCATTGATCTGCGACTCAGCAGCAGGCATGAGCTGTGGCGATGGCGACCAGGACCTGTGACAGGGAGGGGAGGGGGGTGGCTATTGCTCCTCACGAGGTTGGAAGGCAGCGGCGGCTTTGCCGGTGTGAACCAGCAAGGCAGGATCCCGGATCGCCGGGTGAGCCGGGAGTCTCCAGGGATGGAGCTGCCACCAGCAGGGCTGGGAATTCAAGTTTCAGCTCCTCTGCTCAGCCCTTAGTGACACAGCCTGGATCAGCTGCCACACGGGCAGGGAAAGCCAGCGGGTGGCGGACAAGGACCTACTGGATTTTACACATTTCATTCGTTTACAAGGCAGGAATTTTGCAGCTGAACCCCCAACCTGAGCCTCTTTCCTGGGTGCTTTTCACCGACTCTCTTCCCACACCATTTCCAAACACAGGGCCCTGAGCCCACACGGGATGGACTTCAATGGCCTGTGAAGCCTTTCCAGTTCCCTGCCTGAATCCCTCATTTCTGGAGACTGCGGGGTGACACACGTGTCCCCCCATGCGGAGTTCTGCTGCCGCTGACAGATGGTGGCTGCTCCCAGAACAAAAACACAAGTGCAGTATTGCTCCTAATGGCCTTGGATGTTGAGTCTGAGCCTCTCACCTTGGTCCTCACCTCTCCACAGTGAAGATGTGTCAGCACTGCCAACCAGAAATTCCTTAGGAATTTACAAACTTCCCAATCCCCTGTGAAGGAACGGAACCACAAAGGGCCGTATTCCCTAGCTGATCACAGGCTATTCCCAGTTAGCAACCAGCTCCTGCTGAACTGGTTTCCGCTTTCAAACAGCGACTTTTTAAATCCTCAACCAGAACCCATCAAAGTGTAGAAGCAATCTGGATACTGATCCCAACCCCGGCCTGCTGTGCCCGCCCTGAGCCTCTAAATCAAGTTTTGAAACACCTGTTCGGATATTTGTTTTGTACAGCAAATATATACAAAGAAAAGCAACACAGACACCACTGATCTCCCTGTGAATTTGGCACTTTCCATGGAACCCGGACTGGAAGCTCCGCAGCGGGAGTGGACGGGGCCAGCTCTCCCCACTGCCCACCCACCCTCGATGGATTCTGTGTTAGCTCTGGAAGAACGAGATAATAATTCCTCAGCTGCTGTTTTCTAAGAGGAAGAGGTGTCCTGGGCTTTCACAGCAGAGCTCAGAGGGGGCACTTACTCCTCTTCCCCACGTGTAGGTGATGTGGTACCAACCTTCCTTCCTCCTGGCTTAGAGGGAACACTGCTTTTAGAAACCCTGGGACAGGTAAGACAAGAACCAATACCACTGTACAGAATTCACTGCACAACGAGCTAATAAAGGGACCCGGCACTGACTCGCCACGGCAAGGAAATGGGACTGGATACATTTGGGACCAGGCAGGGGTGGCACCGCCCCAGCCCCTCAGTACGCTGGCACTTGGTAACCTTTGGGGTTGGGCTCTAAGGTCTCGGTGAAGGGGGGGCTCTGGTAGGTCTCCGTGCTCTCCACGCCGCTGCCGCCGGGGTAGCCGGGGTAGGACGCGCTGGGGTCGGTGCCGAACTGCTCGGTGGCGAACAGGGACATGTCCGTGCCCAGGCGGTACCGCTGCAGCGCCCGCAGCGCCAGCACCACCTGCGGGCAGGGAGGGACGGGGTCAGAGAGGGCAGGGCTGCGGCCCCACAGCACCCCGTGTCCCTCAGGGGGACCCCCATAACCCCCCCAGGACTCCCCAGGCCCCCGAGGACCCCGTGTCCCCCCAGGACCCTGTGTCTCACCAGCATCACACATCACCCCAGGACCTCGTGTCCTCCCAGGATCCCCCAAATCCCCAGGACCTCACATCCCACCAGGCCTTCGTGCCTTCCCAGGACCTCATGTCCTCCCAGGATCCCACAGTCCCCTCAAGACCTCACATTCCCGCAGCATCCCACGTCCCCCAGGACCCTGCGTCCCCTCAGGACCCCACATCCCCCATGTCACTGCAAAGCACTGAGCCCATGCCAGCATCCCAGCAAACTGCCACCCCACTGTATCCAAGAGCTAATCCAGCCCCAGACCCCACCCGAACACTCCAGGAGCCAATTCTGTGGGACAGGGTGACCCCCAGAGCTCTGCCTGGGGTTGGGGGGCCCTGGCTGTGCAGATCTGGCACCGCTGGCCCCAATAAACCCATCTGCTGTGGGGAGGGAAAGCTGCCGAGTGCCAGGCCAGGAAAATGGGTCAGTTCTGCCGAGACTCCTTCACCGTTTTCCAGGTTGCTGGAATTGAGGTTGCAAACGGTGGGAAATGTGGGCGGCAGAGCCGGGAGGGCCCCGAGCTCGATCTCATTCCAGGAGGCTTCATTAACAATTCAATTAGTTTGTAAATGATGGGGCTGAGGAGCCTAAAAAATGCACACAGAAGCCAGGAGTGACTCCCCAGCCATCCCGGCCATCCTTTGGGATGTAACAGGGGACTGGTGTCCCCCACTGCCCTCCCAGGGTGGGAGCAGATGCTGATGGGATGGAAAACATCCCACCCACTGCCCTTCCCTGTGGCAGTCAACGATGGGGAAGAGCTGGGATTAAAAGAGATTTATTTGGATAATCATAAAGCAGGGAGCAGTTAAACTGGGGGGGAACTGGAGCAAGGCTTGCTGCTGGAAAGCCTCGAACTGGCTTTTGCCCCAGTTCTTTTGAGGCAATATGGAATTAGTGCACATCCCGGGGCTCTGTGCCCAGGAAAAGCTGCAAGAGGGATGGGGGTAACACGGAGCCATCCCTGCTTCTCCACACACAGCCCCTGGAGCAGGAGCCCCCCGGGTGGCACAGCCCCCCGAGCTCATGTGGGGTCCAGCTGGGCCCCAGCATTTCACACAGCCCTGGCTGAAGTCCCTCTGCCCACGAGGAGCCAAAAATGGGAGCAAAGGGGGTTTCCACAAGCCCCTTCTCCAGGTGGACAGCAGAGGGGCCTGTCCGGCTTGTCCCAGGAGGGAGCTGATGAGCCTGAGAGCTCCCAAAATCCCGCAGCCATCTCACAAACCAGCTCAGTGCAGAGATCAGCTCCTGGGGACTCTGTGCCTCCAACGAGCTGCCCTGGGGCTCTATCGAGGTCCTGAACTCAGGGCACCTCGTGGCTGGTGACACGTTTTCAATGGGAACAAAACTTCCCAGCCCCGGGAGAAAGGGAAGCCTGGAATTCCCCAGCGAGAGGGGACTGAGCTGATGCTCCCCGGGTAAGAAACCACCAGTTCCACTCACTGGAACTGCCCACCAGGATTCACTTCCCCAAATCCCAGACTCCCCCTCCAGCTCAGCGCTGACCGCGGGCGGGTTTCATTTCTGCTCTCCCCGCCCAGCTCCGGGGCTGCGCTCACCCAGATGATGATGGAGAAGAAGGAGAAGGTGATCGCTGCCCGCGCGGCGTCGGCGCCCTGCGAGAACCCCCTGGTCAGCGTCGTCCTCTGCCACTGGTTTGCCAGGAAGCAGAAGGCTACAAACCACAGGAAGGCCACGAAACCTGCAGGAGAACAGAGCTGGTCAGTGCTGCCCCTGCTCAGCACCTCCCCTTTGCTGCTGCACAAACCACCCAGGTTTCCAACAGGAACAGGAATTTTGGGAGCCATGGCCCAGAAGGAGCTTTTCAAAAGGGGCTGATACAAAAACAGAGATGGAAGGAAACTTGTGGGGTCATCTCAGTGTGCTGCCTGCCTGAAGTTCAGCTCAGCTACACCTCAACTTGATCTCAAAGACCCCCCAGGGACAGCACAGCCTCCCTGGACATGTTGGAGAGGGACTGAGAAGGGCATTGAATGATAGGACAAGGGGGAATGGCCTTAAGATGAAGGAGGGTGGATTTACATTGGATATTGGGAGGAAATTCTTCCCTGTGAAGGAGGTGAGGCCCTGGCACAGGGTGCCCAGAGAAGCTGTGGCTGCCTCTGGATCCCTGGAAGTGTCCAAGGCCAGGTTGGACAGGGCTGGGAGCACCCTGGGATAGCGGAAGGTGTCCCTGCCATGGCAGGGGTGGGACTGGATGAGCTTTAATGCCTCTTCTAATCCAAACCATTCCGTAATTCCATGATTCCATGACACGTGAGAGCTCTGCTCACCCCTGCAGAGAATCCCTCTGGGCCTGTGGAACTGAGCAGAAACACTCTGATTATTCCTGCCTGGGAGCAAAGCTGGCTGAGCATGATACGGCTGCAGCTGCCCTAATTCCATCCCCAGCCACCAGCACTGCCCGGTGCCAAGGAGCTCAGGGAACAGTCAAGGAAAAGCCAGGAGCACACAGGGTCAGCAGCAGGGATGTTTTCCAGCACTGGGAAGGGGAGCTGCACAACCTGGGCCCTCCTATGGTGCTGTTTTAAGGGTCTCCATCATTCCTGATGTCTCAGATTCCAGGTGTCAGTGCACACATGGATGTTTGGAATGCTGAGCTGCCCATCAGCTTCCCAAGGATCATCAGCCAGGCTGCCAGTCCCTGCCTGACTGCAGGGAGAGAAGAACCTTCCTTTATTCCCCTTTATTCCCCTTTATTCCCCTTTATTCCCATTTATCTTGCCAGCTGTCCCTAAATATGATATAAAATGCCTGGGAGCATCCCCACCCAGTGCTGGAGGTACAGGGCTCAAGGCCTTGACTTCAGAATTTGCTCCTAATTGCAGTTTAAGACACACTCCTTGTCTCCTCCTGCACGGCTGGGCCTGGGAATTCCCAACCATTGGGCCTGGCCACGATGCTGCAGGAAGGATCAGTTGGGCTTTCCTTTTCCAAATTACAGACACTTCACCAGAAACAGCCAATCCTGTCACCAAACCCACCCAAATCTCAGCATAAGCATTTTCGCTTCCCTTTAGGATGGTGACCTGTTGCCAGCACTGAACGAGACCTCTGGGGTTTATTCCTTAAAGGTCACCCTTTAAGGACAGGGATCTTTTCTGTTCCTCTGCTGCTACAAGGGGCCTTTACCAGCAGTGGTTCCCCGTTATGGGAAGCACATCCAACCTCTGCATTTGGACCTCAGCCATTGCTCAGAATCCCACTGGGGGTGGGTTGGAAGTGGAAATCCCAGAGGTGAAACAAGAGCAGCTCTCAAAGGGTAATCCCCACTGTGGGAGCAGCAGGATGGCTCAGGGACAAGCTCTGGGGCAGAGGGCCGGCACAAGGGACGTGGGGCTGGCACTGGTTATGCTCAGGGACAAGCTCTGGGGCACAGGGCTGGCACAAGGGACGTGGGACTGGCACTGGTTATGCTCACAGACAAGCTCTGGGGCACAGGGCCGGCACAAGGGACGTGGGGCTGGCACAAGGGACGTGGGGCTGGCACTGGTTTGTGGAGGGTGAACCTGTTCCTGTGTGTAACACGGGAGCCAGCGCAGCTCGGCCTCCCTGGCAGGACACAGCCACTGGGCCCCCGCTGCCACTCTGCCCCCAGTGCCGCCCCAGCCCTGGTGGCACCCACGGGATGGCAGGGGTTAAAATGACATCATGCACAGCCCGGGCCCAGCACGGCTGCGCTGGGTACTGCAGCTGCCAAATCCCTCTGCACCACTGAGCTCTGTGAGGCACTGACCTTCCTCATCCTGAAACCATCAGCATCTCCAGCCAGGAATGGCTGGGACCGCCTCTGCTGCCACCCATGAGCACTTCCAGGCGGGTTTGTGATGCAGAGAGAAGCGTTTCCCCTCCAGACCAGCTCTGCCTGGATTTCTGGGCAGCAGGAGGATTCCCTCCAGTGCCGTGGGCAAGGCAGGTATCACTGCCAGTGGAGGAGATGGGGTCAGGCACGGAGAGCACCTCCAGAAACACGAGCCAGGTGTGGTTTGATGTTTGGAGAACTGACACGGATTTTAAAAGCCCTCAGAGAGGGCTGAGCTGGCAGGGACGTGGTGAGGCTGCATGTGCCAGCCCCAGCTCCAGCTGGATCAGGCACGGCAGCAGCTCCACTCCCTCCAGCACTCCGGGGAAAAGGAGAGCGCCAGGAAGCACCGCAGGAGCCAGGAGATAATGATCATTTAAGGATCTGCAGACAACGGAGTGCAAACACCAGGGAAGATGTGTTACCACCCTAATCACAGCCTGGTCTCCAGCAAAGGCCTGTCGATGGGAACAGCTGGAAGAGCAGCGGGAAGAGAAGGTCGTAAACGCTGTTTGCAGTGTGGTGGCCCTGCCTGAATCCCAGTGTTACCACTCAGTTTGCCAGAGGCATTTTAGGAAGATGTTCTTCCCTGTGAGGGTGGGAGGGCCGTGGCACAGGGTGCCCAGAGAAGCTGAGGCTGCCCCTGGATCCCTGGAAGAGTTTAACACAGCTTGGAGCATCCTGGTCTAGTGGAAGGTGGAACTGAATGGGCTTTAATGTCCCTTCCAACCCAAACCATTCCAGGATCTGATGATTCTCTCATTTCTCCTCTCAGTGGATCCATCACAGGGACAAAGGAGAAAGGAGGCAGAGTTTGAGAGCAGTGCCAGCTCCCACGTGCCTGGCAGGGAGCAGAGGGCAGTCAGGATGTGAGGCAGGGAGCAGGATCGCAGCCTGGCTCTGTGACACGCAGCAGCAGCCAGAAGATGGATGTGATGTCCCCCTTCCGCTTGAATCCAAGGATTTCAGGCACTGAGCCCCACGGAAGGGGCTGTAAATTTTATCTAACAAGGGCTGGATGGTGCTCCAGGACCATGGAAATGAGCTTTGCAGCGAGGCGAGAACAGCCTGAACCACAGGCAAGGCAGGGAGCTGATGATGGATGTTTTCATTTGGGACAGAGAGCCATCAGCGACGCTTGTGCTGGATAAATCACCTTCAGACTTTGCTAACAGAGCCTGGGAATGCAGAACAGCAGCTGCAAACGGAGCCAGGCAGCTCCCACGGCCGAGCAGAGGATGTTCCCTCCCAGCCTGGACCATCCTGCCTGCTCCTGTCTGCGTGGATGAGCCTCAGGTCGAGGGCTCAAGAGGGCACAGCAGCCCTGTGGGCAACCCCAGCCCCAGCCGCACAGAGGCTGCTTCTGCTCTGCTCCAAACTTGTGCACAAAGTGAAACCAGACCCGAGGCAGCTGATGAAACCACCTTCGCTTTTCTCGAGCCAGAACAGGAGGTGTGGGAGGGTAAAACCCCCTGTGTGGGCTCTGGGATGTGACCACCGAGCCTCACCTCTGCGGGCGGCCTCAGCAAACCCCGCTCAGCGAACAGCTCCGGCTGCAGAGTGACACAGATGAGTGGGACATGCCACTGTCCCCAGCCACCACACCTGGCTTCCCCAGAGCTCACTGAGCCCGTGGCTGGACGGGACAACTCCTCTGCCACGCCTGCTGTCCCCAACCGAGGCGCACGAGTTGCGTCAGGCCATGGGAGGAGTGGGGCAGACTCGGGAGTGGAGGCGCAGGGCACAGCAATGACCCCAAGGAGCCAGACCCACGCAGAGCAGAGCAGAGCAGAGCAGAGGTACCTGAAAAGCCGAGGTCCAGCAGCACGGCCCGTTTGCGGTCCTTAACGCTGCTGATCTGCTGGAAGTACAGGTCCACCACGAAGAAGAAGATGCAGCCAAAGAAGGCGATGAGGCCCACGGCGATGCCGTAGCTGCAGGCACTCTCATTCTCGTTGAAGATGCAGAGCAGCTCGGGGTGCTGGCTGTCCTTGTTCACGTAGCACTCGTTCACGATGGAGCCGAACACCACGATGGAGAAGATCTGCAGGAGGAAGGAGAGATCACAACTTGCTGCTGTTTGCATTTAACTCTGTTTTCCAACAGCAGCGTCATTGGATTCAATCCCGTCCTCGACTCCATGGCAACGTGGCATTTGTGAGACACATCCCGGCTCTCGTCTGGTTGGTGGCTCCAACCAGTACCTGGGTGTTCCTCCTCTGAGAGGTGGAACCTCCTCCTGCCTTCCAGTGCCTTGCTGTGCAGAGTATTTTAAGGATCTTGTTCTCCAGACAGGCTGGGGAGGGAAAAAATAAACAGATGGGGCAGGTCCCTGCAGAGTCTTTGTGCTTGTGCTGCTCTCTGCTGTCAGGCTGTGCCCCACAAACCCCCTCGTGTCGCTGTGGAGCGGGGAGGAAGGAAGGGACTGGGAATAACTGGGCGGCTGAGCCAGGGAAGGGCTGGATTGCTGGTGGAGGGGACAGGGGACATGTGTGGGGACACAGGAACAGCTCACCTGGGCACAGGGGCATGGGCTGCCCTCAGAGCAACAGGGTGATTTTTCAGCTGGTTTAGCAGGGCCTGAAGGATGCAGGTCCTGAATCCATTATCCAGTGACCTGGCTTGGGCCCGAGAGGGACAGAGGGACAGGGGCTGCTGGGGCTGCCCAGGTCCCCGCGTTGGCAGCGGAGGGTGTCACATCCCTGCAGGCAGGGAAGGAGCCGGGTAGCGGCTGCCTCAGCTAACACCGCTCACCCTGCTGCATGGCCAGGGAATTCCCTTACTCCCGGCACCAGAGGCAGGAGGGGAAGCTGTGGGACTGGCTGCAGCACAATCCGCTCTGGATCCCGCTCCGGTAGAGCCTGAGGAGAGGCTGTGAGCAGGGAGGGGAGCAGGGCGTGCAGGCACATCTCCCTCACACTGGGAACCTCTGATCTCATCCCTGGCTGCCAGCACTGGCTCCCGCACCCCTGCACGCATCCCTGCTGGCTCCCGGGACACAGCTGGAGGCCAGGGATGCAGCAGCAGAGATAAGAGGCTCCTCCAGCTGTCCTGGGAGCAGCTGGGGACGGAATCAAGGCACGACTGGCTCCCGCTGCACCTGCAGGAACAGCACAACACGACGGGCACGAGACAGGGACAGGTGACACGGAGGCAGCAGCCCGGGAGCCACAGGATGAAGCACAGCTGGTGGCTCTCACAGTCACCTGTGTCACCTCCTGCAGCTCCCGGGGAAGCTGTGTCACAGAGCAGGGGAATCGGAGCAGAACCTACGGTGGGCAAACCACGCCCAGGGTTCCACCACTCTTTAACACAGCACTGGGACAGACCTTCTCCTCTTCCTCCCTTGGAATTTAACCACGGCCCAGGGTCCTGTCCCACATCCATCCCTGGCTCAGGTCAGCCCTGAGCACCAGGCACGAGCTCAGGGGCCACCCAAGTCACCCTGTGGCACCTGCACCCTGTTCCTTGCTGGTGCTGCACTTAGGGAGCACTTGGGATGGCACAGCATCATCATCATCATCATCACCATCATCATCACCATCATCATCATCATCATCACCATCATCACCACCACCATCATGCACACAACAAGAGGGGCTGCGTGTAAGGAAGAAACAACAACAAACAGCACCAATAGTTTTCCCAGAGCCTTGGCAGCAGCTGTAACATCAGCAGTTGTAAAAATCTGCCCATAAATAATGCAAAATTGTTATTTACCATCAGAAATAGCAGCAGCATTTATAAAACAGGCCCTGGAAGAAATAATGTGATTCTGGAAAACATGAATAATTGAGAACCTCTGATTCCACGCAATTACTTCTCTGGCAGGCCAGCAAACTTGTACTCAGCTTCCCTGAGAAGTTCCACTCAGTTCTCCTGGGATTAACAACCTTCTCCATGCTTTTGGGAGCTGCTGGGAGCCCAGAGCTTCAGTGGGTGAGGGAGAGCTCCCATAAATACAACGAAGGATGTCACAGCACAGGTGTGTGGTGCCTGCACCAGCTTTGCACACCCGGGGCTGTCAATGTCAATGCTTTTTTTAAAAAAAAGGATGTTTTACCAATTAACACCATGAGACCCTCACAACCACGTTTTAATGTACAAAACATGGGACACGTAGCTCTTCCTTGGGAGGTCAAAGTAGCAAGGAATTCCATGTTTGATAGATGAGCTCAAAACATCAGCACTGGCTGGAATATTCCTCTCAAAACGTGCCTTTCCATGGCATGAGTTTTGTCTCCCTTGCCCCAGGATTGCAATGTTATGGTTTTTCTTAAAAACCCCACTGGTGCTGGTGAAGCATTTTAATGAGACTAGATTTGGTGCTGTCTTTCTAAGTATAGATGAAAAAGTGCTTTTATTTTAGGAAAATGTGGGTAGATGAAATAAATGTGGGCAGGGAAATAAACCCCCCTGTGTTTTTTAAAGTTCACGCCAAAAAAGTGCATTTTCCCAATCACCTCCACAAATCACAGTGGCTCAAACCCCCGACCAGCTCAGCAGAGACTTGAAAGAGAAAGCACAAGGTCAGATTTTCCACTGTGAGCGAGATTTTACAGGCCTGAGCAGCATCTCAGAGGATTTGCAAAGGAGCCTTCACAGGACACTCCATTTTCCAGCTGAACAACCCAACACAACCAGCAACGAATTCTGCTCTTCCTGGAGGAACCGGTGCAAGACACAGTAAGAAAACCGGATTCTCCCCAGCCACCCCAGTGGGAAATTGCATCCTCCATCCTTGCATCCTGCCAGAGTTTCCACAGGGATGTGCTGGCAGCGCGGGGGCTCCTGGTGTGGGGGTTCCTGAGTGCTGGGAGCCCCCAGCTCCGGCAGCCCCAGCAGCACAGACCATTAGTGCTGCTCTGCCTTCGGCTGCGGGGGGAATGGGGAGGAGGAAAGCTCTCCTCTCCCATCCCTTCCATTTAGAGCTGCACTTCAGCCACACAAAAGGAGCCTCAGTCACACCCTGGAGGGAGCACGACACAGGTCAGGAGCCCTCAGACCCACGGGGACGCAGATGGGCTGCTCGTGCAAAGGGAGCTGGGGTTCCACCAAACCAGGGACAAACTGGGACCTCTCTGGTTAATGAAAGCCAGCAGCCCAGTTCCCCCAGTTTAAAGTTTGCTTCCAAGCAAGAGGAGACACCTCTCCAGGCCAGGCAGCATTTCTGTGACACAGGACAATGGGACAGGTCTTCTCTGCTCAGACAGTGGGGAGGCCCTGGCACAGGGAAGCTGTGGCTGCCCCTGGATCCCTGGAAGTGTCCAAGGCCAGGCTGGATGGGGCTTGGAGCACCCTGGGATAGTGGGAGGTGTCCCTGCTCATGGCAGGGGGTGGGAATGCATGGGCTTTAAGGTTCCTCCCAACCCAAACCATTCCAGGATTCCGTAATTCTGCTGAACCCATCAGGCCCATGCGGGAGCCCAGAGCACTGGGACACATCTCCAGGATGGAGACACCTTTCAGGTGTGGATAAAGCTGGGAGCTGTGTCTGCCCTCTCTCCACCACATTTTTGCCATCTGGAGGACGCTGGCTGGCCAGGCTGCCTGCCTTGCTTCTGGAATCATGCTCTGCAGATCCCTGTCCCTCCTGGAGCTCCAGCAGGCTGGACCCCAGCACACACACACATTTTTCCTCCCCGTTGCTTTCATCTTTCTGCAGCCCATCACCTAAAATGCGCTTCAGGAGGCCTCGCAGCCTGAGCAGAGCCAGGCAAGGAAAACAAAAAGCAAATAACACTGGAGAGCATGAGCTGAGAGTTTCGGTGTGAGCTGTCAGCCATTTTAAGGTGAGATGTTTCCACTGCCGAGGTGCTGTACTTGGATTTGGGACCTATAGAAAACATCACCAGAAGGTGTGGGGTTGTAGGAGACTGCAGAACCTGGCTGTGGTTACATGCACAAGCAACACGTAATGTCAGCATCGAGGAAATGTAACGCACGAGGAAAAATAATCCAGAGCTCATTTCCGCTGCTGTGGCTCCTGATCAACAGTGCTGGGCACAAACCACGCGTGCCAAGCTCTGGGTGATCCCTCACTCCCTCCAGGGAGCCAAACGCCTCGTGCTCAGCTCCCTCCCCTCCTCGAGCCCAGCAAGGGAAGGATGGACCATCAAACGAGAAGGGAAAACAATTAAGGTCAAATTAGCACAGGCCAAATCCTGCTTAGCACCGAGTGTTTCCCTAAGCCCCACTAAGCCCCTGTGCTGTGCTGGGCACGGGCCTGGCGCAGATTCCCCGCTCAGGGATGAGTGGGACCCCTGGCACAGGGCCAGGCTCCCTCAACGCCCACCCATCTCAGATCCTGGGGAATCAGGTCCTGGGTCCCTCTCCAGTTTATTTTTACAGTTGTCAGTCACAGGGAAGTTTCCAGCACTGATCTGCACAATTTATTGGAGGGTGTGAAGACCAAAGCTCTGCTTTAAGCACCACCAGATCTCCCACGGGACTATGGAGACGACCATGAAGGGAAGAGCTGGCGTGGTTTCTGGCACACAGAGAGGGGGTCTGACGCTGGCTGTTACAGGTTTAGGGCCATGCCCACCAGGCTAATCAGCTTGGGAGGATGTGTATTGATGACCACATGACTGATTTTTCCTGAATTACTTTTTCTGATGTGGGAAGAGATGCTGTCTGAGACACAGCGTCCATTCAAGGCTCCTAATCTCATCCTGCATCTGAGCACATGGCACACCAGCAGTTCTTGAAACCAGAGATGACAGGAGCATGACAATTTAGAACCATTTTAAGCTCAGATGCAGCGAAGCTTCCCTGTAATTCCATTACCAAAATGTTAAGTTTAAGTTCTGCCTTTAATCCATAGCCTGCAGAAAGAGAAAATTAAGACAGAAATCTGATGACCCTTCTGAAAAATGGTCAGGACCAAAGTCTGAAGCAGCTCAGATCATGCTAATGACTTTGAGCATTGCTGTGGGCTCCTGAAGTGCCAGAGCAGCCTTGGAGCTCTTCCCTAAGAGCCCCGAGTGCTCAGTGGTCAGTGAAGCCCCTGAAGAGCCACCCAGAGCTCATCCCTTGCGCTTCTCCTGCTGAGCTCCAGGGAGGCAGAGGGCTGGGATGGGATGGGATGGGATGGGATGGGATGGGATGGGATGGGATGGGATGGGATGGGATGAGGGGNGGGATGGGATGGGATGTGATGGGAGGGGATGGGATGGGATGGGATGAGGGTGCACTGATGGGACCCAGCACCGCGTTTTTGCTGCTGCTCTGCATGAAATCACAGGAATTGCTGCAAAAGTTTACCAGAATATTTTCCAAAACTGCTTTTAAAGGCCGAACCTAAGCCTATGTTAAATGAACAATTGCCCTGCAAAGCTGAGTGGCCACTTGAAAGTCTGGCTGGCACGGGCAGTCACAGAGAAAGGAACTCATGATTCTGCAGGCATCCGTCATGAATATCGACTCTGTTTGGCCGTGCAAAAAATGTCTCAAAAGGAAACCACAAGAGCGATCACATCTTCATCTGACAAACTGCATCAGACAGAGGGGGAAGAGATGAATGAGGAACTGTTAAATGGTTCTTTCCAGCTTTTGATTTTACAGCTCAAGCCAGGAGTGGTTTTTTCCCCCCTCAGATACTCAGAATTACTCTGTCAGGGGGAGGTTGTTGTGGGAGGCAGAACCAGGAATCCCCTTTGGCCACCGCTGACATTTGGGGATTTCTGTGTTGGTCACCGTTCACCTGCCAGCACGAGGTCCCCGAGGCAGCCACTGGAGTCTCAAAAGGGAACTGAACCTTTGGTGGTGGCTCCCTGGGAAGCCCCAGCAGTGGCGATCAGCCAGACTAGCACGAGTCACTCACCTCAGGCACCTGGGGCCGGCCCCAAATCCCTGTGGGATTTCTCCATCACCCCCACCTAAACCAGCCCATCCCAGGCAGTTCCCTCCTTTTCCCAGGGGAACCCGACGTCACACACGGCAAGGGTCACATCTCTGGTGTGGGATCCAGCTGCTCAGGTTAACCACGGGTACAGAGATGCGCCACAGAGGCACAGGAAGGAAAACCACGTGAAGAAAGTCCACCCCAAAGCCTGATCTCAGCCACTCCCCAAGCCTCAGCCCAGGCCTTGCTGGATAACCACCCATGGCTGTTTTGTGCTGGCACGGACAGCTCATCTCCCCTGGGATAGCAGGCAGGGAAGCCTGGGGAGCTTCTGTTTGCTGTGGGACTCAGGGAGTGGCATGGTGGGCATCGGTCCGAGCTCCGGCCCGGCCACCAGCACGGACATCACCATGTGCCAAAGCACTGCCAGGCTCACCCAGGACAGCAGCAAGAAAGGCAGCAGAGAGCTCAGCAAAGCCTTTGGCTCCCTCCTCCATCCAAGCTCTCCATCCTGGCACAGGTTTGGTCTGGCAAGAGCAGCAAAGCAGCAGCTCAGGAGGAGCCCAGGCACAAGGGCCAGCAGTGGGAGGGGAACGCACTCACACCTCGCTCTGACTGCAGACCCAGCTCACACTGCAAAGGAGCCATAAATGTTGAACTGGTTTAAGACACAGGTAACTGGACTGCAACAGCCAAGCTGGGGCTCTGAACCCCCAGGCTGGAGCAGTGATGAACCCTGACAGACCTACCAGCGAATGTGAGACCTGGGAAAAGGGTTCCAAAGGGATCTCCCACGTGAGCTTCCCCAGCCCAACCCCCAGCTCACTGAAAAGAGCAAAAAACTCCCTTTTTGCTCAGTGGGCTTTGGAGCCAACTCTAAAAGTTGCAAACATTTATGGGATAGCACCAGGCTCACCCCACGTTTGTCCACACTGGTGGCCCCTGCACTTGTGTGGAGTGAAGTTGGTGCATTTCTGTAGTTGCAAGCACTCGTTTGCCACTGATTCCCTGTGAACACAGAGCCATGAAATGAGGGACTTTGCCACTGAATAAACCAGCGAATATGTACAGGGATGTTTGCTAAGCTGGGACTTTTATTTTGCATCTATATTCCATACTCGGGTCCTGCTTCCCAGCAGTGTCCAGTCCCCTTCAGTCAACGAGGATGGGGAGCCCTCCGGGTGCAAGGTGACACAGCACCAATAGGGGGTCAGAGTTAACTAAGTGTACCCAAACCCAACGCCACTGCCTGCAGCTCGCCATTGCCACTCAAGGAAGATCCAGACCAAGTTTTCCTCCAGGAAACAGCTGCTGCCCTGCGCCTGAACCCTGCCCAATATGCCCCATCCACACCAAGCTGGACGCCCCAGATCCATCCCTGGCCACTGTTCGTCCCCAGCAATGGAGTTGCGGGCCTTCTCCAAGCCCTGGGGAGGACTCCAGCTCCCATCCAGCCACACACTGCAGCATGTGGTTTAACTTTGAGCATGTGATTGCAGCTGGAATTGCTCATGTGCTGCATGTTGTGCTGCTCAGGGCCTCGGCCAGGGCATCCAAGGTGCCACGGACACACCGGCTGAGCCTGCTGGAAGGAGGGCAGCTGGGGGCCTGCACCTCCTCATCACCTTTCCTCTGCTCCCTGCCTCACTGAGCACTGCCAAAGGTGACACAGAGCCAGCACAGGTGTGACATGGGCGAGGACAAGCCCGAGGCCCAGCTCGGCTCATCCACAGCCTCCAGCCACGCACTGGAGCCAGCTGAGAGCCAGGCAGACCCTCCCCACTGGGGGTTTTTGGGAAGGACCTGGCATTCCTGACCTCCCACTGCCCTGCGCACCTGCAGATCTCAGCAAAAGGCCAGGCTGGGGGAGGCAAATTAGGGGCTGCCCTTAGCCCTGGGCATCCGGGCACCACGGCCCCAGGAGCACCCTGGCACAGCTCCCTGCGCTGCCTGGTCAGGGACCACCAAAGCCTTCCCTGAGCGGCTGCACAGCCCGTTCCACCTCCTGCTTCCTGCTGCACGGTGGGAATTCACAGATGGGAAACGTCCAACAAACATGACATCCTTTCGGCAGCACGGGGGAGCTGGGCAGGGCCGGCTCCCGGATTTCTGTCACACACACGCATGCACGGAGCGTGGAAGGCAGGAAAATGTCCTCTGCCTCCTGCTCCAAGCCCCATCCTCCAGCACCGAGCAGGAGAGCGGCAGCGGCGCTTCCCCCCGCCGCTCCCTGCCCCATTCCCGA
>WEIT01011512.1:273052-293692 GCA_013389985.1 Dryoscopus gambensis
CTCCTCCCGCAGCGAGCCCGAGCTGAACCCCGGGCACCGGGATGGGGCTCCGGGCACTGTGACAGCCGCGGTCAGCGGGGTGTGGGCACAGGCACTGTGACAGCCACTGCTCCCGAGCTCTGGGCACGGGCACTGTGACGGTGGGACAGCCACTGTCCCCGAGCTCTGAGCACAGGCACTGTGGCAGTGGGACAGCCGCTGTCCCCGAGCTCTGGGCATGGGCACCACAGCACGGCTGTGGGCACTATGGATAGCCAGTGACACTGTGCTGTGGCCATGGTCACTGTGCTATGGCTGGGGACACCACAGTACAGCCAGGATACCTTGCCATTGCCAGGGTCACTGTGCTATTCCAAGAATTACCATCCTAGGGTCATCCTGCTGCTCTGGGCATAGCGTGCCATGGGCAGGGGTGGGGTGTCCTAGCAAGGGTCACCATCCTATGCCAGTGTCACCAGGCAATGACAAAGGCTACCTGTGCTATGGCCCTGTGAACAGCTGGGCTGTTGGCAGGAGGGCGATGCCATGGCCCAGAGCGCAGGGAGGTCACCACGTTAGTCAGCTCACCTCTGCTGTGGACACTGACCTCGAGATAAACAGCCCTTCTGTGCCCAGACCCCCAGAAAGAGAGGCTGTCACCCTTTGGGGACCCTCAGAGGCCCTGCAGCTGGGAGGGCTCTTAGAGCTGGCACAAGCCAGGGGCTGTGCTGGCCGCTCACCGGGGCCAGCGGCCGAGAACAGAGGGGAAGGTTTGGCAGCTGCTCTTTGCTGTTGCACACCCACGGCTGGTGCAAGAAAAGGGAAGTGAAAATGGGTGGGGCTGAACTCTTGCTTCTCTCACGCATGGAAGGAGACACCCAGAGCTGCTGTGGGACGGGAAGAGGCCAAGCCCCATCGCTGCTCCCTCCCCGTGGACAGCAGGAAGGAGGAAAAAGAACCTTAGAGGGAAACCCTCGATTACTGCAGAGGGAGTTCCCCCCGCGGCTCCAGGACCATCTCCTGAGTTAGTTTTCACAGCACCGCGATGCTGATCCCGGTTCCATAGATACCGATGCCATGACAACTCTGACATCATCCCTGCTTCGGACGGGAGCTGCAGGGGAAGGCGCAGGGAGGAGGAGCACGCACGCCCTGCTGGCACGGGGCTGGGGGCTTCTCCCGGCCCCAGCACAGCTCTCCCACCGCCCCACTGCCCCAGCAGCCCCGTTCCCCGTGCAGGGACCGTGTCACTGCCACAGCACACGGGGTACCTGCGGCAGGTGTGTTCCACCCCTCACACACACGATGCAGTCAGAGCGAAAGATTCCCGTGTGCTGGATCCTCTCCCGGCTCCTTTTGGCCTTTTGCAGCTCTGCCAGTCTGTTCTTTCTGGCAGGCTGGGATCAGGATTTAACTGTTAAAGCTCATGATGATGCCATGCAGTTTTTCTCAATTACAGGTGAGTCATCATCTCTCCAGGTCTATTTCTGACTCCCAGCAGGAAAAGCAGAATTCAGCCCTTCATTCCTCAATGTCACCAGCTCAGCAACCAGCACATTTTACCAGGCAAAACCGAAATGGCCACAAAGAGAACGGCGGGTTGGTCCCTCCTGCTTTCTGCTGGCAGGATGGCTCGTGGAGCTGGCCAGGGATGGTACCCCAGTGCCAAGAGCATCATTGCCAGCTCATCCCTGAATTGCAGGTCAGGAACAAAGACCAAATTAACTTGAAGGGATTACCCAAGGTGGGATTTTCAATCAGCTTCAGCAGTTTAGAAGCAGCTGTTTCAGCATCCTCAAAAATCAGTTTCATGCTTTGGGAACAAACCATCCCAAATCCATCAGCCCAGAGTTCCATGTGATGGCAAGGGCTGCCCTGCTCCTCGAGGGTGGCCAGTGCCAGGGAGGCAGCATGTTCCAAGGATATTGCACAGGGAATCAGCTGGACCTCTGGGGTCTGCTCCTGGTTTTCCAGTGACGTTGGGTAAGACACTTCTTTCTCCCTCTTTCTAACATATCTTGCCTAGCTCACCTGTCCCAACTGGAACAGGCATATTTTGGACAATGCAAAGCACAAGGGACCAGGACACTGCCTGAACTGAAATCCCTGCTCCTAAACTTGTCCTTTCTTTGGGGTTCATCCCCTCAACTTCTGCTGTGTGAAGTGTTTTTACAATCATTGCCCACATCATGGGGTGCCAGTTTTCTTCCCCTGCCACAGCTCAGATAAAGCACAGGAGGTATCTCCAGCCCACATACAAACTGTCTTTCTGTCTCACTTCCTATTGCTGCAAATCAACGGATACACAGAGCCAGCCAATAATGGGGAAGGATATTGCACCTTCCACATTTTCCCCATCAAATGGAGAACAGCAGCGTTTGGAAATGGCACTTCCCAGAGCATTTTTTCAGTTGGAACAAGTTTTGTCTGCATTTATGATTCCCACAGGATTTCAGGGATAGAGAACAAACAGAGCAGCACGCAGACAACTGCCCAAGATCTGCCCATGTTTTTATTGTACATGAGTTTAATTAAAGGTAGTGGAAAACCTGTATTTGCTTTCTGCTTCTTCTAGTCATGCCAACTTCTTATCTTTGTCTTTATCACAAAAAAGCTATCAGGTTTTCTCAGGTCTAAGTGTGGGGACATGATAACCTGGAGGAGACAAGATGTGGGGCTTTCTCCTTCTTCAAAACCTGTTCCAGTCAGCCCTACCCCCTCAGCCAAGGGCTGGGATCAGGACCCTTTAGGGATGGGAAGGGGCTCCAAGGTCTCCTTGGAGCCTTCTCTTCTCTAGGCTGGACACCCCCAGCTCTCCCAGCCTGGCTCCAGAGCAGAGGGGCTCCAGCCCTGTGATCAGTGACCTCCTCTGACCTCGCTCCAACAGATCCACATCTTCCTTGTGCGAGGGGCCCCGGAGCTGGACAGAGTGCTCCAGTTGGGAAAAGCCATGTGAAACCGCCTTGTTCTGGGAGCAGCTCCAACAGTGTGTGTTTGGAGTGAAGCAATCCCAAGGTGCAGGACACAGCCTGGCTGCAGTGCCCGGCCTGAGGGAGCCGGACGGGCTCTGGACATGGATTCCAGCCACTGACTTCAGCAGCTCCCTGCAGTCTGACCCTGCCCTAGCACGGACGTGGGTGGGAAAACAGCTTGTCCTTCACATTCCCTGGGCAGCAGGCTTGAAGGAGCACTTTGATAGATGTTCATGTAGTTGTTGCTCTGAAATGCTTTGCCTGCCATTCATTAGAGCTTGGCTGGTGCTGCTTTCAGCCATTAGGAAAATGAGAGTTGATGGGAAAATTGAGAGGAGCTTAGAAGTCCACAGGGCCCAGTGGCAGAGAGAATGGGCTTCCTGATGAGCAATACCTTAGCCCACTATCACTACCTAAGAGATTCAAAAATATCTGGAAGATCATTTATTAGCTGGTTACTCATCCACTTGTGAAAACGTTTCTCAGGTGGGATTTAGCACTCACTGTACATGGATAAACCCAGGGTAAGTGTGCCAGAAAAAACTGTGGAAAACTGAAATCACCGAGGGAAGACTGGGATAACAGAACCCGATAAGTTGAGGTAGCACTGGTTTTGAACAGGGGAGCTGATATCTCAGTGCTTGCATAAAACCCCAACTGAACCAAACCCCAAAGGGTTTCAAAACGCCTCTCAGTGGTGCAGCCGTGGCCTCAACGGCTCAGGAGGAAACCCAGCATCTGCTCCTCCAAATATTTCAAACAGCATGAAAAGTTTGGGGGTTTTGGCAAACCAGAATCTAATCTGATTCAGCCACTGCTCCCCACCTTGGGAGGACCTTGAAAAAGGGGAATAAGGTCTCTTGCTGTTCCCCAAAGTGGCCTGCTTAGGAACACACTGGAGAGTCCCATCGTGCTGGGGACGTGCCAACCAACAGCTGACTTTGGTGCCTGTCGCCTGCAGCTGTGGTGCAGGTGAGCAGAGCTGACAGGTACAAGGACGTGGGGCAGCTCAAGCCATACGGGACACGAAGAGCTTCCACAACTCTCATTTGAGCTACATCAAGCTTTGCTGCCAAAATACACTGAAAAGAAGAAAAGCTTTGTTTCTTAACTGAACACAACCCTAACAGGTCCTCAGATTCACGAGCAGGATGGAACCCCATGGAAAAGAGATTTGTGGGATGGATGGAGATGACGGATTTTATAACTGTGAACACTGTCAGGCCCAGGCCTGCACAGCACAAGCACATTAAAACAGCCTCCCTGAAAGAGATTTTAATTTAATAGGAAATACAGGCAAAAGCTGCCCTCACGGCTATTTTTATCCCCCTTTTGCAGAAGTGGAAGTGTGGCTGCAGAAGATGAAGTGACTTACCTGGTGTCTAGCAGGAAGCTTATGACTAAAAAAGAATGGAATTTTGATCTCTAGAGCCTCCAGCCACATGCTCTGGCCATGTGAGCATTGTCTTTTGTACCTTGTATATCTTTTACCCCATCTAAGCAGCAGAACATGAGGTACAGTCACAGAATTCCATTTTTTAATGCACACCTGGATGGAAAAAGCAGGGAAACGCCAGCTTTGCCTGACCATACTCAGAATTCACAAGGCAAGTCTCCATCCAGTACTGGGACTTGAGCTTAGAACTAAAGCTTGGTGTTCTGGGAAACATGGAAGCTCTGAGGGGCTGCATGAAACAGCTGCCTGGTGGGACAGACATTAAATTAACTCAGCTGTTTTCTCCATCACAGATCTACTAACCCAAAGCAAAACTCCCACAAAACTCTGTGGGATTTCTTCCTACCTTTTCCCATGCAGAGCAAAGCAGGTGACAAAAATGCCAAGGAAGTTGGAACCCTTCCCTGCCTGTTCCATGACTGCTGTGTATTGTTCCCTGTATCCACTTCTGGTCTGTGCAGGAGCCCTGTGCAAGAAAATCGCTGTTACAAAATTATCCAGTGATATTAATTTACCCTTTCTAATCTGTTAATGACCAAAAAAGCCAGAACGTCTCAATATATGACCAGCTATGGGCTGAAGAGCAGGTAGGAAATATGCTGGAAAGAGCATTCAGTGTTTTATTCTGCTTCCAAGTGCAGATTTTAGCTGCAGGCAGAGGAATAACACCATCCCTCGTGTAGGTTTGCACACTAGTTTGAAAAGTAACTGAAGGCACTAAAATCTCCTCCCAAAATCACAGGAAAGGGACTAGGATGAAGTAAAACATTTGGTATCTGGAGCAGTCTGTTCCAGTGAAGAGATGGAAAAGCCAAGGAAATGCAAGGAAATACACCTAAATACAGGGAAATGCATCCTCTGTTGCCCTCTACTGTTGGCTTGGTCAGATGTAAAGGGAATTTTCCCGGTGGTTCCCCGTGGGAAGCACACTGCAGCCACAAACAGAAGCCAAGGAGCATCACGGGATGTGCTGTATGAGAGGGAAAACTGGGACAAGGAAGGGGCTTCTGGATTTGGAGTGCTCGGGAGGAAAACCATCACCCTGCACTAGCACTGCGCGTGGAAGTGGAGGGCACTTTTCCACGGGAAGCAAGGGCAGAACTGGGCAGGTCTCAGTGCCGCCGTCGGGGTGCTGAGCCCAGAGAAATGCCAGCAGAACTTTCCGGGCTGGATCAGCCACCCCTCACTAGGACTGTCACGTGCCAAGGGGAACACAGCTGTTCCAAAGCTTAGCAAATGCTGGTGTGGCTCGTCAAGGCTTGGGAGTTGGACTTGCATGATCCCTGTGGGTCCCTTCCAACTCAGGATGTTCTGTGCTTCTACTTGTGGAAATGTTAAGAGTAATTATAAAGATTCAGAACTGACAGCAAAACCAGGTCCATCTGAGTTGGGGTTTTTTTTTTTACATACATCAGCACAGAGAAGGGCACCAAACCCCATTTATCCTCAGCACACCACCTCTGTTCCACAGTTTTGCAGAGGAGGCCAACTACCATGATCCCTCAGCTCCCTGGACTGTGACGAACACCTGAACTGAGTGTTGGCCAGCCTGGAACCAGGATTTGGTGTTCATCAACACTTCCCCGTGGGACTGATCCAGACCAGCGCCCCAGCTTGCCCCGAGGCCGGCCCTCATCCCCTTGGATTACATTTCAACTGATTTGTCTCCACTCACCTGTGGTTTGCTTCCGTTGTTTTATTACTTTCCCTATTACTCTACAAAATCAAGAGTTGACTTCACATCACCTTGTTGGCTGTGCTTAATCCTGACTGCACAAAATACTGAACAGCTCCTCTCCATCCTTCAGACAAAAACCCTGAGCAGCCATTCCAGAAATGGAATGAAACCCCAACAAAAATCAGTGCTCACAGGGAGGGGAAAAAAATCCTAAAAAATCCAAACCGTCCCCTCTCCAAGCCTGTAAAACTCCAACAGGAAGAATCTCCCACACTGCCTGGAACAGGCTGAAGCAAAAGACACAAGAAAACAAAGCAACTCTTGGGAATCCTACTGTAAACAGGAGCCTGCGTACACCCAACGCACTGCAAAGGAACAGCTAATCCCTGGAAAAATGTCAAGGGCACAGTGCTGCTTCTGCCATCATCTGCAAGTCTGCCTGCCATCCATGGAACAGACCATTCCCTCAGGGCTCCCTGCTCTTTGCTTTTGGGGAGGGAATAAAAAAATAAGGAAAAAAGTGAAGTACAGCTCGAATGCAAACCAGTCCATGAAAGCAGCGAGGAATTTGGGAAGCTGCAAGGTTAGTGAGGTACCTGTCACACAGCAGCAGCTCTTGAGCAAGGTCCCACAAGCTCCTTGGGCAGCACCTGCTCCTGGCTCTGCTCTTCCTCACAAGGGCTCCTCGTACGGAGAGGAAGCAGCTTCCCCATTCCAGGAAATGGGATTACAAACACTGCCCTTCGGTGATGCCACCCTGCTCCAAACCAGCGAGAGCTGAGCTACCCCCAACTCTAATGCTGCCCCTCATGCTGTCAGCAAATCAAAAAATCACTGGAATCCCATAAAAATCCCCACTGCTCCCCATATAAAAGCAAACTCTGACCTGACAGGACCTGCTGTACAAATTCCTGCAGTTTTGTAGGGCCAACAGAGAATTGCATCAATTCAACAGCACAACAGGAAAGGACCAGGAGCAGCCTCACCTTGTCTGATCAATCCACACAGAATCACACAACCTTCCCTGAGCCACCAAATTATAATATATATATAAATATATATATCATTTTATATATAACAGTAGTATCTTGGCATGCAGAGTTTAGATGCACCAGCACAGCATGATCCCTTTTCCTAAGATCCCATGCAGTCGGAACCAGGAATGAGTTCGGTTGCTTTATTATTTTTACATTAACAGGAAATATAATTTGAATACAGAGATTTTTAAAACTAGCTTTAATCTAGTGCATTTGGTAGAGAATTCACAATTTTCTGTGCATGAGTACGAGTACCTCCAATGGAAATTCCTTACCCAAGACTAAAACTTGTGGTACAAGTGAGCAGCAAAACAATCCCCTCAGCCCTCACATGGTCAAGTCCACGGAGATGAGGATAT
Source organism: Dryoscopus gambensis (assembly GCA_013389985.1). Classification (NCBI taxonomy): domain Eukaryota; kingdom Metazoa; phylum Chordata; class Aves; order Passeriformes; family Malaconotidae; genus Dryoscopus; species Dryoscopus gambensis. Next base: position 280,534 of record WEIT01011512.1, read on the forward strand.
GCCTGAGAAACAGCGACGTCAGAGCTCTTCTGCCAAGCCAAAAACATGAGAGAACAGAGCGCAAGCACACGTTTTATCAAAAGGCCACTCGGCAAAGATAGAAACTGCCCTAAAAGCATCCTGGCAGCCACAGCTGGTGGCCTCAATTTTAGGCAGGATTTGCTAAAGACACAGACTTCAGCTTGAAGGCTCTTCCCTGCCGCTGCCAGGACAGGACACGCTTCTCCTCCTGCACTCCGACACCACCTCCCTGAAGCACACAAAGCGACCAGAATGTGTTGGACACACGCTCAGTTCTCTCTCTGCCCTCAGGGAGTGGACAGGTGTGGTGGGAGGCTCCCATGTCCCTCTGGTCCCTGAGGCCTGGCCAGCACATCCTGGCACTGGCACAGGGCAGTGCAACTCCCCATACTTCCCCCGGCAGTATGAAGGGGACAAGGGGTGACACATGTTTCACCAACCTGCTCATTTACACTGAAGCAATTGAGGGAGAAATATCATCTGCTCTGTGGGCGAGGAAATTGTCACAGAGAACAGTCGAGGGCAGATTGGAATGGAAGAACACAAAATTCCTCCTTTAGCACAACCAAATCCAGAGGGAAACGCCTGCCCACACTCCCAGCTGCTAAAAGTGTCCTGACAGAACTGAGTCATTTGGGTCCTACCTGCAATAAGGGAGGGCTGCAGCCCTTTTGTTGGTCCTCTCCCCTCTAGTGGATCCCAGTGGGCTTTGTTTTGGGGACTGAGTTTATCACCAAAAGACAAAAGCCAAGAACTGGGATATATTTGTTCTAAGAACCTCAACATGGTGATAGGGGAATTTTCTGAGCACTTTTAACAGCCTGAATGACACTTTCAATCACACTCTTCACGGAGCACCTTATCATCAATTCATTTGGGGCTGCTTAGAAACGTTACTACATAAAAAGTTCAGAAATCATTAGCCCATAAAAGTCTCATATTCATTTAACAGACCTGACTTGAAAGGACTTGACCGTGCCACAAAATATTAAAATGTGTTCCCGAAGGTGTTACTGGTTCTCTAACCACTAAGGAGCCCCACACATGGTGGTGTGAAGACCAAAGTCTCAGATAAGAGGTGCTATCGCTCTAATTACAGCAGCACCGTTAACATTTCCAGTCAAAACTTGGAAAAAAACCCCAAGGGTAAATTCACAGGTGTGCTGTGGGGCATGAGATAAGGAAGCTCAATAAAACATGCAAGAAAATCTCAGCAGGAAACACGGAAGGAAAAAAAAAAACCTGCTGTTGTCAGGGTTTGTGCAAACTTCTCCCAGCCAGGAGCGCAGGAAGGGATGAGATCATCACCTACGTGAAGAACTCGAAATGCTTTTGACTCTGTTTTGTAACTGTCTCCTTTTATAAAGAGATGTGTTGGATGCATTGTGGTGGAAATGTATTTATAGTGCTACTTCCCTGGAACCTGAATTCACACTTAGGCATCCATACAGGGATGCAGCTGAGCCAGGAAAACTCAGAGCCTGGATTCTGCCCAGGTCCTGCAGAGGGAGCCCACCCGAGGGGCTCCTCTGGGCCCCTGTGCAATAAACGCTGTGCAAGGCCCACACCACTGCCCTCAGCAGGACCCAAACACTGCAGGGCGTTTGTAAAGTAATTTTCTAGAGAGATTTTTAGCTGGGAGCAACACCAGACTACCAACCAGGCCAGCAAGTACCAATCAGGGGTTTCACCTCAGAAATACCACATGCTAAACAAAGCCAAATATGCTTCATTACAAAAACTCTCCAGCTCTTTTTATGACAAAGATTCACACCAGAAACAAAGAGGTTATTTGCTTTAAGAATAACTAATTCTGTAGAACTTACCACTAAATCACTTCTGGATCTAAAGAAAATTACCAATCCGTTTAAAATATTTGAATTTCATGCTGTTGATGCTTTGTTCCATTCCTCAGATGAGGAGTTTGTTTTGCCCTGCTTTAGTTCCCCTTTCTGCAATGTCCTCTGACATGGTAAAGTTGAAACACAAAACCAAACTGAGAAATCTGGGCTCCATGATTTTAGTGTTTAAATTAAATGCACCTGCCCTCAGGACTTTTGTGAAAGGAATTAGATGCAAAAGTAACAACCAACATTGGAGATCCTGGAAGGAGAAATCCAGGGGTACAGACTTGGCACAAAACCCAGCATGAGTTTTCTCCATCAGAACAACAGAAGTGAAAATTAAAATTAATCAGATGCATTTTCTAAAACATCAGGGCAGTGCCTGCAGAGAACACCACTGTGTTCAGGGAAGATTAATTTCAGACAAAAAAATAAGCGAATGCCCCCAAAATCAGGAAATGTCATAACAAAATGAGTTTGAGGTTTCTGGCAATTCCCATGTCAAATATAAGGCCTCAACCCCTCAGGTAAATACATTACTGGTACCATTTATCAAAACATTATTGGGATAGGTTTTCCAAATCTCCTTTTGGCATTGGTTCAGCTCTGAATCAGTCCAACACAAACAGAGTTATTGACTCCCACTGTCCCTGCAGCGACTCCACATGGATTGAACGGCTCTGCTGCATTCCCAGAGCAATCCCTCCGGGTTAATCACAGCTCCCATCCTTCCAGCCATCCCTCCAGCGCTCATCCACACGGGAGCAGTCGAACTCGGACTTCCCCAGCTTCCTGTTCACTTCATTGTGGAGGAGACACAGCCACTGGGAGAAGTTACTCCTGGTGCTTGTATCGGGCTGGTTTGTCCGTAATCTGCAAACAGGGAAAGGGAGACAAATGTTATTTCTTTATAGTCACCAAATTCAATACCCAAAGCAGGCACAGAGTCCCAGAGAGAGCAATAATTATCACGAGTTCTCTATGTTGGCTGCAGGTTGGTTTCATTCACTACCTGGTCTTGGCAACTGCGAAAGATGGAGGAGTCAAAGCTTATCTGTGATAAAAAGCAAAAAGTACTGCAAGTTCATCAAAACACTGGATTAAAATTACAAAAAAATAATAAATTAAAAAATTGAGGAGGTATTTTTCCCAGTGACGCCTGCTAAGTTAATAATTAGGTTTCAAACTTTTTTTGCCTGTTCAACTGGAAAAGTATTCGAAACTTCTGAGAAAGACGCTGAGAGCAGCAGAAAAATTTATCACAGAATCCCAGAATGGTTTGAGTTGGAATGGACTTTAAAGATCATCTCATTCCAATCCCCTGCCACGGGCAGGGACACCTTCTATCAGATCAACCACCACAGCACGTTTCAGTCTTTGCCTCCACTACTGAGGCTGCCAATACAGGGCATTTTTGAGGGTAGATGATCACTTGTCTCTTGAAAATCAAATTATTACAAGTCCCAGTCTCAATTCCACAATGGTTCACAAGCCCAGTTTGAACGAGCAAACTCTGAAATTGCCTCAGGTAGGCCTTTGAGGCAGCACAGAACCCAACAGCATGAGGACAGGTGTTTGTTTTTTGAGTAAGTGTGCCTGTGATTGATGCAATAATGGAAGAAACCAGCTCAGGTAGCTACAAACCCCAAGGGCAGGAAGAGCTCCTGATAGGCAAACTAGCTGCTGCAGCCCAGCACTTCTGGCAAGCCCCTCCAGCACAAAAATCTGCTGAGGCCGCTCACCTTTCCCTCAGATCATCAAAAAACCCACTGAGGAAACTCATCTTTCCTCCAGATCCTCAAAAAACCTGCTGAGGCCACTCACCTCTCCCTCAGGTCCTCTGCGCAGTGCTCGCAGGGGTAGAACTTGGAGAAGAGGTTGATGAAGTCCCTCATCTCCTTCTGCTGTGCCCCGGAGGGCCGGTCGGGGTAGTAGGCGGCCATGGTGTGCAGGAAGGCCCAGGTGCTGCGGCCCAGCTGCTCGCTGTCCAGGGGACAGTCCGGAGGGGGCTCCTTCTCCTCCGCGACTGCCACGTCCTGCAGTGGGACAGAGGGGTGTGAGGGGACACCGGGGCTTGGTGGGGAAACAGCCCTTTTGCTGTTTTGCTTGGTGGGAAGGTGAGATGGGGGGAACAGGTCCTTCAAATCCTATCTGAGCACATGGCAGAGCACCCCTCACTCTCTGAGGGGACGCTGCACAGCCCCCCTCACACATTCAATAGGAACATGGCAAAACCCTCCTCACACCCTCTGTGAGAGCCCCCCTCACACCCTCAGCGCGGGCAGTGGCAGAGCCCCCCTCACACCCTCAGCGCGGGCAGTGGCAGAGCCCCCTCACCCTTGGGGAGAAGATGGAGACCCCCTTCCCATTCCCACTGAAGGGAACCCTGTCCCCGGCTCCTTCACACCCTGAAGGGAACACGCAGCCTCATCCCACTTGAGGGGGCAGGATGGAAGACTAAGGGAGCTCTACAGGGGCTGGGGGTCGCCAGGGGTTCCAGAGGAGACTCCCGCCGCCCCTCCCCCGGGAAAGCCGCGCCTCACCGCGCCGCCCGGGGCCGTCTGCTTCCTCTGCTCGCGGAGCCAGCTCTTGAAATCCGTGCAGGCTCGGCACGGCTTCTTGGGCGGCTCCCCAGCCGCGCCGTGCGGGACGGCGAAGGGGAAGGGGAAGGAGCCGCTGTCGGTACCCGGGAAGGGCGCGGAGCCCCGGCCCGGGCGGCCCTCGCNATTCCCGCCCGGGCGCTGTGAGGGGCTGAGACCCGGGACACATTAAAGTGCCATTTCTGGCGTACTTTACCAAAAAACAGCAGCAAACTTTGTGTTTAAAAGTTGTGTGTGAGCAGAATAGGGAAGGGTTGCTTCACACGAGACTCCCGCCTGTGCTCCCTCGCTTATCGCTTCACACATACAATCGGGTATGATGGGGCTGTCCTCACCCTGAGGGTGGGCACAGGGGTCCCCTCACCGAGAGGCTGAAGGAGGTCTCTATCTGCTTCCCCTCTGTGTGAGGGGGCTCTGCCATGTCCCCTCAGAGGGTGTCAGTGCAAATCTTCTCATTTGACTCTCCCAAATGAGCACAAAAATACTTATAAATATATGTACATATGGGGTCTGCAGCATCTCTGTGATGAGGAGAGACTGTGGGAGCTGGGCCTGGCCAGTCCGGAGAAGGGGAGGCTGAGGGGGATGCATACAAATCTCTCCCAGGGCTGTCAGAGGATGGTGCCAGACTCTGTTCAGTGACAGGACGAGGAGCAATGGCCATAAACATAACAAGTTCCACCTCGACATGAGGAAGAATCTCTTTCCATGACGGTGGCAGAGCCCTGGAACAGCTGCCCAGGGAGGGTGTGGAGTCTCCCTCTCTGGAGACGTCCCAAACCCACCTGGACACGTTCCTGTGTCACCTGCTCCAAGTGACCCTGCCTGGGCAGGGGGCTGGACTGGATGATCTCTTCCAAACGCAACTATTCTGGGATTCTGCAATGTGTAGGTACTGTGTGTGGCAGAGCCCATGGCACACACCAGCTCTCCTTCGTGCCAGCAGTGCCAACAGGCACCGCAGTGTTATCTCCAGCACAATCATACAATCAACAGAGCGATTTTATGGACAAACAAATGGATAACTCCATTCAACTCATGCTCCTCTATTGCAACACGCCCATATGATGTTCTGCATGTTTTTAACACCTGTCACATGCTTGTAAATCCATATTGAGGGAGGATTTTCCTCTTTCTGAGAGTGTTGGCACATGTCACACCAGGGCAGGCGCTGCCTGGAAGCGGCTGTGTTCCTCGGGGTGATGGAGGGCCAGACCTGTCCCTAGGGCCTTGGTCTTGAGGGGACACTGGGCATTTCTTCTTTTATTCCCAGAGAGCCACAGGCCTGTGAGCACATGAGGGTGGTGACCCAGCTCCTGGGCAACGGTCCAGCCTGGCATCAGACTTTGGAGCTTGCTCTTTCACCCCTTGGAAACGTTAATTAGCTGTGGCCTTAAGAAATTCTTAATGGACGTCAGTAGGTGAAAATTTGGACAGCAGCACAGACTTGCTCTCGTCCTCCTTTTTGGCTTGATTCTGTCATGCTCTTAAAGGTTTGAGAGCCACAAGATAAGTTGTGAACCATGCGAATATTGTATCCACTTCAACTTTTCTCCTGTTCATCACCTGTAGGTCAAGTGAAAAATGTGATTATTTTGTTTAATGCAAACAAATGTATGTCTGGGATGGAGGTGGACCAAAATGTCACCTTATATATAAATATATATATGTCATTTATTTAACACAGTGTGGTGTAAAATGTGTATTAGAAAAAGCATTCTTTTAGAGGAAACTCTTAAAAACTTGCCCTCAAAAATATTTCAACACTTGGTGTGTTTCATGTGGAAATGGCTGAGCTGTTTCCTGCTCTGTGGAGCACTGAGCTGATGGTCTGGATCCCCATCTTGGGGTCTCTATTTACTGGTGCTCCTTTATTTTTATTTCTTTCCAATTTCATGAGAATATTTCTTTGCTGATATTTGTGAGGGAGAGAGAAGACACGTGAGTAAGTGGTAGGAACTGCTGGAATGGCGTTGTCTAAAGTTGTAGACAACTATAAAGATTAATTTCACACGCAAAGGAAATCAAGCAGGGACAGCGACATTTTTATGTCTGTTTTCCTTGCTCACCAATAAATGTTTTAACTGATGCTCATGACCTCATTAATTTTTGTAAAGTCAGGAAAACTGAGAATGAGATACGAAGGGAATTTCCTCCAGAGCTTTATTGTTTGGTCTTCAAGCAATTAGTTGCAGAGATGTTTCCAAGTCCCAGCAATCCCCTTGCTTGGCCGGTAGCAGACTTTGCTTCCTTGATAGTGATTTAATTTATGTAGTCCATTAAAATATGGGCATTTTTATTGAAAAGGAGAAAGCTCATAGCCTGGAAGGAGGCTGTTGGTTACAGAGATTTGTGCTCCACGTTGCTCCCCTTGCCCCTTTCCTGCTGGGCTGTAGGAGCAGAGCTGGCTCTTCAGGAAAAGGTCCTCCCAATTTTCTCCACTTGCCCTCAGGTCCAGCATCAGCTTGGATTTCAAAGTTAAAAAAATAGAGAAATGCTCAAATTCAAGTCAGAGCAAGGAAACTCACTGTCTCTGAATGAATCCAAGTGCGGAGCCCAATTAGTTCCATCCAAAGGAAGGAATGTGGTGCAGAGCTGAGGAGGGATGAGGGAACATTCCCTCCTGCTCCCCCTTGGACAACCCTAACCCACCCAGCCTTCTGCTCCCAGCACTGATTTAGGAGCTGGAGTGTGCTAGAGCCTGTTGCCAAACAAACTCCTCACACAGATTAGATTTGAGGGAGGAATTCCTCCCTATGAGGGTGGGGAGGCCCCAGCACAGGTTGCCCTGAGAAGCTGTGGCTGCCCCTGGATCCCTGAGAGTGTCCAAGGCCAGGCTGGACGGGGCATGGAGCAGCCTGGGATGGTGGGAGGTGTCCCTGACATGGGCTCCTGGGCAGAGGTGCTGCCAGCAAAGCACCTATTTTTCAGTTACTGGTGTCTGTGGGACTGGGCCCACTGAAGTCACTGAAGTCACTCATGTCACTGAGTATGTCCCTCTTCCTCAGAGCCGTGCCTGGAATGGGGCAGCTCAGCGGGTGATGACAGCAATCACCAGGAAGCAGCAGTAAAACCCATGCTGGAGAGAATGAAAGGCTGTGTTTGTCTTTCTCAGAGCTGTTTGATCTTCTGCTCTTACCTTTGTGTCTGTAAAACAAGAGCTGGGAACAGACAGCTGACAGTGGAGCTTGGGGAAGGAAGAAGAAATGGGGCAGGACACCCTCCCTGGCTGTTTGAGCCCTAAAAAATCCATGGCACAGAGATCCTCACAGTGGGCTTGGGCAAGGACAAAGGCCCCATCCTAAATACAGCCCCTGAGCAAAGCAGGGTGACCCCAAGGAGGGGTAGCTCTGAGGAGAGGAGACACAAAGAGAAATGATCCCGAGGAGGGATGATCCCAAGGAAGCTTCACACAACTCTTTCCCAGCAGTGTGACCCCGTGTTCCTGCAGGTTGGTCATTTATGCACTGGGACTAGGAAAAATATTCTCAGAGCCTTCTTCATCTGGGAATCTAAACACCACCGAATATTCAGTAATTTATTTAAAGTTTCAAATAAGGCAACTGGAATAGGTTGCCCAGAGAAGCTGTGGCTGCCCCATCCCTGGAAGTGCCCACGGCGAGGCTGGACAGAGCTTGGAGCACCCTGGGATAGTGGAAGGTGTCCCTGCCCATGGCAGGGGTTTGGACTGGATGGACTTTAGGGTCCTTCCAACTCAAACCATTCCATGATTCTCTGATTTTTTGGGGGGAAAAATTTACCCTGTAAAGATTTCAGGATCCTTACCAAGTGTTTTACCAAGTGTTTTGGAAAAGCATTTGTAGATAGTTCCATCTGAATGTAACTGTTTCCCTCTGCAGGGGAATACAACAGGAAGCTGTCTTGTATTTACACATAAGAATATGAGCCTAAAGTCTGACCAGTGACAAGCCAGCACCAGGAATTAGTCATCGACTTGTTTGAGAAGTTACAGCCAACTAGGAAATAGCAACAACAACAACAAAAGACGTTTATTTGTAGGCAAGTGAATCATATCGATCCTCTCTGCTTGCGTACAAGAACTACATCACCTGCAAAATTTCCCAAAAGTATAAATTTATCCCCCAGATATCAGGAAGGAGCCTGCAGCCTCCCTGCCAGGGAATGGGTGAGATGTTGATCTCAGATCCATCCAGAACTGCTGAGATGTGTTCAGAACAGAGCACAAGGCACTGCCTTGCTCAAATCTGGTCATCTACACTAGACACTGAGTTTGTTCTTTTAAAGTTGGTGCCGTTTTTATGTGTGGATCCTCTTGCTGATTGAAATGAGAATCTGTGAGTAATGCTGTATATATTGGCAATGGCAGGGGGCAGGGAGAAAACCAAATTATTTCTGCAGATTGGTTCAGATGGTCCTGTTTGTGTCATGCTCCAATCTGTCTCCTCCTTCCCAGACCCACTCTGAGCATCCCTGGAATCAGTGAATCCATTCTGAGGATAAACACAGCAAAATTAGGGGTTCCTTTTGTGTTCTTGAAAAATGAAGCACAAAGTCTTCAGTGAGCAGCTCCTGTTCCCCTTGGCTTTGCAAAAGGAGAGCGGCCCCTGATTTGGGGTGATTCCTTTTTGCCACAAGGAGGTCAAAGGAAATCAACAGGAAGTCTCCTTCACTGGGAGAGGTTTTCCTCAGGTAACAGTTGCTTTGTTTTGACTCATTAAGAATTAAACATTAATGAAAGAACAACTCCTTCCACATTACCCTTCTCCCACCAGGCTTTTGAGTGAAGACTGAATCTTGTTCTCCCTGGTTTATGCAGGGGACAAGGAACACAAGTTGCAGTCTTTGCTCTGAAATACACGTGAACTTTTACCCAGAGCTCCTGGTGCTGGTGGAATCCCCAGGAGAGATAAGGCACTGTGCATACTCTGCTCCTTGATGGCCGTGGGGAATGAGGAAAGGGAAGGAGTGAGATGAGCATCTGTGACTAATCTGGAAGGAACACAACCGTCTTGTCTCTGATCAAATTATTATATTTAGCATGAAGTAAGAACAGATTTTGCCCAAGTGAAAACAGTATTTCTTCATGTTCGCTGGTGCTTGCTGTTGGCTGTACTGGTGTTGCTGGGATTTTCCCCCGCTGGATTTGGGAATGTGTAGGGCAGGCTGTGCACTGCAGAGTCTCAAACCCCCTTGGAAACTCAACCCTGCTTTTTTTCTCCCTTCACATCCCCTTCCTGGGTCCCAGCTGGTCCACACAGCGCTGGCCTCGTGCCATGCACTCATCAAACACTGCTTTTTCCTGAGAAAATGATTGAGGAAGCCTCCTCTTGCAGCAGCTTAAGTTACATTCTCACTCTTTCTAGAAGATTCTTTCTTGAATTACACTTTTGTCCTCTGCATAACCTTAGGAAAACATGTCACTTTTATAAAAGAACGATGAAATTATTGTAACAAGTGCTTGGTAAACAGGAGCCCATCCGCTGTGCGTGCCCCAGGCAGTGAGCAAACCTCCTGTGACAGGCAGAGCTCTCTCTGGGCTGGGCGAGGCCATCCCGAGGGCTTTGCAAAGAAAATGACCCGTCGGGAGTGAGGTTTGAGGGAGTTTGATGCGATGCTGTGATTTTGGATCCTGAAATAAAGCTGCCTGTGAGGAGTGAGTGATCCCCTGCACTGAAGAGGGATGTGCACCTTCAGAAGCTCCTGTGGTGGAGTGAGAAAAGACTGAGCTGCTGCCTGGCCTCAAAAGATTGCTGAATTTAGTCTGCCACAGAAAAATGCTTTAGTGCCTGCAGCAGCTGCTGAAATTAGGATGAAATTAAATACTTTCTTCTGGAGTAGTTACTGCAAAATCTCTCATCCCAGCCTGTGTGAAAGTTCAACTGCTTCCTTTGTTCATGAGGTGAAGGAGACTTTTGTCAACTCCAGTGTCTGGGTTTTCATTATTCTTTTTAAATAAAGGTCTGTTTCTCTATTTATTAAAAGTCTATAACCTCTTTGTACTTTTAAAATCGGCTTTTAGCATCTGGGCTATTCATTAAAGGTGCTGATAGGTCCTGTGTCATCGCAGGTGACCTTCAAGAACAGTAAAGGGCAGGTTTTGATCCTGAAGGTGAGCGAGGGAAAGATGAAGGTTTTCCACCAGCTTTGTTCCAGGCCCCCCTTGGCTGTGCCCACAGCTCCTTTCTGTATCTCCTCCTCACAGCTACAGTGTCCTGAGGGTGGTTTGAGGACTTTTCCTCTCTTTGCCTTTCCTGTGCTGGGCATAGAAGGAGAAATCCCTGATGCAGAGTCCCACGCATCATCAGCAGTGAGGGGCACAGGTCACTCACCAGCCCAGACACGACTTCCGTGTGTGGGAAAGGATGTTCATAACACAGCTCCTCCTCTCCAAGTATTTGGGACAAGGCTGTTTCTTGTTAGACTTGGAAAATGGCTCAGGGGGAGCTGGAGAGGAGCTGCCTGTGGCTGCCCCTGAGCATCTGTGCACTCCGATTCTGCTTCTACTGAAGTTACTCCTGATCCACACTGAAATGAAAGGAAAAGCAGAGCATCAGTGGCAGTTTGTCATGGAAGGGAAGCTGATCTTGGAATGGGAATACTCAGTGGGACAGCCCTGGTGACTGTGGGCCTTCCTGCACTCTCTGGATGACCTCCTTTGTCTTCCCAGCCGTGGGCGATCCGGGGCAGGCAGTCTGGTGTGACTCCCTGTGACAATGCCTTAGTCACCTGCCATGACACAAACATGTTTCTGTCCCCAGAGCAGCTCTTTATGGCCAGAGTGATGCTCCTTGAGTAGCAGAGCTCCACCTTGGTGGGGTGCAGGAGGCTCTCCTGGAGCAGACTGCAAAATTATGGCCGTTATTAGGGAAAAATCCCTTGTTTCCTGCATCTTGGCAAAGCTGGGCAGTGCTCTCCTACGTATTGCCTGTTAATTTATGACCCCTTTCTAAAGGAAAATTAACTGCTGCCCTCAAAGCTGTGTAAATAAATATCAATGGTGAAACAGCAGTGCCCAGCAATTCTTGCTGAGTCTCACTTTTTCTGGGCAGACCCTTCCTCCCCTGCCATTAATCATTACCCATGAGGAAGCACTGATTTATGGCAGGATGACATGGAAGTTGTAGAAGACACAAAGTAAACTTGATAATGCCAGAAAAACAATGTTTGTATTGTTTTTTTATAAGTGAGTTCAAATGCATGCAGCAGAGAAGTGGAATTAATGGTCAGTTATCCATCCTTCCTGACAGGAATGGCCCTGGCATGGCCGGGTGTTGTGGAGAGGTTTGAGGAGCACTGTGCCCATCCAAGGGCCATCTGGCCCAACCCTCCTTTCGGTTTCACAGGTGGTGTCACTGCAGACAGGACGTGGCTCATGAGGTCATTTTGGAGTAGACAGTTTTGTGACATCACACTTGAGACCGCCAGGGCACTGGTACTGCTGTGACAGCTGCAGGGCTGGAACTGAGCCCTCCAGGTGACTCCAGAGGTGTTGGTGTCTCAGAGTAGTGCCAGGCTTTTCCCCTCCCTCCCTGCACCTCAGTTCTGTGTCACAGTGACCTTCGCTTCCACAAAACATTTTTTCAATAATGAATTGTTGAATTTTTAGCAGTTTTGCTCATACTTGGTTTTGTACAGCACCCCTGTCACCGGCAATCTCCCAGTTAGTCCAGTCTTTTTCAGAAGATCAGCTCTCCAAACTGCATGGCTGATCCTTCTGCCTCGGGTGAGTTGCAACCCACCGTGTATCTTCACCTTCCTGTTGTAACATTCCATTAGATGTTTTCCACACCCCCCTTTCTGCTTGAATTCCCCAAGAATGGTGAAATACAGAAAAGCCTTTGACCAAGGTTGTTTCCTGCTCTTCTGGTTTTTATGGCATCCACAGATCAAGGCGCTCTCTGAGCCTCCACAGCCATCTCCTCCTGCAGCTCCTCCAAGGGTTTCCTTGTCTTTGGCTTTTCCCAGTCAGGATAAACATGTTTAAACCTTTACACTCTTGGAAAGTGGTTTGTGTTTGCCCTGAGATAGAAAACCAGGCCAAGGTGCTTCACTGGGGATCTTGGTCCCAGATATTTCCAAGAGCCACTTAACAGAGCCATGTGAGGGTGAGCTTGGCCCCGGCTTGGCTGCCAAGGAGAAGCCGAGGAGTGCAGGTTTGAGGACAGGGAGTTAGCAAAAGGTTTTGGCACCTTGGAGAATGAGGCCTTCTAAATAAATATGCTGGATGAAGTGATTTCCTCTCACTCTATAATATTCTCATGCTTTGATCTGGGGAAATTTACCAGCACATGCTTTAGGTGGAGCCTTTGTAACAGAGGGATGGAGGGTCTGATTCCAAGTCTGTGGAGGGCAGGAAGCTGCTTCACATCCCATTTCCACAGGACAGTTCCCATGCAGCTTCCTGAGCCAGGAAATGCCCTGGAGATGCTGTTGGAGAGATTTTCTCTCCAAAATCCACACCAAACCAAAGTGCTCCTTGGATAACTTTCCATTTTTAATGTAGGACAGATATCCAGCAGCAATAAATCCAACTGCAATAAACCCGCTTCCTTTGTCCCCAGAAACTGCCACCCTGCTGTGTGGGAGCAGCCTCCTGTGCTCATGGAACACAAACCAAGACCCTCCTCACGGTATTTTCTGGCCATCCAGAAGGAATCTGGCTTGGAACCCCTACTCCAGTTCTGGGTTGGTTATTTTTTGGTAGATGAAAAA
>WEIT01011519.1:1017-19430 GCA_013389985.1 Dryoscopus gambensis
CATCAAGTGAAATTAGGAAGGTCTCAAAACACCATTGCTTTAGTCTAGTCTCACTTTGGATATTTAGGAAACCAGACATATAATCTCAATCTCAGCAGGAGATCTAAACCCTTGCAGTTTTTTCTTTCTGCTACTGTCTGGCTTTTTATTTGCCCAAAGACACAATAACTATTTTAGGGAACTTCACACTGTGACAAGGCCTGTGTTATGTAAATGAAATGAAGACACTCAAGACTGAATTAACAGATGATTGTGAGGCAGGACAGTTTTGGAAAAAATGGTGGGGTGATTTTTAGAATTATCTAAAACTTGCTTTGTAATGTTGACACAAGCTCAGACTTGTTTCCTTGTTTATCTGTCTAAATGGACACCTGCTGGACAGTTCAGTTTATCTCCTAACACTTGCCTTTTTGCCCCAGTAAGTTGGTTCACTTAACTCCTGTAAAGACTTCTCCTGTAAAAGGTAAAAGGACAGATCTGGAGTTACATGTTAGGGATAAAATGAACATTTCAGGCAAGAAACTTTCTGTGTGGAGACAGTCATAGATGGCATTTTTAAGAATGGTATCCTGACAGCCAGCATATGGCATAGTCTAGATATTACATAAGAAACCACCCAGTATGCACAAGAATTCTTCACAGAACACCATTACCTGCAGCAAACATTCAGGGGCCAATCTATTTCAGAGAAATGGGAAGTGTAATGAAAGAGAACAGAAGGTGAGAATACCCTTTCCACCGTGAGGGAAAGGTCCATCTGCCTGAGGCCATGGTTAGTATGAATCCTATGGGGAAGAAATGGCAGCCTATGTGGACATCTTACAGAGCTGGAGAAGAAGCCAGTGCTTAGGGCAGTAGGTAAAAAAAAAGTCCTTAGGCTAAACTGCAGGAGCTCGGATTTCTGTAGGCCGCAAACATCTCGTGTGTCATTGGCCATGTCCTTGCACAAGTTGTTGTTGGACAAGATGGTCTGTGTCTGTCAGTCATTCATCTGTTTTAAATATATGTCAAAATTCTGTACTCCAGTGGCTACAAAATAATCTCATCATTTCAGATGACACTGCTCTGCTTTACATCTTAATTCTGTGTTTAGGGAAGATGGTGAGAATTATGTCTTTTAAATCCTTACTTTCCCATTTGAATAAGAAGCTAATTTTCATCCTGCACTATGAAATATATCTTTAGATTTTTAAAGTTTCCCAAGCCTGCAGTGGTGTGGTGGAATCTAATAATTCTACTTATGATGAAAGGCTGCAGTTGTGCCCAGAAGTAACTGCAAACTGGCTCTAAGGGATGCAAAGCCTTCCAAATCTCAGATTTGCTCTTCTCAAGGAGGGAAGATAATTAAAGTTAGAACACAAACTCTGTTGCTGGAATTCACAGTTTACTTAGGAACATGTACCATAACTATGAAGCAGGAAATACTTCAGTGAAACAATGCACCAAGGAGACCTGTGCTGCTACGCAAGATCAGTGTCATACATGTAATTCTGAATACAAATAGAGAGCAACACAATTATAAGCTAATTGTGAAAGTCAGAATTAATAAATGAATTTGCTACAAGTAGCAAAGTAACACATTGCATAATTAATTTTAGTACCTTTGTACTCTTCTTGTGTGAATGTTTGCTATTTGGACATTGGCCTGGAGACTAATCCTCTGTATCAACTTGTTAGGTTTCAGCTTTTAAAGTTCAGATGCTTCCTGCGTAAACTGAGCATATAACTCCTTTATGTTGAGCATTTTTTAATCCTTGCATAGGTAAAGGAAATGAGCTGACTTTGCCCACATTTACAAAAAATAAAATAAATTGAAAATATTCGCCTCTGGGTGTAGAAAATCTGAGTAAAAGCACAGAACTTTCCATCTAGGTATGTATATGTATGAAAATACAGAATTTTGGTAAGAATGTTAATATACTGCTATAGCCCAATTGTGAAACTGAAATATAAACTTCTGTATCAGTATGATGGAATACCCTGAAACTGTAACCCATTTGCTATTAACAAGGTTTATGATTGGCAAACAACTAAAAATCCTCAAGTCTCTGTCCAGAAATACTGAACATCTTCCTTAGATATTTGCCTTCTTTTTCCAGTCACAATTTTTAAATCTTCTCAAGAAGCAAGGAAATAATTATTAAAGAAAGGAGTTTGGTAACATATCTCAGAAATGTATCACTAGGAACGGTGTTAAAGCATTCTCTTGACTGTGACTTTGGTGACAGTCTTGATAACTTGGCTCTCGGCCTACTGGTGTTATCCAGCTTGTGCAGGTTTATTTTTGCATTGCTTTCCCTTCTCCTGTTCTGCAAGCTTTGAGAATGAGCTGTGGTGGTGAGCAGGCGTGTGTGCCATATCTTGCAAGTGCTTTTTGGTCCAGTTCAGAGGCTCCATTGTTTAACCTAGCCAGAGTGATTTGAACTTTATTTAACAGGTTTGTACATTCTACCTTGCTCCTCATTTTTTCCTGCTGCTGTCAACCACAGCTTCAAAAAACCCCTTTGTATGTGCTGTCTCGTATAAAAGAGTACAGAGGCAGAATAGTAATCTACTTTTTCTATATCCTTTCCAAACTTAACATCTTACCTAAAAGTAGGCTTGCTTTTCAATCCTCTTCAATCTTCTTACAACCTGTTTCTTTCAGATCACTGCTATTCCAGGTGTTACTGGTTGTAGTGACTTAACATTGGCGGGCAACTAAGGACCAGTCAGTCACTCACTCATTGCCCACCTCCGTGAGCTGTGGAGGAGAACTGGATTAAAACCCCCCCCAAATCTGTGGGTTGATATGAGAACAGTTCAACAACTGAAATAAAGTAAAATATAATAATAAAAATAAGTATAATAAACTGGAAGACAACTAAAAGAGAGAGAAATAAAGCCCAAGAAAGAAAATTGATGCAAAATGCAGCTCCTCACCACTTGTTGACCAATGCCCAGTCTGTTCCTCAGCAGCAGACTCTCACAGCCGGCTGCCCCCAGTTAATATACTGGGCGTGATGCTTTCTGGTATGGAATACCCCTTGGGCCAGTTTGGGTCATCTGTACAGGCAGTGCTTCCTCCCAGCTTCTTGTGCACCTGCTTTTGGCAGTGCATAAGAAACTGAAAAGTCTTTGACCTAGGTTAAGCACTAATTAGCAGCAACAAAATCCAAAAAAATACAGCACTGTACCAGTTACTAGAAAGAAAATGAACTCTATCCCAGCCGAAGCCAGGACGTGGGTATAGACTGCATGAACATATAACTGGAGATACTGCTTTTTAACAGTGGAGATGGAGATGTCTTTTTCTCTAGAAGCTCTGTGCTTTGGAGCTTCTGGAGAACTGTGTGAAGTAAGTAAAGAACTAATTTTTCTTTTAATTTGTCTCAACAATGGGTTTCTTATCTTTTAGTGATTCAATGGGAAGTTTACAAAGGGTTGGATCGGAACATGCAGAAAATGGATGTCTGACAGTCCACTTCTAAAAGAAAGATAAATAAATCTCTTCATGAAATGTATGCTAATTATACTCATGTGTTTCACAGAAATACTGATACTTGCAGATCTCAGAATATTGTTAGGAACCCCAGGCATTACACAAAATATCCAAGACTTTATGGTGGTTATAATGAAATTAGGTGCTATTCATAAACAGAGGTGATGTGAATGTTGGTGCATCCATATTTAAGTCAGTACAGACAGCTGTGCAGTTTATTTGGGCTAAAGAAATGCACCATTTATATGAATTCATAACTTAAATTGAAGCTTTAGTGGTTAGTGAAAAATTTAGTCTTAATCTAAATGCACACAATCTGAATCATCCCATTTCTATGGTCACTAATGTAGTAATAGAGGTAAAATTAACATACAAAACCTTCCGAATAACTATCTCTTTCTCTGGTGTTGTTCTGTTGTTCTCCCGGTGCTCCTTAAGAAAAAGAAAAGAAAGTTTCATGATGAGCAATCACTGTTTAAAGCTCTTCACCAGGAGAGCTAGCTTAATTGCTGAGGGTTCTTCCTCCTCTTTGCCAGGGGGGGAATGATGTTAATGGTGATGATTTCTTTCTGCTCACTCTGAGGTATGTTTGTATCTATTTTTATACATATTCTGATATGCAGTACTCCTTATTCTGCAATTCCACATTACATCCATATTATTAATAATGATTAATTAATCATTAACATCATCATCATTGTCGTTGTAATAACAACAATAACAATAAGAATAATTAATAGCTCATTTTAAAAAACCAACAATGTTCTAGAAGAAACATATGTGTACAGAACCATAGATACATCTTGTTCTAGCAACCTGTTTTTACCAAATCTACAAGTTACAGCATTATCATTGGTGCATTATGAAAATTTCTACAACGTGCCACATTAATGCCTTGGTTTAGCAATGTAACTTTACATAATAAGGTATGGTTTCTGAAGAAATATGAAAATTGAAGAAATTTAAGAAGCCAGTATACTATTCTAATTTTTATTTGATTAACGTAATATACTTCCTACTTTCAGGCTTCAGTTTTTTTGGGGTTGGGGTTTTTTTGTCTGTTTTTTTTTTCTCAGTCTTTTTAGTTTCTTTGGGTTTTCTTGAAGTTGTTTTTTCAGGGTTTTCTTTGTAACTAGGAAGATTAATTATGGAAACACTTGGATACATAACACCTTGCTTGCAATAGGATTTAGACACTTCATAAGAAATTAAAGAGAAAACTGCAACTCTTTGCCCATGCAAGCCATAACTTTAAATAGAGTAGCAAATAACCTGAGACTGAATTTTCAGGTGGTAACACTGAATATATAGCTTGTACTAAGTTCAGATTTTAAAGTATATATCCTCTTCTTGCACCTAAAAATATAGCCTGAGTGCATTAAGAATACTTCGGTCATTTGTCTGAGAATCTAGAGGTTTTGCAGGAGCAGTAACAGTAGCAAACAGCTCCTTTTTAAATTGTCATGTATTATTCACACCTTGCCTTAGGAAAGAATGGTGGTTTCTCAACAAATTAAAATGACAGATTTTTGCCCTGAAGTACTTAAAATCAAAATTTATGGGTCTGACTAGGCTATTTGGTGTCCAAAAATCCAGGACAAATGGCCCCTTCACATGGCTCATCAGTTCTATGGGGCATGCTTTCTGGATACATGGGAGTTTTTGAGCATGAACTGTACACAGGGCCTCTGCAACAAATCTAGTCCTTTTTCAATGGAAACTCGGGAACTTTGTCTTGTCATGCTTTAAAACAAAAGTTTTCTGGTGAAATATAGTCAGAAGAATAGGAAGAAAATCTGAAAGAGGCATGTTAATATTGATACACTGCTGAGTAAATGTATTTTAGCAGATTGTTTGGATCATAGGTTTGATAAGTAAGTGTTCAAGGAGTGTTTAATATGCATCAGGTTACCTGTGTAAACTTTACAAGTTGGGAAATGAACAGAGCCACCAGCCCTGCCAAGAAGGACTTGGGGGTGCTGGTGGATGAGAGGCAGGACATGACCCAGCAATGTGCACTCGCAGCCCAGAAAGCCAAAGGTGTCCTGGGCTGCATCCAAAGCAGCATGGGCAGCAGGGCCAGGGAGGGAATTCTGTCCCTCTGCTCTGCTCTGGTGAGACCCCACGTGCAGTGCTGCATCCAGCTCTGGGGTCCCAGCACAGGAAGGACATCGATCTGTCATAGTGAGTCCAGAGCAGGCTGCCAAGTTGATCGGAGGGATAGAGCATGTTTCTTATGAAGAAAGGTGGAGAGAATTGGGATTTTCATCCTGGAATCTAATTGTGGCCTTCCAGTACCTGAAGGGAGCCTACGAGAAAGATGGAGAGAGACTGTTTACAAGTATGTGTAGTGACAGGACAAGGGGGAATGGTTTTAGACTCAGAGTAACTTTAGAATAGATATTAGGAAAAACATTCTTTACTGTGAGAGTGGGGAGGCACTAGAACAGGTTGTATAGGAAAGTTTTGGATGCTGCATCCCAAGAAGTGTTCAAGACCAAGTTGGATGGAGCTCTGAGCAACCTGGGATAGAGGAAGCTGTTTCTGCCCATGGCAGGGGGGCTTGGAAACACCTCTTTAAAGTCCCTTCTAACCCAGGCCACTCTCTGATCCTACAATTTCTCCTAGTAAAGGTAAGTAAAAATATTTGCTACCATTCTATTGTTTCTGTTTTCTTCCCAGTTCTGGAGATTAAATGTGGCACAGTTTTAGACACTGCTCTGAGGGATGCACTTGCTGGTCTAGTTGTGCTCTACAGTGCATGCAGGAAGCTCCATGTAAGCTCAGACAGTGCAGCCAGATTCCCCATCTCTGGAGCAAGTATTTTGCCAAGGGACAGCATCCTCATACCAAATATTTATAAATAAAAAATGTATCTTGGCCACTAAGACCACTCAGTTTAAAAGGTTTATTCAACTTTTCTTCCTTTTAAATTCACTGGCTTGCTGTCAAGCCCTCTGACTTACAAATACATTCATTATAAATTACCATATATTATTTATTCAATGCCTTAGGAAAGAATGGTGCTATCTAGACAAATTAAACTGACTTATTTGTGCCCCAAGGTGCTTACAATGTTTTTATAAAGCATAAAAGTACAAGGGATTGCATGAAAGGAGGGGACCTAGGTAATGGGAGATAAACTTACAGAAATTAGTATCTTTCTCATGGATGGCTGAGAGATTGTCAATAAAAAAGTCTGGAAAGACATTTTGAGTCCTCTGTAAACTCTCAGACACTGAGTCATGGGAACTGATGCTTTTTTACTCTGGTAATTGGCAATTTTTTTTTTTTATTCATTGCATCAGTAAAATAAATGCGGTTTTAAAAAATATTATAACTGTAGAGATGAATTTGTCTCTTGAATTCCAGCACTCTCAAAAATTACCTCAACTGGTGCAGAAGGCAGTGAATAAAAGCCTTGACAGAGGTCATCAGTAGGGAAGAAATACTAGGAGGAATTGTGCCCAGAGTTTGGAGTTTAGAGAAGAACAAGAACTGCGCTCAGCTCCACAGTTCCACAGAAAGGTTGCTGTCTAGGAGGGCTTCAGAAAGAGAGGCCTTATGCCAGTACTTTTGTTTCAGATACATTATTGGTTTTTCTAACCTGACACTTTCTCTTAAATAGCTATTGGGTGTTCAAAAAGACTTTGATTAACTCACTTGTTGCTGATGGAACTGCTAAAATGAGGACATTGCTTGATGTAGCACAAAGTCTTTTTGTGAAATGGTTATTATTATATGAAATGTTTCTCTTGTACAAAATGCTTTTCTTAGCAAGTGACACATCATCTCTAGGGTTCTCTGATATTCCCACTGAAGTTTATATCTAACTCCAGTCAGTGTTACTAAAATGCTAAGACTAGCTGTCAAAACCCTTGAAACTACAGCCTCTATGTCAAAATATCTTGAGGTTTCCATCCTCCATTGTAATGCCAGCTAAGGAGGAAATTCACTAAATGGAACTGTAATCGTTTCCCAGTCCCAATGCAGAATAATTGAAGAGGGCTGCACTATTAAATTTAAATACAGGCACTTTGATATTCCAGCACCCTGTAGTATCAGACTGGGAACAGCATATACGGAACATTTATTTGAGAAGCATTTGAACAGTCACAGACATGCAAGATCTTATAGCTGTATTGTTATATGTGTGTTTTCTAAATTCAGAAAGGATATATGCAGACTTTCGTACTCTATATTATACATATTTCACCCTATGTTCCACACTGACATGTCCTTAGGTTAGACAATCTGGTGATGTTCTGAATTTGCTGTGTCCTACCAATCTCTAAGTTTTTTGTAACCTCAAAGTAGAACCTGTCAAAGCCAGGAGAGATGTGGCGGGGAGAGACTGAATAACAGTAGTGAATATCAAGAATAGTTTAGGATGGCTGTGTGCCTATATATGTCATATTGTAATACTAAGTTATGCATGCAGAGTCAGAATATTGCAATACAGCTACTATAAAATATTATCCAGATGCAATTTTATGTAATACCATGAAGACATCAAGTTATGATTCTTTTAAAATATTTTAGTATTTTCGCATTTTAAGTAAGACTTTCTCCAGTGATCTTCACTCTTCAAATTTAGTAAATTTGACCACTATTTAGAAAGATGCCATAAAAGAGATTTGTATATTAGCTCTAAATAAAGTGAATATTTATTCAGTAGTATGTGGTGATTCTTGAACTCTTATCTTGAACAAAGGCCAACGTTCACAAGCAGAAATCCTGAAATGTATTATTAATATTGTCCTGAGCATCTCTGGCATGAGGAAAACATCCATTCTTTTTGCCATAAAAGGCAGCAAATCAAAACCAATAGGATATTTATAGATGATTGAATTCTTTTCTCATAGTTCTACAAGTAGTGAAATGCTTTGAAAACACCAATTGTTCCTAAGAGAAGATGCTTACACAGAATTTAGCCATCATTACTGTGTGATTTCCAGTTAAGAAGTAAAACAAAAGTTCCCTGGTGTAATGGACATAATAGGAGAGGCTTGGACTAAATTTCAGCTGCATACAGATGAAACAAACATTGATAATTTTTCCGTGTGACTAAACCGCAAGCTTTTTGTGGAAATGTCCTCTTGGGCTTCTGAATTCTGGTAGAATATTTTTTTTGCTATAAAAGGTATGACCCACAATTTAACACTTGATTTGGTTTTGGAGTTCACAGAATTTCAGCTTGAGAACTCAAGTAAGAGTTGTATTAGGTTCAGGCAGAAAAAGATGCCAGTCTCTGATGAAGAAGGAAAGAGAAGTTTCTCTAGGCCTACAGGGACCTGAAAAATTCAAAACCCCAGAGGAATTTGGTTCCTTGAGAAGTTCTCTCCTGGACTCAGAGGAAAGTATGCATGTGAAGGAAGTGGATGAAAAAGAAATGTTGCTTCTTTTCTCTACAACTTTTCTCCCGTCACTGATAATTGCTCCAAGCCGTGAGGACACTCAACTGGTCCTACAAAGGCTTTGTCACTTCCTTTCATTACACCAAGGATGGTTGGTGTAATGAAAGGAAGTGGCTAATATGAGAGCAGGTATATACTTCTATATAACCTCGGTGTATTATCTAAAAAGATTATAGTCCAAAAGACTGATATTAAACAAAAATTGTGAAAATTTATGAAGAAAATTAATGAAGGAAGATAAAGATACTGAAGAAATAGCTTTTCTAAATGAAATAGCCATAGTCAAGGTTGAAAATATATATCAGGAATACAGGGATCCAGAGCAATAGCAGGAAAAGAAAGAAGCTGTTCAAGAGGAAGAAGCAAACATGTATCCTATTCTTAAAATAAATGACAAAATTACTAGTAAGGAGACAGAGAAGACATAACTGTTCAATAAATCTAAGTGTTTGTAACAAAACAAATACAATATAGCAGTCTTGTTTTCTGGCTTTTTAGTTGAAAAGGAATATTTTAAAGATGTCTGCACTTCTAAGGATGTCTGAGGACTGACAGTATTAATATTTATTAAATATAGGAATCCTTGTAAGATTTTGAATATCTGAGATTGTTGATACTGTATGAATGCAAAATTAATGTGTCACCATGTGCAGAAAAATAATGGATAAGATTAAGTAGGATTCAGTTCAAAAGTATTTAAAACTAAGAACATGATTAATGGTAGTCAGTATTGTGGTTTTAGATAACTGATCTCATAAAATAAAATTATTTATGTGATAACATTTTAACTGTGTTTGAAAATGGTATATATGTTTATCATAGGTTTATATGATAATGTGGACAAGTGTCTACCTTCTTTTATCTAACTAAAGAACCTGATACAATACAAAGTGTCAATAAGATATGGGTTTAAACTGTATGACTGACAGGTCAACAAGTTTCAGTGTGAAATATCTCTTTGGAACGAGTGTGCTGCTTTATTAGTGCTAATTGTAAAGGGAATAGTAAGAAGAGAAATAATGGTAAGAGCAGGTCATTCAATGACCGGTAAACTGGGTACATTGTTATTCTAGCGAACTCAAAATATGCAGAAGTTTGTTTTTAAAATTACATCTTGAAGGACAAGGAAGTTAGGTGAGTGTCCTAGGTTACAATGTAAGATGCACCCAGAAGTTTGTATTCTATTTACCATCTTCATAAGTTGTTAAAACCGGCGGGACAGTGTTCCCCACCTCCTTCATGACTCACCCCTAAGAAACTCATGGGGTTATCTTTTGTTAATGGGCCAGCTGTTAACTCCAGGTGGGGCAGAGTTCTTATCTCTCCCATGACCCATCCTCCCTCCAGGGAGATATCTTCTGTCAATGGGCCATCACTGCATGATTGATAAAATTACATCATCCCATTGTGAGATGCTCCGCCCAGAGGGAGGAACCAAGCATTCCATCCTGGATATAAATTTCGAACATCAGAAGCAACCCTTACCCACTGGACTTCCAGAGGANTCATCTACTGTAGAAGCAGGAGCAGGAACAGGATGAACTGTATACCCCCCACCATTAAATTGTATTTCTGACTTGGAGCCTCTCACTGGTTTTGCTTTCAAACCAGTACAGTGAGTCTTGGGAAGTGGTGATCTTGGAGCAGAATATGATCTCCTAATCCCCAAGGGCTCTGCCACAGTAAAGAGCTCTGATATGGTCCCAAGATGCATAAGCAGCTGGCTAAGAGATAGCTTACATGCACTGAGGAAGCTAAGACTGGATGCTTCTAGACACCTTTAAAAATTAGCAAGTACTTAAAAAGAGCCACAAAATTGATTTGAAAACTGGAAAAGTCTCCATCATATGAACTTTAGAGCTTTTGTTTATTAACTTATTACAGGAAAGATACTGCAGTGGATAACGCTCTTCCAAGGAAGAAAATATGACATTCAGCAACGAGATGTGTAACGAGAATCCGTGGCTCATAGTGCCAGGCAGATGCTAAGAAGTAAAGCACAGAGCATTAATCATGGGAGGAAACTGCCAAGCCTGTTCTCCATCTGTAGGTGTTGGCTGGTTTGGGCTGGGATAGGGTTCGTTTCCGTCAGAGTAGCTAGTACAGGGCTGTGTTTTGGATTTGTGCTGGAAACAGTGTTGATAACCCAGGGATGTTTTTGTTACTGCTGCGCAGTGACTACACAGAGACAAAGTCTTTTCTGCTCCTCACTCCATCCCACCAGCAAGGAGTCTGGAGTGCACAAGGAGTTGGAAGGGGACACAATCAGGACACCCGACCCCTGCAGACCTAGGTAATATTCCACACCATATGGGTCATGCTTAGCATCTAAACTGTAGGGAAGAAGAAGGGAGGGGAGGACATTTGTAGTGATGGTGTCTGTCTTCCCAGCTAATGGCTACACATAAATGCACCCTTGTCTCCCAGAGATGGTTGAACACCTGCCTGCCCACAGGAAGTGGTGAATTAGTTTCTTTTTTTGCTTTGCTTGTGCATATGTCTTTTGCTTTACCTATTAAACTGTCTGTATCTCAAACCATAAGTTTTCCTACATTTTCTCTGGGGATTCTCTTCCCCATCCCACTGAAGGGGAGTGAACGAGTGGCTGTGTGGGGCTGAGCTGCCCTCTGGGGTTAAACCATGACAAGATGTCATTCAGTTCAGACTGAGTGTACATTTTTTAGAAGATACCTTTTAGACACAAGTTAGATTTTATCCAAATGCAAATTATTACAATCAATGTAAGAATAAATTCTGTATATCCAATGACCTTTGATATTCTGCAGTTGACTAGAGGATCTTATTTTCCTCTTCACTTTAAATTTTGTATCTGAGTTTGAAAAAGAAATGTAGAGAATGAAGGATGGTCCAGGACTGGGCATTTGGTCTTTGAGTGCTGTAGTGTCTATGGGAGTTTCCTAAAGAAGATAAAATATAGGCAGAAAGTCTCCACATGAGACAGTATCTAAAGTTCTTGCTAGCATTTCAGCAATGTGGGTTTAATTTATGCATTCTTCAGTCATGCAAATTATTGATTTCTGACTGTAACAGTTTTGAAAATCTGAAATCTGATTTCTGGAACTTCAAGTCTTTTGAAGGTCACTCTGAAGTTGTAAATATTAATGTGGACTGATTCCAAACTAAAACTGATATTTTTTCCTTGAGATGATGTTTCTATTTCTCATTATTAAACCCATGAAGCACTTACTTTTTACAGAATTTATTTTCATTTGAGCTGTCTGACTTAAAAAAAAAAAAAAAAGGAAAAATAATTTTCAAGGCCTGCTAAATCTTTTTACAGAAGTTGTGTTGTCCAGGCTATCTGGCTTATGGGAGTATGGGAAAAAAGTGTAGCACATGTTGAATAAAATGCTTTGCTGGAAGATTTTTCAGCTTTCAATAACCTTCAGACATGATTAAATAGAATGCATAAAATATGTATAATTTTCAAGCATAAAGACCAGTTGGGTTTATTTTAGGTGAGCTGGAAAGCTAATACTGAAAGAATTTTACTGGACTTGTATACGTTGAAGGGTGACTTCAGGTGACCACAGGTGAAATGATAAAGACATTATTGCCCTCAAATGGACAGAGACTACTGTGCCCATAAGAGAGGCATAAATGTCAAACATACACCACTTTCTAAGCCATTCCAAATTATAGGCATATCAGCCTTAACTGCAGGGAACAAAGGTAATAGGGAACCTGTGCTAATAGAGCAGGAGAGCAGATCTCTTAAATTTACTGGACATGGATTGCACAGTTACCTGGACTCACTCTAACAGCCAAGATGAGCTTATGCTTGTATTGCTCATGTCACTCGGAGCAGTTTAGGGGATTGGCACTATATTTAACCATTTCTGCTTCATATAAAAGTGACTAGGATACAAATTGGGATGCAAACTCTGTAATCATTGAGTGAAAGGATTCCATGCCTAAGTAATTTTTTGCAAAACTTTGAATATTGTCAACTAGCTGTTGGTCAAAGTGGGAACCACTACAATATTTCACTTATTGGGTATACATATATATGAGTAGATATTACTTAAAATAAATCATATTTTGAAGAAGTACACTTTCAGCCTAAAATATTACCTATCACTTTCTTATATCCCAGTAAAGATCTAGAAACAGAGATTTATTGAGACTCAGTATCATTACTATGACACCACTTTACATACCATTCTCCAAAGCATTTGTTAGTGCGTTTGACATCTGAACAACATACTTTTGAACATTCATTTTCCTAATGACTTTGTAAAAGTGACCTATGCACTAGAAAGGATTCCTTCACTTATTCTTCATCTATTCCTAGGCACCAATATACCCTTTTAATGAGAATAATACTTTAGGTTTGGGGTTTTTATCAAAACTGATTTTTACTAAGGTGGCAGCAGTATCAAGATAAATAACAGCAAGAGTATAATGATATATTGCTGCAAATGCATGAAAACAAACAACAGTTAGAAAATAAATGAATAAAACTCTGGACTACAAAGTGTTCATTTACTCTGTAATTTCCTCTGTGCCTTCCTATGCACGGGTACAAATTAGTGAAGTCCTCTTGTGTTCATAAATAAACCCAAGAAAACATGTTTTCTTTCATTCTACCTGCTAAGTTGCCTCAGGGTTTTGCATTAGAAGAACCCATAGAAGGGTCAAGGCTCTACTGTATATAGACTGTACACAAAAATACATTTCCTCCTCTGTTCTCTTCACCTTTCCTCTTTTTTTTTATGGTATTTCATAAGGGAACAAAAGTTAGATAAACATTTGTTAAACAGTGCAAAATTTATGCACAGGAAAGCATATCTACAATGTTGTCAACTAGAGTGGCCACAGCTGTATTGCTATAACACAAAGTCCCACAACTCTAAATAAAAAGCAGTTAATATAGATAATGACATTTGATTTTTTTTTTTTTATTACATTGTCATCTAGCTCTACTGTTTGAAAATGAGACAAGGATGCTTTCACTTTCTGTCAGTTCTCAGATGGTGAAATCAAGATATTCAGTATGGACAAGGCTTTTATTGTAAATGAGGGGAAATCTGGCTTCATTCTCTTCCAGTTGCAACCTTTCTCTTTCTTTGTTTCTTACAAACCAAGGTGTCTTTCTGTATCCTTTCCATGGTCTCATTTGAATCTTTGATCACAATATCAGAAGGATATTGAACACTGTCTCTGATAACAGTACCAGTGGGGTAGGACTTTTGGACTGCCTAATTTTTACCCTTCTCAAGGGCCTAGTGCCCAGGTGTCTTGACTGGATGGCAGTGAGGGCTCGGCAGTGCGCACAGGGAACACACAGGGCGTTCTGCAGTTCAGTGCTGACCTCTGAATGGGCTGCAGAGTACGAGCAGTGATGCTTCCAGGCTATTGACTCTGAAAAAGGGCAAACTGGAACCGCAGTTGACTGAGAAAGGACCTCGTTTCAATTCTTGCATCAGGCCCCAGCACAAGTGTGCTGCTACTTTGTTGCCACTTTAAATAAGTGTGAGAGATTTTATTTTTTATAAAGGCAAATGTTTCTTAACATAAAATAATTATTTTTTTAAAAAATAAGGTCAGCAAAACCAAGGGAAAACAAGAATAATTAGCCAAAACAGGCTAAAGTTCTCCCTGTCTATGCTTAGCTAAGCTTGTGTAATAGCAGGATTTGGGAGGGAGTTTAAATTATTTTAATAAATATACTTTGAATATACATAAAGTTTTTGGAGCAGCTTTCTAAATTAAGTCAAAGGATGTCTTTCCATTGACTCTTTTTGGTTTTTGATCGGGCTGTAAAGACTTGTCACTCCATTTTCAATTAAACAGTCTGAATTCCCTGACTCAGCAGTAGCAGGGAAAGATGAGTAGAAAACTGCTGAAAGAAAAAGGATCATTTTAAATCATGCAGCCAGACACTGAAAAAAAAAATCTATTAAATTTTAAACTGCAAATCTATCTAAATACCCTTGCTTAGTGTGAGATATCTACCAGCATAAAACAGTACTCTGGAAAAATTTAGATTCACTGTCCTTTATTTGGAGATTACAGTTGGATTGCTTGGAGGATCTTCAGAGAAGTAAGCAACACAGGAAAAATAAATTTATAAAATTAGCATATTCTGAAAACTCCCACATTTGGGAAATGCATGGACAACATCATAGAACACAAAAGCTAACATTTGCATGCAGCTTCTTATGTAAGAAGCAAGGCAAAGAGTGACTGAAACATTGTAGAAGATGAAAAAATTTTTGATTTTCTGCTAACAAATAGCAAAATGGGTTTGAGAAAAATCTCAGTATCACTTCTATTGTTTTAAATAAAATCAATTAAGATTTGGATGGCTTTATCACATAAGACAGGTATTTGTCATGGGTTTTGCAGCATATAATGCTTTTACAGGGGATGTTCATAGTCAGCTGCAATGTGGGGTAACTGAGGAGAGTAAATGAACATCTTTTATAGAATTTCAGAAGATACATCTGATAAAAATAACCCTATCACATATTCAGAAATCTCTGATATATAATTTTACTGTTAAAATCTCTATTTTAAGTACTTGACTTGCCTGAGACATTCATGCAAACAAAGGAAATTACCCTCAAAATACTTCTGAAAGACTATATCATAACTTAAACATTGTGATAAAGTTAATTAAGCTGTAACTAGTCGGGACCTTCTAAAATGTCAACTAAGGCTTTGAAACATCCTCTTCTCCTCTTTCAGTGGCTGTTGAAAAAAATTGTTAGAGATGAAGAAATTTGCAATAATCAAGACACAGACCAGAAATTTCATAGCCAGGGATCCCTCAGGAAGACTATTCTGCAAAAGGCCCCCTGTCTTGCTGAAGCATCCTTGAATAGGAGAGGGGAGCTCCACTAAAGACTCATTCAGCTCTTCCTAAAATTGAAGAAGGAAACTGGCCCCAAAACCAGGGAAAGTAGGAGTCTCTCAAATACTGAGATTTTCTTTTGTCTATTTGAAGAAGGCCCTTACCATAGTCACAACTTGTATTAACTGGTTTCCAAACATCTTCTTAGCACTTAAAAAATGCTTGTGTCATCTCCTCAGTTTCTGAATTTGTAAATTTTTTTTCACTATAGTGGGCATAAGAAGTCATAAACAGTTGTACCACTTACAATAATTGCCAATTAATAAATTGGAAAAATACTTTTTTCATATGCTTATGAATGTAAACATCATGCTTTCTATATACATCCAAGCATGTAGCAATATAATTATGAAAGTATTTAAAAATATAAAGTCTGTTCTTCAGTGATAATAAATTTTCAACATAAATTGTACGTAACTTTATTTCTGGTGGGCAGCCATAGAGATTTCGTGATTTATATGCTTACTACCAGAGGAATATGTCTGGGAAATTGTATTCCTTATACTTCACTTTTGTCTTACCAAAATTTGCCTTCAGCTTTGATCTGTGATATGTGTGCATTTTCCCCCCTGCTTGTATGCCAGCTGTGCACCAGGAATAGATTATACAATTCTGTTCTATACCCAGCCATGACCTATGTGGAATATTCAAAGGTTACTGCTCAAATTTTAAGCGGCCATTTTACTCCCATTTTTCCAGACATGATGGGGAGGGGCTTTGCACAACTCACCAGATGTTTGGAACACACTTTTTGTGTATTGGTGTGCTGTTGCATCGACATTTTGCACTGGACTCACATGAATTCCAATCTCCATTACCAAGTCCTACAAGACATAAGTAATGTGACTTTCTAGGTAATTTTCACATCATGTATGAGGCAAGGGAATGTGGTATTCTCTCAGCAATGATATCTCTTTAGGGGTGTAGCCTTGGGAGAGAATGTGGCAGTAGTCGCCTTGAAAGTTTCCCAGAGGACTCTGATGCAAACTGCTTCATTATTCTGGCCTAATTTATGAAAAGACTTTAAGAGGAAATCAGATTTTAAATGATAAAATTGCTAATGCATTGCACATAATATTCAAATTTCCCCTGTGACTCAGCTCCATGGAAGGGGATGGCTGGAAGAGACAACTGCTGCTGTAAGCACCTTCGAAGCTCCTCCTTGTGGCACAGTGAGGGAGGGTGCAGGTATTCTGACCTAAGGGGATGCACTGATGCAGAGAATGTGCTTTAGATGCCAATAGAGCTGTATTAACAGCCCGAGTCCTGAAGGCGACATAGCCATGTTCGTAGGTTCTGCATTTCGGAGTCCTGCCTCTGAGCAGAATCTACCAGCTTTCTTAATGGTACAATGAGGACTTACGTTGTTTGCTCACAGTTTCAAAGATGATTTCTTCACTCTGTGGTGCAGACATAACTTTAAGTGCAAAAAAACCAACAGCAGATAGGGTAAAGTACAGCTTCCCCATAGCTTCCCTACTTTTCCTTCCTTTCTTTAACTAAAGCTTCAGATCAATTCTAAAATATAGAAGCATTTAAAAGGACATGTAAATTTTTGTAATTTAAATATTAAATTTAATAATAAATGTACTACTGGTATTACCTATTTATATTTAAAATTTACCATATTCAGGGCAATAAATACTTTGACATGGTATATGTGTAAAATAACCTAGCATGCCTTTTTCACCCTAACTTACTTTGTGTAAAACACCATTAGGAACAATCATAATGATAGCTGAATATATCCTGAGGGGTTGGTGAGCACTAGCAGATGCTCACCTTTTACTTACTGACTGATGGAAGCTGAAATTATGGGAATTTTGCCATCCATCATGCAGGTGCTGAGAGACTAAGGTGGTAAGTTCAAAGAGCTGATGGTTAATAATTAAATATAATAAGCATCTGCTATTGTTACTAGCCAGAGGCTGAAATGTGCTGTTTAGACACAGAGTAGGGTTATGGACTGCGTAACTCTGCATTGCCTCTTGGAAGTATCAGGCAAGCATTGCTACTGACCTGTACAAAACTAGAGTTTTCCCAAGGACTCCTCTGCAACAATTTTAAACATTTCAGCCCAAATCCTGATCTCCTAACTCATTCTGATCAGTACCAATACAATGTCAGTATAATTCCTGTTGGAGCAAAATAGGGAGCAAAACGGGACAGGATGTACAATGATGACCCTCAGTTCCATGCCTGTACCCAGACTGGGACTCACGTCTCCTACCTCTAAAATTTGCCAAGCTGGACATTTTGTTTAAGCCAGCTGTTCAGGCTTCCTCTATAATCAATCATAGTCAATTCAGAAAGAATTTCTTCTCTGAAAGGGTTGTCAAGCATTGGAATGGACTGCCCAGGAAAGTGGTGGAGCCACCCTCCCTCAAAGTGTTCCAGAAACAACTGGATGTAGCACTTAGTGCTGTGGTTTAGTTGACGATAGTGGCGGTTCAGTCAAAGGCTGGACCCTTTTCCAGCCCTAATGATTCCATGATTCAATAGAAAGAGACAGGCATCTTCACAGGGTACTGAATCTGTCCCAAGATAATTTCTCTGAACTGTCCTTTGAAGAACCTCTCTCTCTTTCCTCACTGACAGAGGAAGTTATCATTTACATTTTTACATTAAATGAAAC
>WEIT01011522.1:13203-39161 GCA_013389985.1 Dryoscopus gambensis
TCAGAATTAGTTCCGTGATGAAAGAAGAAAAGTAGGTAGACAATATATTTCAAGAAGTTGTTCAATAATTTAACTTTACTCTTGTCTGATACAATCAGTCTTAAGTGCTCTAGGAAAGATCAAACTGGGCTCTTGAACAGTATGGGCATTTCTGTAATTGTGGTGAGGAATCCTTTACTCCATATCCCAGAATGACACATCTCATTCCCCCAGGCCCCATTTCAGCTTCCTCTCAGGGACAATTACACAGTGTTAGAATGTGAATATGACATATCTTTGCCTTGTTTGTTTGTTTGTTTGTTTTAAGAAAATTTAGGAGGCCCAATTTAATTNATTAATCTAGTGTTCAGCATAGACAGTCACATAAGGCTCTGTTTTGTTTTACAGTTAATACCATTATCCAGGACAGTTGGTCTACATAAGACATTACAGACCAGGCTGTGGCTTACAGGAATGTCTTTTCAAGGGAGACATCACAGTTCAGACCTATCTTCCTGAAAGAGATTATCCTGAAGTAAAGGTGGCATAGGTAAAAATGTAAAATGTCTTTCTTTCCTCACCCACACTCACCCCTCCCGTGTTTTTCCCTGAAAAGATGTTTACATATTCCCCTAGAGAAACAGAGAAACAAGAAGAGAAAACTACTGGACCTTTAACGCTCACATTGTAACATCTGTTCAATTACAGGGGTTTTTTATACTTTTTTTGCACTAAATAATCAGTTAAGGAATGTGTTGTTTCCATATCCAAAACTAAATTGAGGAGTACTTTATAATAGATTATCCTTCCAGTGTGTCTAAAACCTGTTAGTGACATAAAGGTAGAATGTTTTAATTAAGAGATTACCTTAACAGTGCAATTAACAAATGCCTCATAAAACATGTATGGAAAACCAATTGAGAGCTTCTGCATTATCGTAATTACAAATTTTCAGAAGTCCCTAAATGCTAATTTACATAATAGAACAAAATGGCTCTCAAGTGGTCATTTATATCTCTCTCATAAATACCATCCATGTTTAGAAGCTCTTTATAACATGCTTTTGTCTAGATGTCTCTATATACATGTGAAAACCTTGCTTTTAGGATGTCTTTTATGAAATCATCAGCTAATTTGGTTGTTTATTTTGGCATTTTCTTAATTTTCTCATTTCTGAACAGAAACACGGCAGTTATTTTACTTTCTAGGTTTACATTTTGCACAGGTACTCCAGTCACTTGTTAGGACCTGTAAAACTTAGAAGGAGGCATGGATTATATAGGAATAATATACATCTGACCTGGTGAGGTATGTCAGAAGTAGTTTCATCTTTTTGTGAGACAGTTATGCAAAATATAAAATAAAAATTGCTGTAACTGTACTGAGTTGATTAAAAGATGCAAAACAAAATTAGGAGGAAGTACTTTTTAAACAAACCCTACTTAGTAAAATATCATTTCAGACAGATCAAGATAGTGTTGAGCATTTGTGTGCAGAATTTCTTCTGAAATAAGATGGCAAGGACACATTTGTTTAGGAGGCTTATGAGGGGATGAAATAGACTGGAATTTTGACCTATTGGAAGATAGGGGTCTAAATCAGTCTCTACTTGAGTAAGAACATAGAGGAGAAGGCAGGACCTAAGATATTTAGCCTGCACACATACAACTTATGCTAAATATTTAATCTTACATATGAAAAAAAAGCTCAGCTTCCTCTCAAAAAACCTTGGAAATACTCAANCACCGAGAGCCATGATGATTTACTAAAATGTAGCTAAAGAATGTAACTGCAAGGTGAAAGTGACTACCAAAGTTTTAAGTTGCTGGTGCCATCTTGAAAAGAATGTCAGCACTTGCTCAGAACTGTGCTTAGAGTAAGAAGCTCCATTCAACAACAGATGACCTGTATTTCTTTGACTAGTAATTGGTCAAATAGCTGGCATCAGTATACAGGGACCTCATGGGCCACAACTGGACTGAGCATTTGAAAAACATAGCGGTGCACTGAAAAGCTTTTTAATCTTGCCAGGATACAAGTAACATTCTAAGAAACATGANTGTACTGAGTTGATTAAAAGATGCAAAACAAAATTAGGAGGAAGTACTTTTTAAACAAACCCTACTTAGTAAAATATCATTTCAGACAGATCAAGATAGTGTTGAGCATTTGTGTGCAGAATTTCTTCTGAAATAAGATGGCAAGGACACATTTGTTTAGGAGGCTTATGAGGGGATGAAATAGACTGGAATTTTGACCTATTGGAAGATAGGGGTCTAAATCAGTCTCTACTTGAGTAAGAACATAGAGGAGAAGGCAGGACCTAAGATATTTAGCCTGCACACATACAACTTATGCTAAATATTTAATCTTACATATGAAAAAAAAGTTCAGCTTCCTCTCAAAAAACCTTGGAAATACTCAAGACCACAGTATTATTAGCTTCCATTCAGGACTGTTTTGCATAGTGGACAGTATTAGATTTTCATAAATGGCTAATATTTTATGTGATTATAAGTCAAATAACTGTGTCATCATAATATATCTCCAGTTAGGATTTTCTTTATCTTCTTCAGCTTCCCTATATTGATTATAAGATTGTTTACTGATCTAATCACCGAGAGCCATGATGATTTACTAAAATGTAGCTAAAGAATGTAACTGCAAGGTGAAAGTGACTACCAAAGTTTTAAGTTGCTGGTGCCATCTTGAAAAGAATGTCAGCACTTGCTCAGAACTGTGCTTAGAGTANGCAGAACACCTGACCTTTCTGCAGGGAAATCATGCCCATGATGTCAGATGAACACTTAAAACGCTGATATCTATTTAACAAAATATAAATGTGAGGTAATTTTCCATTTATAGTCATGTTCTATGACAAATATAAGAAGCCTCATTAGAATGATTTGTTATTAGCTTCTGACTTCAGAATGCAATTAATTCAATCAGTTTAAAGTGTCATCTACAAGAGCCTACACTGGACAAATTGGTAGGAATAATATAGTAATTACTTTGAAAGACTGAACAGCAATAACAGGATTTATGACATTGTCAAGAAGACTAGTCATCAATAAGCTTCTGAGTTGCTGTCTAAAACAATTGCAATAAGCTTTTTTTGCATCCTAAATCTATTACTGATTACATTTCTGAAGCTCTACTGCTGGGACATATGCAGAGGTTCTGTGTATGAAAGTGAGAGAGATCTAACTGCACATGGAATAATATCTTTTTCTGAGCAACAAAGGAGAACAGATTTTACCAAGCCTGACTGAACCAGAAGGATTACCAACTGCTATTTGCCATACCCTGACTCAGAGCATTAACAAGCTAGACTCACTAAGCCATGGATATGAATTTTTCTGTACTTTGACTCGACTGACTTCACAAAAATCACATCAGGAAATGTAGTTTTCTATTAGGCTTTGTTTGTCTGGGTCAGTAAAATATTATTAGCCTGTTGGGCTAATATTGAAAATATTGGAAAAATGGAAAATACTGCAAGAAAACATGCAGTGCCTTTCAAAATACTGTATAACATCATCAATACAATAAAGAAGTTTAGACACAGATTAATAGGGAATAGTGAAAGGCAAACAGTGCTGGCAAAAACAGAGATCTGAAATAAGTCGAAAATTCTAGTGAAATTCACTCAAGAATTCACTTGTTTTAACAAATATTCTTTTAAAACAAAACACTAATGAGACCTGTAGACAAATCCATGTTTATCTACTGCAAAAATGTTTATATATTTAAATTAGATCAGTTTGTGAGAAAGCTCATATACATGAAAAAATATCCTGCCATCCCTTTGGGAGACATATAATAATTTTCTCAAAACTAACAAAAAGTTATCCTGTGCTGGAAATATAATGCATGTGAAAATAACTAAATTATTATTGAAAAATTCAAAGAATTAACAATCAAAAATTTCAAGCTGCCATAATATTTATCTGTGTGTTTTCAAATTGAGTTTGCTTTTAAATTTGCTTCTAAATTCCGTTCCTAACCACTACACCAGGAATATCAGTATATCTATAGTGCCAGCAAAATGATGAAATTCTTATCACAGATCACTTTTTCTGGTTGTAGAAATGGGTTTCAAAATGCTGTTAAAGAAATGCTGTCAACAAATTGCCAGATAAAATAAAATGGTTGATAGACACTGTATCAATAAATGGTTACAAATTTGGAAGATTTAAATATTAACTATAGTTCATGGAGATCATTTAGTGTAAGCTTTTAATTGCCATATGTTTCCACCAGCAGATTTCACTTTGAAAACAGATTTCTTCATCATATTATTTTCACAGTGACAATCAACAGTGTTGAACACTTTAATATATTCAACCACTCATATTGAAAATATCTACCATCATTAAAATCAAGTTTCATGTTTGTGAGCAGTAAAATTCTTACTCAGTCTCTTTTCCCAGTTCAGGAACTGATTCTGATTTCAGAGATCATATTCTGCATTTCCTTAGTAGTTATAAATGTAATCTGATCCCAAATATGATAATCCCTTTAAATTCCCTGGCAGCAATCTGCTCCTCTTACTCTCCACAGAAAGATGAACAAGCCAGCTATTTAAAGTATGCTTAATACTAAACCTCTGTGGAAGATAAATATTCAGTTTTGTGTCAAGTTTTAAGGTTTTCCCTTTGCTTTTGATCTGCATTAATGCAAGTCAATAAGTTTAATACAGTATCAAAGGTGTGATAAAATATCTAAAAAGAACAGAGCTATCAAATTTGCCCTTTTTTTCCTCCCTTTTTTCTTTGCTCTCCACTCTTTTTCCATTTTTTCAAACATGTAAAGCTACCAGAAAGTTCAGGATTAAAAAAAAAAATTCCTTGATGTAAATTCTACTGAAGTCATTGTATTTCTACAATGTCATATATCACATATCATATAATATCACATTCAATAAACCCCCATTTCAAAACAATTTCACATAAACAGAAGGATGCCAGTTATCTCTTTTCATTACTATGCATGTCATCTCACAGAAGAGCATTATGGCTTGTTGCAGAGAGCATTATGGCTAAAATGTGGGGTGCACAAAAATTCCAGAATAAAGGGTTCTCCACTGGTACACGTTTGCTCTAATGCCTTTCACGATGCTGTACACAGGACCACGTGCAGCTCTGCAGTGACAAAAAATGTCTAACTCGTCATTCAGCTGCTATGTAGAAACTTTTGCAAAACAGCATCTGTTTACACAGGCATCTGTTCCCAATACATCTGTAGATCCTGCACGTGGCACTGATCTCTCTGCAGTCGGGTCCTCCTCTGTGCAAGCACTGCATCTGCCAGAGCAAGTGCAAATAAAAATAAGTCATATTTGGCTGCAGGTACTTTCTGAACTTTCAAAACACTACTAACTCTCTAACGTGATCTTGAGATGGCAAATGTTAACAAAACTCTTCTCTCAGTTATGAAATTCCAAGCTTCAAAACAAGGATATTCATAGTTTTTCCCCGAGCCAACACAGCTTCCTAAGTCTTATGCACAAAATAGAACCCATATATTCGAAATTCTTTGTTATCTAAAAGCATAATACAATGTAGGTCTTCTTCTTGAACCACACAACACAGATACATACATGCTTTACACTTTCACTTGCTCTGTTAAACATGATGCTGAAGGAAGAATAAACATCTCTGGACTAAAAGAATTAATTCAGCTCCTGTTAACTTAACATTTTGAGAACCAGACTTAAGCTTTTCTGAATCCATAGCTTATCTTCTACCATTTTAATTTTGAAAGTGACTCTTGATTTGCAGAGCTGACTTTGTTCCATGTTCCAGATGCTCTCTTCAGTCATCTTTCTTTACTTAGCCTAAAATCTTACCTCTAGACATGTTAGGTAGAGATACACTAAACTACTGTCCCTTGCTCTAATTTTTGGCTGCTATCTGGTCTTCCTTTTGACTGTCATATTTACTTGTCTCCATTGTTTTTGATGTTTGCTCATTTATACTGCAAGAACAGTTTCTGTCCTGACCTCATTCACACCTCATTTCTGAGCCTGATCAGGCACCTCTCTCATTCCTAATTTGGTCATAACACTAGTAAAAGAACAGAAATTATTACCTTGCACTGGAATATTATTCTAAGTAATCTTTCTCCCTAATTATTGAGACTGTATGGTGGTAAACAATGCTTCTATTTTCCTCTTTTCTTTAAACAGCATTTTCTTTGAAGATCTCAAAAACAGCTACGACTACAAATTAGCTCAGAGATTTCAGTGCTAGCGATTGGATTTTTCTTAGTACTCAGACTGCATTATGCTATTTCCATGCTTACAACAAGGGATGTATATTACATTCAGCTCTCTCCTTCTGCACTAAAAATCATGCTCTATCTGTCTCATGACTACCAGTTTAAAAGTTAGATTGCAAAATTTATTTTTATTTTCCAGCTAAACATATATTTAAATATTGCATGAGCCTGGCCCCTTTCCAGAACACATTTTATTAAAGCCAGCTGTGAAGTAATTATTGAACAGGCTAAAAATGGGTTTTGAGAGGAGAACAATGTGATTTTTGTCCAATTTTGATTCTCACACTGAGCTTTGACTAAATACTACATTCCAAGAATTCACTCTCTTATGAAATGGAGTCTGAACAACTTCAGAAACATAATTTCTGAGAAATGTGGGAATCTAGGTCAAGGACTGATTGTAGCAGAATTTGCTAACATAAAGGAGTATGTTTTTCCTAAATAAAAAATGTGCTTTCAAGCACCAGTGAAGACAAAATAATGAAGAAAGCAAAAGCAAAACAAATCATTTTGAGAATAGAAACATTCGATGTAAAATCCAAACTACATTGCATATATAATTTCTTTTTACAGAAGTAAAAGGCTTTGTTTCCTTGGGATTTGTAATCTAGTGATATTCTGACAGAAATGTTGCATATTTCTGATTAATTTCCAAACATTTATAATTTTTGGGCACATTTGGATGTATATTTTTATACCATATGAACTTCTCACATGCAGTTGAATAAACATGAGGCAATTTTTTAAGCATAAATGATAAATAATTCTCTTCAGGAGGAGCATGGCCTAATTTTGAGTTCTTTATGATTACTCATATATTTTCTAAAAAATAAAATTCATACCTCTAGCAAAAAGATTCTAATTGGTTCTGCATTTGCATACCAATGGATAAAAGTATTTAAAATCCTATAGATATCTACTGCTGGCTACATGCAACTCAGACACTGCCTGTTACAAAGTGATTAGAAATTAATATAACTATCCCATGTATTCACAGCTTGAGATCTGTAATATGTAAAGAATGATCATTCTTAAAGGGGCCATGCTTGTGAATGCTGTGTTTAATTAATGCCCAAGGGAAAGAAAAAAAGGAGGAGGAAAAGTACTGCAGCCGAATTTATTCTGAATTTGAAGTGATGTTAAACATTGCATGCCAGGTTTAATTGCATGTATTCATCTAGCTAACACTGTTTCTTACTGAGAAAAAACTGTGTTGTCTGCCTTCAGGAGATGAGCATTTTTAAGTGAATTTGGGAGTGCAGAGTAGATTTCTATTTTATTTTCGCTACTGACTTATGCCAGGCCTGCCACCACAAGCACCCAAGCTGCTCCTTGTATGCAGGTCAACTTTGTGCACAGGATACACAGAATGTTCGTTTATCTGTAGCAATGTCTTTAGGTGTGTGAGGAAAAGGATGCCGTGCAGCAGCAATCTGTACAAGTCATACCAATCATTTACATTGAGACTGACACTTCTCTTTTTATTCCTAACTGCTATTGGTATGTGTGAGAAGATGAAATTATGTGTAGTATGAAGACATTACATGCAACAGATACACTTAGAAAGAGCAAATACCTGAGCAAATGAAACTCAAAAACTGAAATATCCCAAACAAACAATTTTGTACCATAGGAGATTTGAACATCACTACAGAAGTTAAATTTTTTTAAACAAACAAACAAACAAACAAAAATGCTACTATAGCATGAAATAGTGCATTGGTGCAGCAGAAAACACCTTCTTACACATACCACAAGAATACTAGCCACTGAAGCAGTCCCAGGTCAGGCTCTGTTTGGACTGAAAGTTGTAGCTGAAGAACACAAGATCAGGGTTAGATCCTACCTATCCAGCTCTGGCTCTGTTTGGTAAACCAGCATAGAAGAAGCCCCAGATAAAACTGACAGGTTTAGTTGTAAGCCAGTCCTCAAGCAGTAGGCACTTTAGGAGAAACAGTCTAGACACATGTCAATAAAATAAACACAAGAGACCAGGAAACACAGTGTCCCTTACAGCTGCTACTGTCCTCAGCACAATGGAAATGGCTACAAAGGCTGGACTTCTTTGCTTGTTATTTTTTCAAAGCTCAACTGCTAATTAAGATGGAGAGAACATCAACAACAAAGGCCTTTTTGTCTAAGTGAGAGCTTATTTCATTGAAATAGAAATCTGGAAAAACAAAATATGTATTTCTGTTTGCATCAGTGACAATTTCCATGCTGTAAGTACAGTGATATTATCTCAATCTGCACATACAAAAAAAGTCGTGTACACTAAATGTCAGACTGAAGTGTTACATTATTTAATCTTTATCATTTAACTGTGAACAACATAAACACATAAATACCTGCAGATGGTAAAGCACTGGGGACAAAACAGTGAAAGAGGATGAGCACAACACATCTGACTTGGATCAGAGCAGGAAGGTGCCGAGACTTGTCCAGCTCTGCCCAGCACCTTAGCCATGGTGCCAGCCACAGGGCAGGGCCCTGCCCTTCCCACCTAAATTTTTACTACAATTTTCCCGGCTGCAAACCCAGATGGCAGGAAGTCCTTGGCCCTGTGCTGCCAGCCCTGGTTCTGGGGGAGCCTGCACTGACTGTCCCTGCAGCCACCCAGGTCCTGTCCTTCCCAGCAGGGCAGCTTGGGGCGGACACAGCTCCAGGGGAGCAGCCAGGGCCCATGGACGACAGGGCAGTGGGGACAGGGATGGCCCGAGGCCAAAGGCAAGGTGGCAGGAGCCATTGCAGCCTTGGGGGTTAGCCCTGTGCCTCACCCCGTGGCCATCAGCAGGACAGTGCTGCCCACACAAGCCCCAAGCCCAGAGAGGAGGGACACGCTATGTGATACACACGACAGTGTTATGGACAACGAGACATAAGGTGGGAAGCCCTTCAAGCACCTTGAGGGAGATGTCCCACTTTAGCTGACACCCTCTACATGGATGTCTGGGCCAAAATACCCACTTAGGCACTTAGCAGAGCCGTGGGCATCTCTGGAGTACACACTTCCTGCCAACATACAGATCTTCCTGTCAGTCTGTGGGCAGCTCTAGGCAGCTCAGCATGGAGCAAGCCTCGATGGCTGGGATGAGGTGTGTGGCTTTTCACCAGATGCTGTGGCTGATCTTATTTCCAGGTTACCTTCCATATCCATGTTTGTAGGCAGCATACCAAGGAGATTTGTCCTTTTATTTGTAGTTTAAAAATGGTTACATCTGAGCACCATTTAGTCTTAAGAAATGCTGCAGTGTTGATCTCGGTCCTTCTCTCTGTTTGGGTATGTTATAACAATTGTAGATAAGTGTGTTTTCCATCTTGAGATTGTATTTACACAACAGCTAAAGGAAGTTCACTCATTTGGATTCTTCTAAACTAGTTTCAAATTTCTGCTCCAGGAGTAACACAAGGATAGCATGTGGTAACGCTCAGCTGCAGGCAAATTATCTGAGTCAGAGCGTCAGATAAAATACCTGCGTGCATCTTCACCAAAGCTCCCTCCCACAGACTGCAGCCTGCACTGAGCTCCCTGTTACCACGGATTCGCTCGTTGTCTTCATAAGCTGCACTTGTATCTCGGCTGCAATATAAAAATATCCTCCAAGTCAGCTTTCAGAAACCATCTGCTTCCTGCAGTGGAGAAGTAGCACTTGGGACCAGGATTCTTAAGAGCAGCTATTTTCACTCTGATGAAGCAGTGATGACTGCTTCAGTTAACAGGCCACTGTAGCCATCTTGCCCTTATTAAAAAGGGTAGACTTTTTGTCCAATTTCTCATTCAACAAAAAGGCCAACCCACAGACCCTGACATCTATGGTGTGGCAGAGAGTCATGTGATTCATTCAAACTCTAAAGCTGATGGTCACTCAAATGCATTGAAGAATGCTCTTTGTGGCAGGAGGAAAGGGATTCCAGACTGTCACTTCAGCACATTTGAAGCCTGAATCATCTTAGGGTTGATTAACTGACAATTAACTCTGGTATCATGAATTTACATTGGCCAGCTAGATCTAGAAGTCTCCCTCATCTATCAATAACAGAACAATGTCTCTGTAGCACCTGAAGAAAGGGACACTTATCACTGTAAGTAGGAAAAAAATGTTTTCACAGCCACTTAGAAAATTGAGCAGATATCTACATTTAATTTCTGAGAGTCTCAGCAGTGGTGTCACCCTCAAACTATTGTAACTTAGTAGCAATAATATATGCAAGCATAAAGTACAATTGAACCTTTTCTATTATAGTATTAAATATTTTCTGAATTAAATATTTTTCTGTGTTAGAATTTAATAACTTTTCAGCATTTTTTTTGAGGAAGGTTCTTTGTTCACCAGGATACATACTGTCTTGCATAGAGATACTGAATCAGGAAATGGCAAAGCCTCACTGAAGTCCTGCTTTTTTCTTTTACAGTCAGGCTTAATGGAATGGGGAGAAAGAAAAAGAACACAATAGAAAGAGTATATATTTTTTCTGTGGGGCCTGAAAAAAATAATGTAATGCTTGAAATTTTATAGAATTTTTTTTAAAACTCTTCATGAAAAAGCAACACGACATCTGTGATATTCTACTTAGTCTAAGAAAATTATTAATATTTTTCTTAAAAGAAGCCATTTTATTTCTAGAGAGTCTTGCTACAATTCCTAATGCAGTACAGACTGACCATTCATGAGAAGCAGGAAACCATTCCAAATCTGCAGAATCTGTCTTTTTCCCTATGCAACCACTATGTTCTCTAGGCTAAAAAAGAAATAGGACAAGCAACTATACCACTGAGACTCAGAGTCAGGCTCTCTGACTCAAAATCCTTATTACGAAGTGTAGGCTAATAGCACTTCCTAGACACCTTGGTGGGTGAGCTAGGATTTGTACAATAGCTGTGTATAGGTAACGGACTCTATTCACCCTCTGTCATATCAACCAGTATCTCAAAAGAACAATATAGTGATTGTGGGTTATATGTGTAGCCTTTAAAATGCTACATTTTTTGCTTTTCTGCTTTCTTCTGAGGCATAACTGTCACTTTCTTGATGGTTCATTGACTTTCAGGGGCAAAAATATAGGAATCTGAGATGGCATAACACAACTAAGTGTGGTACAACAGACATCTATGCTGCAAAACTCTATTTTTTGAGATAAAAACAGTTTAATAATTGAAATATTTCCCTTTAAAGTTCCAAAGGAAAATTATCTCATTTTCAGTGCATAAATTTTTTCCTTACATTAAAAAAAAAATTTAAAATAAGAAAAATAAAAGTAATTTTTAAAGGATGTGATTCTTTCCACGGACTAAGCTGTCTCCAGGAAGGGTGCAGAAATCGCACAACAACAGGATGAAATAGCATTTGGCTTTGACCATCCAATAATAAACCTCATTAAAAGGGCAGATAATTATTTAATGGATTGATTTAAGTTCAGCAGCCATTTTGTAAGTCTTTCCAAAGAGATAGGTTATAAATAAGTATTACTGTCACTAGGAGTTTTTATGAATGTGCAACTACATTCCTACATGCTAATACCTTACTAACCTGTTTAGGGGAAGCATATCTTGAGCAGACGAGAGGAATTTCTGAGAATTCTACGATAAAAGGATTCAGTATTTGCGCTCTTGTTAGAAAGAAGCAGTTTAAGGAACTCTTCTCAAACAAAATCACTCAGAAACGGAACATACAGGGCAGAAATTATTTTTTATTAACTTCTATGTTTTCCTTTTCTCTCTGTTTCTGCTGTAAGAATGTTGATGCAGTTAATTTCTGGAAAAGGGGCAATTTGACTGATTAAACCAGGATGCTGCACTTTAAATATTCAACTGGTTACCATGGCAACTGTTTTACTTTGACACACAGCTTATCTTGTTTTAAGGAGTGCAGCCTGTTGTTATGGCAATTTGGAATACCACTATTTTTTCCCCACACACAGAAAATAAAACAGTAGTTAAAATGGGTTCAATAATTAAAAATCTAAGCCCAATTTAGTATCTTGTAGAATGCTGTAGTTTATCAAATTTAACAAATGCAACTTGACTCAACAGAGAAATAAAGAAGCAAAGTTCATGAAGATATGAGGATAAAGGATTATAATTTTTACCCTTGAAAGGAAAAGTAGGTTGTAGAGGCATTTTTAATGATGAAAATTCACTCTTTTCTGCTTTCATGAAGAAATACATTATTTTGTCTTGCTGAGTTCTTCAGAGGCAAAATCTAAATAAATGGGTACAGAAGAACAGTTGCAAATTATCCCTCCCAAAGCTCTTAGCATTGCAAGCAGAATGAATATTCTAACTGAAATTTCATAAACAGTAATATTAAATGATCAGAGTTCTGACCTAAAATAAACACGTTTCAAAAAAGAATCATTTTTAAGAACCTAAATGTACACACTGCTCCCTACTGATACACGCACTTTACATGACATGCTAAGTAATCATGCAGCAGCCTGTGTATTTTAAATAAGAATAAAATGTATATGCCTTTTCCTAAAGGCATAATGAATGAGTTCCTACACTTTAATCTTCAGAAAAACTCAGTTCATGTTTCAGCAAGAGTTGGGATGATCCTGTGAGTAGAGGATAGACCTGAGGGACATCCAGCCACTGGAACTTTAAAAAAAAAGAAAGAAAATTAGGAAGAAACTTTGATCCAGTTTTCCAGTCTCTAAAGAAGTAGTAGAAAAGGTCTTTGCATTAAGCAAGCTTAGTTCGGATCTACCTGATGCACTTAAAATTTAAAAGTACAGCAGGGGATTTTTAGTGTTTTTAAGTTAAAATACATATGGATATTTCAATATCTACAAGATTTGAACTGGGGTAGTTGCTCGAGGTTCTCAACATCCCTATCACTATTTCAATTTTTACTGTGAAATAGAAATTACTTAGTATATAAGACCTATCAGCTGAACTTTGAATTTCTTCTTTTATTTTTTCTATAAATAAGCAAAGAAACTTTCATAGGTGTGGCGTCTCCAAAGATTTTTACAAACAATATTCTACACAAAAAATATAGGTAGAAATTACGTACATGATGAACTCACTTCCTGAATATTCATTTTAGTAAAAAAGCATGAAAAGAGGGATTTTAGATCAAATATGAATGTTGTGCCTCAGGTCTCTCTCTTCATCTGTACAATGGCATCAAAGTTGCTTTGAGTTTTCCATTAGTTTCTCTAAA
Organism: Dryoscopus gambensis; assembly: GCA_013389985.1. Lineage (NCBI taxonomy): Eukaryota > Metazoa > Chordata > Aves > Passeriformes > Malaconotidae > Dryoscopus > Dryoscopus gambensis. The sequence continues at coordinate 26,631 of WEIT01011522.1, forward strand.
ACACTGTTATTGTCTTGCTGTAATATCTTCTCTCCTTTCTTCTATGCCTTTTTTCCCCCCTCTGATAATTACAAGTTTAACAACAATTAGTCCCAGTCTTATCCCACTTCCAGTGGTGTCTATGAATTTAATTTCTCTCTGAGCTTGTATCTTTGAGAGTTTCATTCCCTCCAGCATTTTGCCTCCTTATTCCTGTTTCTCAGTCTTTTCAATCTTACTCACGATACACGAGGACAGATGTGATTTCAGACATTCCTTTCTCTTCCTTTAAGAAAATCCTACTGCTGCTTTTGTTATGGAGGCCATGAATTTGAAAACTCTTTTCCTGTACTTCATATATCCACAGAAAGGATGGGGAAAAAAAATTTGAAGCAGTACAACATTAAGCTGGATGCAGCTTACAATATAAAATACATATGGCTGGCAATGAGAGAGGTAGCAGAGGCAGCTAAATGTCTTTTGACTCTTATTTTATGGGTGATTGCAGACGTATGAGGGGCAGATGTTTTCCATTTTGCCTAAGGCAACACAAATCTGTGAGCTGGCAGTGAACTCGTACGCGAAAGAATAAAACAGTGATCAGCTCATACAGGATATCAACTCTAAGTTTTTTAGCACTGTCCAGTATTAGCTATTAGTTCCTTCTACAGGCCTGGGAAGGAGAGGGTTGCTGTTTGCCACTCTGTTCAGGTAGACAGCAGAAACCCAGACTCGGTGCTGAGGCACCTCCAGAGATACCTTTGAGCAGCTGGTCTGTGACTCGCCCAGGGCCTTGCAGAAGAGCCGTGGCAAAGGGTGGGACTGTCCGCCAGGAGCTGCCTGGCCTCTACCCACCAGCAGGCCCCCAGGTGACAAGCTCTTCGAGAGATGGTTTTCCTGGCCTTCTTGTCAGTGGAAATTCAACATTAAAAAGCTGGTTTGAATTATAGACATGCAGCACCTTCCAGTAGTTATGTGAGCAGATGGGAATGCAGTTTATATTGAACATCTGAGAATTTCATCTTATTGTTAAATATATTAAACAGCAGCTTCTCAGTTTCAGATTACTTCTTTAAGCTACTTGGATGTCAGCCTCATGCATTCCTAATTGGAAGATTTTAGCAATATGACTATTCTCTCTGAAATTAGATTTGCTTATTACTTATGTTTCTTGATTGCTATCACTGCCTTTCCATTTTTGTTTTCTGGGGTTTTTTTAGTCCTGTTCTTTTCTCTTTTCATGCTCTGTCTTTTCTGTATTTCTTTTTTTTTCATTTTTTCAGAAAAAAAAATTGGGAATTTAACACTCCACAGATAAGATTATTAAAATGCCATTTTAAGTAAGATAGTAAAAGGATATTAACAAGTGATAACAGTGAGGAAACAAATCTTACTCATTGATTCAATAAACAGTCAATTTCTGCTAAATTTGAGAATAATCTCTACCCAGCCTACACATGTTTCTCTGTACGTCCATTACTTGTATGATGAAATCAGTAGATTTAAATTGTATCCTGAACTTTTTTCTCTTTTTGCTTTTACAAGGACATACAGTCAAACAATATCTGCACTATTAGCTCAAGCTAAGCAAAAGGAAAAAATAGCAGAAGCTTTCCAATAGAAAAAACAATTCTTTAGCTCTGAATCTTTCTTATGCCCACATCTTTACATCACTACAACTGACTACAACTTTCCATTTATAGATTATTGTTACCATTATCACACTCTCTAACACTGTCACAAATGCTTAACTTACTATTACGTCTGGATGCCCCCAGCAATTTCACTGAATAAAATCCAATTGCAGAAGGAATGCTGGTGAACATGATAGAGAGATACAGCAGACTGAAATGGCATTTCAAAATTTTGCTAGATCCTTTCTACTCAGGCCAGTCCAATTACTCAGCTTGTTCTCATTACCTCCTTTGATATAAGTATTTGATGGTTTGCTGCTGTGCACATTATAACATATGGAGCTGGCAGCAGTTTGCAGCTGCTTTATGAAGAATCATTTCCAGAACGAGGGTAAAAACCAACCCTGTGCAGACTTAAGTTGGACACCATAGGTGTTCGGTCCTAAGTCTCTCTTTTGTAGTTTACTGTGTGGGCATGGAAAAGTAAATTTGACAAAATCATCAAACTGTCAACTTTCTTTTTCAAGGACAGGAGGCCATCATTGCTGTTACTCACTCTGAGTCAGCAATAACAGCAGTGGGACTTGGGATCAATCTAGAAAAGTATTTCCAATAATAGCTTCACTTGTTTATTGAGCAGACTATTTTTTTAATAGCAGGACATTAGAGATGGTTCAGCTTGCAAACAGCATGTGGGCCAGAACTAGGGAAGTAAGTGGGAGCAGCTTTGAACTACACTACAAACCTGCACCGTCAGCTGAACACAATGCAGAAATCTTTGGAACAACAGTGCAATGTGCCTGCAGCTTCATCTGTACCTATACTGTAGAACAGTATAGGTAGTAGAACAGAGTGATTCTCCAGGGCCACTTGACTTCCGTGTCTCTGGTGCTAACATAATGTTTCTTCTAGTTTTTGGTAGTGGGGCTCCTTAACAGCATCCCTTAGCACAGCTTCCTAATATCCTCCAAAGCATGCTAATATTTTTACTCAGTCACTCTCAGTTTCCTTCATGCCCCATAATCATCCACAGGATGTGGTAGAAATGGTTGCAGAGCTGCTAGCCTATAGGATTCTGTGTGCATGTAGAATCAAAGGGATGCCAAAGCACCAAAAAAGCAAGAAAACAAGAGTCTTCTTTCCTCTGAAGAAATCAAGGTTTGGAAATTTTGCAGCCTGGAAGGAGTTACACAAAATTAGCTTGGTAAAGTTTGTAGATGTGGTTCACAAGGGAGAAAATAAAAGATGAAAATAATTTTGAAATTCCTTTTTCCTTTTATTGAATTTGATATACTAGCATTTAGAGTTTTATCAAAAAATAGACACTTGCCCAAATCCATTGTTAGAGGAACTGACTTCACAAGAAAGCCCTTCTTTAAAAACAAGTCAGTTGCCAGTGGGAAATTTGATGGCATTGATAGTGATGAAATTTCAGGGAAAGACAAAAAGAGGACGAACTCTAGAAGAGATATTCTATCCTGTCGCTGGCCAACAGTCACTGTGCGCATCCTTCCTTCTCCCTCTGTTTACCTGAACATGTACACCAGTTTTGGGTCTGGGGATTACCTGTGCTTGGACACTTTTATTTCTCCCCATCAGAGCCAAAATGGAAGAGACCTGATGAAAGAAGCTGGCCTTCTGCAAAGTATCATGGCATGGTAAAGTTAGACGTAATTTATATATTTAAAGGTTTAACAGAGTTAGGAAATGAGAATGCATAATCATCAGATATTTTGCTTACATAAGCTCAGACTTACTTTTTTCTTTGTCAGCAAAGTTTAAGGTAGGAAAGAGACTGAGAAAATTCAACTCAATCCTATGAGCAAGTGGGGAGAATTTACTCTCCTCAAGGGTGAGAAAGTTTGTGAATCCACAGTGACAAGACACTGGTTCCTGGCATGCTAAACTGGAGTTTTAGCTTTTGGCCTTAAAGTTTGTCTGGCTTTAGCCATCTGCATGTTTTCAAATGAATGCAACTGCAGTCCATTTAAACTTAATCTTGTCCACCTCTGAAAAGAATACCTGTACTGGGTTTGCATGGCCTGGTTTTTGGTAGTGGGGGAGCTACAGAGGTGGCTTTAGTCAGAAGGTACCAAAAGCTTCCCCCATGTCTGGCAGACCCAACCCCTGGTGACTCCAGGACAGACCTGCCACTGGCCATGGCTGGGCCAGTTAGAAATGGTAGTTACATGTCTGCGATAACATATTTAAGAAGGCAAAAACCAGATGTAACTGCAGCCAGAGAAGAGTGAATATATGGGAGAGGAACAACTCTGCAGACACCAAGGTCAGTGAAGAAGGAAGGGGAGGGAGTGTTCCAGGTTCTGGAGCTGAGAAAGAGGGAGGGGTGGGGGCAAGGTGTTTTTAACATCTTATTTTACTTCTCATTATTATTCTCTGATTTTGTTAGTAATAAATTCAATTAATACCTCCAATTTGAGTTTTGCCCATGACAACATTCAGTGAGTGATGTCTCCCCTGTCCAGCTGAGGAGGGGAGTGATAAAGCAGCTTTGGTGGGTGCCTGGCATCCGGCCACGCTCAGCCCACTACAATACCATTGTCCAAGGAGTTTAATATATGTGAGTAATAGTTATGAGAATACAGAATTTAATGCATTAAATACAAAGCAAAACTTGACAAAGCAAGCTGGAAACAATAGGAAAAATTAGTGGATAAGAGATATAGCCTATGCTGAAATTCTTTCCAGTTTGCAGAGAAAACATCAGAGAGAAACATGGGCCCACAGAAAACCAAAGCAAACCAAACCAAAAAAAAACCAACAAAACCAACCAAACAAAACCAACTGTTTCTCTTTCCATGAGTAAATTATTTGTCAAGCTTCAAAGTTTATCAGCATACAAAAATAGAAATAATCTCTATCATAAAATCAGATGGGGAAAGGAAGAAAGAGAAATTCTCTTGATGTATTAACGTCTGAAGTGCAAGCTCCAGATTAAACATTTACACGTCACTGACATTTATTCCCTTAGTATCTCCAGTCTTTCAAAGATGTTCCTATCTTCCTTTCCCATCCTTCTTCTCCCCTTCTCTCTGCCAGAGCTTACCTCCACAGGAATGATGCAGAATACCTTTTATCTCCTCACCAACACCTCTCAAATTCAATTGCTTAGCCTTACATTGCAGAAAAGGCAAACTCCAAGAGAGCTGCAAGACTGCATACTTCAGCAGCCAAGAAATGCCTGGATGCTTAATTTTGCAAACTCTTCCGTGGAAAGAAAAACATTAAATAAAAAGTAAAAATGGGGTGTGGTGTGTGTGAGAGCTTACACAACTTTAGGAAGATCCTTTGGAATATGTCTGCCAGTGCCCTAATTTCTCATTTTCCAGTTAAACACGATTAATAACAGGCCTTGTTCTATCCACAGTCAAGTCTTTAGCAAAATTTTCACAAAACCTAGTAGAAGCAAAATTATGCCATTGCTTCATTTAAGGAAAAATTTATATAAAAATAATACTTCCTTCCATATTTGAGCTACTCTTTACCACCTACATCTTTTAGTGAGTTTATCCTTTAAAGGATGCAGTGCAGTTTGGTGGTATGTTGTAAGATAATTCCTTTGAAGGATTATTGACATTAGGTTTTGTGCACAACCACAAAGGAAATACTAAATTACATGTTACTCTCCTGCTGTTCCATCTCTGCCACTCTTATTATGGGAAATTACATGGCAGTCTGAGCTCTGAAGGCTTTGGTTACCTCTATTTCCATGTTGGTATTGTCAGATTGGGGTTTGACACCTCAATTAATATTTGCAAAAGTAATTATATATTTCCAGGGTTGATTTTTTCTTATATATTGCAGGCTGAATTTGTTCATGGCACCGTTTTGAGAAAGAATATTCAAATAGGAGATACACAGATGTTATTTTTATTTTATGCTTTCTTTCTTCAGCATTATAAAGTGTCTGAACTTATTTTGTCTTAAATATGAACAAAAGAGCCTTTCTATACCAGAAATTATACTGTGCTAAAGCATTTTTCCATGCTCACTTTTGAAAATTCAACATGCAATTTTAGGTAGGTCTCTCTCCTTTGCAACTGTGCTTTACACAGTGTGGTGCTGCCTCAAGGCACATAAATTAATGCAGAATGAGTTATCACAGACATGAGAACTAATATATGATAAATTACACTGGGTTTTATTTTGAGGTAACATAGCAATAATGCCTCGGGTCCTTAAGCCACCAGGGATGCTACCTATGACACAGCATTCTGATATATGGATATATGTTTCATTTCTTCAGATTAGATTCTCAGCCTTAGGGAAATAAATGAATGCTGTTAAAATGATTAAAAAATATTTCAAATAGTTTTTGTTTTCTCAATGCTGTCTCAATCATTTATTGAAACAAATGAAAGAAATTTAATAAAGTAAGCTTGATACAAGTTTAAGTAGGATATATCTGAAAATTCTTTAATGGTTAATTGTTTCAAGCAATGGAGGCATCTCTTTTAAAAAATGAAAAACTGAACATAATGAGCTAGTCAAAAGCTGGGCTAAGAATGCACAATGGTGATATCTCTAGGTTTTGTCAGATTTGTGTTCTCTTGCAATATTTATAGCTGTTCCAGTGGGAGTAGAGCAAGGCAAATGCTCTGCTCCTGAGAGTTTTGGTTGTACATACCCTTAGAATGGATGATGGATGTTTCATTGTCTTCCACGTTTCAGCATTAGGATGTACAAATACAAATTAACTGAAATTGATTTGTATTGCTTTCAGAAAGAATGGAAGCACAGCTACAACATATATAGGCTTCTGTCTGTCTATTAACTAACTCAGTGAGGTAATTTGAGTATACCAGCTCTCTAAAATTGTCCTGACCGGATTAGTTCTTTCGGAAGAAAAAAAATCAGAGTTAGAATGAAAAATACAGTCCTCCCATAACCAGAACATTAGCGTTAAAAATCAGAAACTCTGGTCATTGAATCAAACATGTAATTTATCTTAGCCAGAATATAAATGAAACACATTAGAACAAATATTGCAACTTAAATTGCTTTGCTATGTTTATTTCACACACCCTTGTGCCTATAACTTTGGACTAGTGAAGAGTTTCTAAAAGAGTAAAGTGGTAGTAGCTAAAATAATAACAAAAAAAAAGTTTTCAACTCAATATAAGATATTCATTAATTTCCATCAGTTTAAAAAAGTGAGAGACCTCTTTCTGCTGTGTTTTTCAAATATATTTCAGAATTTTTCTCAAAGACATTTGTGGCACTTTTTCACCAAGTTTGAAATACGTGTACACTAATGATATCTGTTTACAATGAGAATAGATTTATTAAATTTGCATATGTCAAAAATAACTGGAATGAGTAAATATCCTAATCTAATGTGTTCATATCTTTTATTGAAACTGGATTTCTTGAAAATTTTCTTAAGGAAGTCAGCTAATACTAAGGTTTTTCTTCTAGATCACTAGCAAAGCATTCCAGCAAAGGAGAATTCAGATGTTCAAAAAAAGGTAAATAAGAAAGAGATATGGCTGTCACAGTTTGTGGGGAGAGTCTCAAATGTCTCAAATAGCAGCCCACATACTGCTCTTTTGGTTAGACTTCTTCCAGCCATAGAAAATAGTATTTATTTAAAGAATTTTTTTCATTTAAAACCCACTTCTAATGGACTGCATTTCATCTTTTCACTAGTCTCTATGAATGCAATGTGTTATACATGTATTTTTATGTTTTGCTTTTAAAGCTAGGTTTAACTCATTCTCATCTCCTTGGGAAAAAAGCTGTACAGTGTATACTGAGGTTTCTACTTTAAATATTCTGGAGGCTATAAGCATGCCCTTTTTCTCAGAGTGCCTGTATAGTGTTAATCATAGTTAATCATAATTCACTTAACAGTAACATGAATAGCCAAGTGTGTTTTCTTCTCCAAAAATTCTACCATAGTTCCATTAATAATTAATGCAGTATTATCTGCTAATAGCTGTCACTTCCTTAACTGTATATCCTATCACCTACCCTGGATTAGAATAATACAGCAATCTCTAATGAGAGTCATATCTGACAGAAAGAAAATGTGCTTGGCGCCTTTTTTTTCATATTCAGACTATTTTGAAGGATCCTTTGCCAAAATATGATCTTCAAAAGAATTTGGAGAGTTTTTTGTTCTGAGTCAGAGACTCTTTTGTTCCACAACAAAATTTATCTGCTAGTTTTAATTCCTGTGGATTTTGGGGGTATCAGCCTCTCTTCCTGTTTGAACCTCAGGCAAAGTTAACATCACTTGCAGGAGTCTTCAGCTGCGTTCCCTTCAGTCATGGGCACTTGTCACTAGCTGCACTGTCAGAAGTTTAATAACCAAGCTAGAGAAAGTCCTACAAATGATGTGTTAGGTCTAGGTAACTCAGCAGAGAACAACCACAGCTGTAATTTCAGCTACAGAGACCACAAAAGTGTAAGGTGGCCTCCTGAAGTCATTGACAAATGTTAAATTACAAAGAGATGCTATGCTTTTCCTTTGAGTTTTTTTAATGGTCAAACTAATATTCCATCCATCTTGCAAGCAATATTTTTTCCCCCAGTGGAGAGGGTAGTCTCCTAAAGAATTCTGTTTCCTCCAAAATGAAAGCCCCATTCCACTCAAGTTCAGACTGGGCAGAGTAGACAAAAAATATACAGAGGCAGAACAGTTGCTGGCACTATTATAAAGATAATGTTGAATAAACTTAAGATACAAGATAAAACCCAAACATCCACACACAGTCAGAGTCTGACTGTGTTTGACCTCTATTTCTGCATCCTATGCCAACTAGCATCTCTTTTGAGATAAAAGGAATGCTGGGAATGGAATAACAGGAACACTGGCAGATCACATGCTAGAAGCCTGGTGTTGATCTGCAGACAGCAGCTGGAGGAGGCAACCTGCCTGACATCTTTTTCTCCTTCTCTGAATCCCCAAACCTTCTGGGAGCCAGACTGTGGCCTGGGGCTATGAGGACCAGGAACAAGCTGTCCTCTTCCTGAGAGTGGAAAAGGTGAACTGCTCAGCTTGTTGTGGGGGAAATAGCAAAATCTTTCTCTTTCCATTCACTTTGATGAATTCTTTTGTATACCAAGATTTTAATTTTAAAAGGAGGTTTTCTAATTTGTACCTAAGATCTGCACTGTGAATTACACACAGTACTTGTTATAGTGTGATGGGATTCTTGATACTTTATGCAACTGAGAAGCCCTGCTGACCCTTTGAAGGGAGCTATATGAACCAACAGATTTGGCAAGGATAAAGGGCAAAGAGGCTCAACAGATGTCATAAGGACAGAGATGTATATGCTTTCAAAATTCATTTCCACATAAATATGATCTAACAGATGCTAGAGCAGACTCTAATATACAGCTCTGCTCTCAAAGTAACCATCTCTGCCAGTGCACTAAAACTAGTCCTGCTGTGCGTTGTGAATTATGTCAGTTCATGTTGGTGAAAAGTTTTATACTCTACAGTCTTGGCAAAACCAACAAAATTAAGCCTGAATGAGCTGCTGTGCCATTCCCTATCCTATATCAATAGAGGTGTTTAATCTACCTAAGCATGTCAGTGCCGAATACACTAAGGTAATTGCATTGTGGACCTAACAAAAGGGCATCACTTCACTTGCAGCATTTTTGTGACAAGTGATAATGTGCAACATGGAAAGAAGCCAAGAGTTTCTAACATCCAGGACTGAGTTTGCTGAGCTGCATTTATAGAGGGGGGAAAATCTGCAGTTGTAAACATTATTATTTTGTGTGACAAAAGAAATGTATACTCTTAAATGTAGTTGGCCTTACTGAGGTTTTCATTTTGTTGACTACATGAGTAGGAAGTAAAGCTAGCAGAAGCAATAAAGGCCTCCTAATGAGCAGAATTTAAAATTCAAATACAATCTTCAGTTTTTCTCAAACAGGTTTGAACTGAGTTCCTCGGAGGGCCTGAAGACAAGCCACCATACTGGCCACCAGGTGACAGAGGAAAGCTCTACCCTGCTACATTATACAAGGCATTGTCTCCTGTGTTCTTGACTGAAGGTGACATGCCAAGGAATGGGATGGTGGGCACCCCAGAGACCCCATTAACCACTCACTAGACCCCAGAAATCTGCTGCATTGGCAGACCGCTGACTCCCTCGGTAGAGCAGGCAATGTGCCAATCTGAAATTGTGCTGTCTGTGCACCAAGTTCTGCTTCTGCATAAGTACTAGCAAGGGTTGCATCCACAAAACTGGAGAATAAATATAGAATTGGCTTTTAAAACTGAAATTCAACAGCCAAACAGGTGATATCATTATTTATTGGGAGCAGAACCCCCAAGACTGATCTTCCTAAGTTTCTGCCAGGGAATTTAAATGCCACATGGAGAAATAAGTTATGTTTTAATTTGCTGATTCTGGCCAGAACTAGTTGCCACTACAGTGAAATAGATCATTCCATCAGTTGTGTGAAACCTGTCAAAGCTCAAAGTGAGATGCAGAATTAATGACCTGATCACTTTAAAGTCCAGCAGAGGCATTTCTGTATTCCAAAGTGCCTTTTAAATTGTCAGATTCAACACAAGAACCATGAATTCATGAAGAGTTGGTTGCTCTCTCCAACTTATCCCAAGTCCTTCACTGCCATATTGAGGTAATACGAATCAGTGTTTCATATTTGTGACATATCAGGGAGGTTTGATTTAACAGGATGCAAGATACACATCTGCTACAATTACGTACTCCATTCAGCAGTAGTCAAATGGTTAATCAGAATACACAGCTACTAAATTGTTCCTTTAGTGTTCTAATGTGTTCTATTGAATTGGCTGTCAAGAACTTTTCCAAGGGTCCATTGACAATGAGATTCTCTGTTAGTTCCCAGAGACTGAACAATTTTTTAATATCTGGTAATAAAAACGATTTTTTTAAACCTCTATTCTGACTTCCCTTCTCCATCTCTGGTGGAAATAAAGGATCATCTACTTCTCAGAGAACCTAACGTGTATCTTAGGCAGCTATGGAGTTCATATTCCTGAAGGGAAAAGTTTTAGCTGAGCTAAATATCTAGGCATGGTCTCTCATTGTACATACACCACTAGGAGGCTGTTTCCATACTGCTTGTGTCCTCCTTCACTTGTAATACTTACTTTCTATGATTATTACATTTTTATTGTATGCCCTTGCTGCTATGGTTATTGGGTGGATGCCAGAATCCCATTTTGATTACTTGTATTTTATTTGTCAATAACATCTGATGCTTTGGGAGGGGATTTTTAAAGAAGGTATGATCACTTTATGTAAATGTATACCTAGTTACACAATACATGTCAGGTAAAGAATACCAAGAGAAAGAAACAAGAATAGTTACTATACCTGTCTGCTCCAGTTGACATCTGGACAATTAAGAAGGAATTCTTTTCCCCATAAGCAATAGCAATTTTGCCCTTGATAATATAATCTCCAGAGGCTAGAGATAAGGTTAACCCAACTCTACATGTAACATCCAGGAAAACAGAAGTAACTTTGAAGAAGGCTCTAAGCCTAAATTTTAATTTTTTTGTAAACTTGAATAAAAATGAGGTTGTACCCCAGAGGACACAAAATATGCTATAGGACACAATTAAAGAGGAAACGTGCTGAGAGGCACACACACAAATGTCTAGTGTCAAATTCTTGAACACAAAACTCAACCTTCTGGAAAGAGGGGAATTAAATTTATGACTTCATGCAAGAAATTTTTCTTAAGTTCTTTTCTGAAGATCCTTTAATTAGCTAGCCTGTTTATTATGCTTTTGGACTTGTAGTACCTTGGCTAATGGAGCTTTAAGCTCACTTTTCTTCTGATCATTTAGCTTTTACTAAATTGTTTGAGTTTTTATACAGTGACTGGGGAAGGAGGACAGGATAAATGAAAAACAAAAGTACAAATATAAAGACAGAAAATTGCAAGAAGATGCTTGCACAAAGGAGCACCACCACGGCTTTCTGCAGTCATCTGTATTATGGAGATAATTGTGTGGATCAGAAATCCTTTGAACACTTGTATACCTATCAGGTTTTGAAAGCTGATAATGGTTATATTGCGTAATCTTTAGAAAGAATAAAATGCTTTGTAGAACTCACAGAAAACTTTCTGTTATTTTATTGTGTTGTATCTGAACTAAAAGAAAACCTATGAACAAAAGCCACACACCTACATACAAAATTTTGATTCCAGGATTGCCATCGAGATTAAATTCCATGAGGCAATAGCTCTCTACTCAAAACACAGCATCTAGTCCTGAAAATCATCAAGATGAAAGCATTTCAAATGAAGTCAATTTACCTGTCTAGCATACTGTACAAAAGGCTCACATAAGCAACAGAATTTTTGTGTTCATTGGGTGTTTCAAAAGAATTATTGTAGATAAATAAAATCAAACCTTTTTAGATATGGCGAAAGCTCATCTAAGATTTATTTGATTAAAACATGGTTGGTTTTGACTCTTTTTCTTTGAGTATAAAACCAAGCCATCAAAATATATATGGAAATGAAAGTTCTATCAAAAAAGAGTTTTAGGATTGATGGCTAGGATTGGCTAGTTAGCAGCTTAAATACATCTAAAGGAAGATGTACTTAAGATCCATGGAAACGCATCTACTACCACAGAAAAGCATTTGTGCAATCAGCCAAAACATGTAAACAAAAAACTGAACTGGCGAACCTGCTTACTTGTTTCTAACAGTGTGTTGGAACCACAAAATTGTTCTTTTCTGTCATTCATACATTTGATGCAAATATTATAGAATGTTTAAATTAAAATTTCAAAAGGACACTACAGTAGAAACACTCCTCTGAAAACTTATTCCACCATCCACTGTACATGGGCAGTAAGTAGGAAAGAAAGCTGAAACTGGAAAACTATCCAGTAATGGAGGTAAGGGGATGAAACAACACC
>WEIT01011523.1:771-51428 GCA_013389985.1 Dryoscopus gambensis
ATGCTTGCACACACCCACGTCAGTATCATTTTATTTCATCGTATTTCTTCCAGGTCCCAATCTCTAAAAACCCCTACTGCTCCCCTTCGGACCACCTCTGTTTGGTCTACAATTTATTTGGAGTGTCCAAAACTGGAATCAGTAATCCTGCTTGGACACTCTTGGTGCTTAAAATAGCATCATTTCTTATGTTTATATCCCAATCTATCATTTGAATTCTTTGCAAGAGCTCACAAGTTTTTACATCCTTCTGATCTGTGGTCCCCAAGGACCAATACATCATTATCTACAAAACTCTTATTTCACCTATGCTCTCCTATGCATTTTATGTATATTTGTAAACCTAGTGTGTCACTTCCTTTCAGTTTGGTGGCACCCGCAAATGCAATAGACAACTCTGAGGCCCATGGGCTAGGTCATTAAGGAAAGCAAGAATAACACCTCATCCAGAATAAAAACCTTTGGACACTCACCTAACATAGACTTTTGTAGTGAAAAACTGTTAAATACTTGCTCTGTACATGTATATGTTTTAGTGTCTTTCCAGCAACTGGGTGCTCTATAAATTTCTCCGTTTCCCCACTCATTCTACCTAATCACTAAATTTACATTTTCTAGCTTCTAGGTAACTTGTCTGCCCTTCAGAAGTTCCTGCAGATAACTGTTAGAGGCTCTGAGAGTTCACCAACCAGCCCATTAAGCACCAAGGACAAAGTTCATCTGCCCAGCTGGCATGAAAACATCTAAATTTTATACATGCTATCGAACCTCTTTCTTCATGGTGTTAGGCCAGCTTATTGCAGCTGACCTTTATCCTGAAATCCAGCAGAAAAGGCACGGCACTTGAGCCCTTCCACTGTCCCCCTCAGACAGCCTTCCCTCTCTCAGGAACAGCTCCTTTGATTTATACACTTGCAGTTTGCCTTAGTGAGCTGACCTAGTTTCCACTTCGTGCAATCTTCCTTCTTATGTTTGGAGTATGGGAAGTGCTCATGATTTAGCCAGCTTGGGCTCCTACAGTATTTCCTATCCTTCCCCCTCGATGGGATAATTTGCACTGTACCTTTAGCAGGCAGGTCCCTTCTTACCTTCTCGCTTAGATCAGACTCCTGATAATCCTCCGTCTGCTGCGCATACAGTAGATGTATTTAGACTACTTTTATTCCAAATAAGGACATCAAGGATCACAAAAATCAGGTCTGTGCTACTATTTTTCATTTCAGACACTGTACTGTTGGATTAACAGATTTTTCACTTCGCCCAGGAGTGGCTGAATTTATCTACACTCTTTCACATCTTCTAAACAGCAGATTTTCTTCCAAGATTTTTAAACTGGTTGAAATGGAATTCATTAACAATTCAAATAGTCACCAGTCATGACCTCCAGTAAAAACATGCAGATACTTACAGGTGAAAGTTGTGTGTCTTATTTTTCTTGAGATGCTAGTCTAATGATCCCAGTCTCACTTTTCTTGGGTATTTTTGCTTCCAACTCATTCAATCTTTTTCCTTGACATCATTCTGGTCAATACTGTAAGCTTTGAAAACTGTTGTTTTGGTACACTGTTCCAAAGGCCTCTATGCATCTGTAGCATTTTTTGGCATTAGTATGCAAATAAAACACAAAGAGCAAGAAAGGTGACATGCTACAAAACTACGTACAAGACAGCTTTTTAGACCTGATCCACTGAGTTCTGGTGTTTGGGGCTTATTATTGCTTTTGACAATTTTACTCAACTGCTTTTGATGGAATTACTAAAGTTTGGATTCCTTTCACCTTGAAATGATCCCAAGCTGTTAACTTGAAGAAAAAAAACCAATTTTTTTGACCAATCATGAAATTCGGGGAATTTTCAGTACATAATACAATTTAAAAAAAAAAATCCCAAACTATTAAATAACAGTGACTTTATGAGAAACAGGGATCAAGATATTATTATAATCTATAAAGATTATAGTAAAGGAATAAGAAGAGAATGAAACCATCTTGACTTTTCAAAACAATCTAAGTAATTTAAGAAGAGCAGTGTCATTGGCCCATGCACTTGTTCTCTAACCACCCTTGAAAATTACCACTCTGTAATTAGTGCTCTCTGTCTCTAACATTACTGAAATAAAAGCATAGCTTACCTGAAATTGGGCTGCTGTTTATAATGCAAATTAGCAAGTATTTTCCCCCCATTAAAAAATACTTAATTTACAATGTTTAGCAAGTTTACATTCTGGACCAGACAAGATAAATCATTCACACAAAATTATACAGAAATCCAGTCAACATATCTTTAGTAAATACGCTTTGAAGTGTTGGAAATAAGAAAGCTGACAATTTTTAATTTTTTTCCCCTTTCAAACTCTCAAGAGAATGATACCTGTGTATACCAAGTTTTCCTAAAATACCATTTTCAAAGAGTACACAGGGTAAAAATAATGTAGAATACCTTGATCACAAGTGATTGTTGAAAATGAGCTTTATACTAACAAAAATATTCAGTACTTCAGCTCTTCAGGGTTTAAACCCTGAAATTATTTCACCCAATGAAATTCTAACATCAAGACAGAGCTAGACAAGAGAAAAAGCTATAGCTATGAATGACATTTCTTTCTATAGAGGGATTGAAAAATGTGGATTATCTTCATAAACCAAGCTATTGCCTGGTTCATAACAGATGGCCTAACAACAATGCAAATATCAGTATTTCTCATAAAACTGTAATTATAAAAGCCCTGTTATTCTAATTATCTGTGCTTGTATACATGTATACATCTTAACACCATCTTCAGATGCATCTAATGTCCTCAGCATGCTGTGCCATTTCGCAAATAGGTGGTACATGGATTTGATGGGACAATTTGTCCCAAATCTCACATTCTGTCCTGAAAGAGCAGCAGACATAACTGCATCTACTCAGAGAGCACCCAGGAATCAACTGTTTCTCAAAGTAACAGCTTATGTACCATTTTCTCATTCTTCTGAAGAGATAAGGGGGAGGGGAGGGAAAATTTAACTCTAACACCAAGATATTCTGGTGAGCAGAGAGAATGGCACCATCTCTATCCTGGTCATCCTTTGCCCCCACGGAGAAAAACAGCAATCAGTCTCTTATGTTCTCCTTATAATTTAACTGAAGATTGGAGAAGGGCAGGATAAAAAAAAGAGGGAGCTCATTTACCTCTACTGCTAAGTGAGGCAGATGAAGGTGCATATTACATTGCACAGTATACAGTCAAATACACTGAACAGCACCATACAAGCAGCTCCTAAAATTTCAAGTTATGCACCTATTAAATCTAATCTGATGATGATTTGCTTCATGATAAAGATATAAACTATCAAAGGCAATTAATAACCAGGGACACCAAATATTATACGTAACAGAGTTTGTCCATATCATAATCTAAAAATCTGTCGTTTTTGCTAGCAGCATAGGCAATGTGACTTTTCCTAGATTTCCTGCTGCGACCAGGACAAGAGGCTTGGAGCTGCTCCTGCTCACTCTTGTGACCAGCACTAGTCCAAGAGCTTAGCAATGACCCTGTGAGAATGGCATTAAGGGTGGGAGGTACAGCGGCAGCAGTGCCACCTTTCCACACTGCAAATCTGGTAGTCCAGCCTGAGCAGCTCCTCAATCCTAAATGTATTCTGTGTTTCTGGCAAATAAATACTGCATAGCTATGCACTGCACTGCAGAGAGGAGGAATAAGGCTTCAGGTGAAGGTGTGCTCCTCACAGAACCCAGGGGCTGCTCCTGTGATGAGAAAATCCAGAGCAGTCCCTTCTAGCCTTATTTCCAGGCTTTGTGCAGCATTGGGATAAACTGTTCTAGCCCAGAGGTTTTTAGCCTGAGTTGTCAAAGGAAACTTTTTGGAAGGCCACCTGGAGACTAGAGAGCAACATTATTTGTTTACACAATTCATCACTTTAAACCAGGATTTTTCATTGTGATTAATTTCATTGATACAAGCATCTTGTATTATTCCCTCATAAAAGTTAATAAAGAGCAACACATGGTACTTGAATTCATGCCACCAGCAATACTGCAAAATATTAACTGGAACAGCAACAACCCACTAGCTTATAGCACGTACTGGCAAACACGCCGGACTCACTAAATTTGGTTAAATAACGTGCCTGGGAATGAGGAGCACAGTGAAAAACAATAAGGCCTGAAGCAGGGTAGCTCAAACTGCAGTGGGAGAGTTGATATCTTGCATCTTTCTTGTGCAGAAAATAGTTGGCAATGAGATGCTTGCTTATTATCCGTGCATTACAACATGTTTGGATGGCTCAGCTTTACAGGCCAGAAGAGACAAAAGCTGAAAACAAATTCCCGCCAATTTCTTCCCTCTATCTACCCACTCATTTATTATGGAAAAAACATCCATATATGCATCATCTGTTACGGATCTTCTGGCCCTCAAGGCTTTAAAAGGTTGGTGGTTATTCAGATCCATGAGTCCTTCTTCGTAAGCGAATCCTGATGTAACTTGTTTGAACAGACAGATTCTGAAAACTTCATACTCGGGGAACAATCTTTGAAATGAACAGGAGAAATTCCTAAATCATTCCACTTCTTGGTATGTGGGAAACCCAGCTCTTGATTATTAGAGGCAATGCTTCATGTTACACCTCTTCCATATAGTTTAACCACCTGTCTTGAAGGAGTCAGGCATCACTATTCCTATCCAAACGTAATTAAATCTTTACTGAAAAAGGTAATGCATTGTGATTTGTATGCAAATTCTGAGAAAAAATAATATCAACTATAAATCAGGCTTTTAAGGTCTAATCACATGAATTTGTTTTTGTAAAAATATTCTAAATTAAACAAAGCACAAAGGAAAAAAAAACTGGGAGAATTTCCTTACATGTCCTGTTTTGAGGAAAATAATATTCAGAAATTAAATTCTTGTCTACAAAACAGCTTTGTAAAGAGATGATTTTTAAAAATTAAGCTTGTAGAGCTTGAATATCATCCTTGTTAACACCATACCCTGTTTGTAAGCAGAAAAATCCTTCTTCTTGAGTTTACTTGTCAGTTGAAGTCTTCATGGACTGATGGCTCATATGAAACTAGATAAAGATGACAGATTCTTTAAAGAAAAAACATCTTTTCAAAATTTGCTAGTCTCTGTTTCTGATCTTCTTTTTTTGATTTATGGTTATAAATTTTTATTGACTGCTTGACTGAGAACTGTCCTGGGTAAGACCTATTTGATATTCTCAATCTTTTCCTGAAGTCCCCAGAAAATAAAGCAGCGTCTTCTACTGTTCTTTTACCAAGCCTCACAACTCTGTCGCTCTCTATGGCATGAAAGACTCCAGATCTGAAGATAATCAAGACCACATGACTGCAGAGGGAGCCAATTGTGAGCAGCTCCAAGATCCAGCACTGTAAGGTTAATGCCTCCTTGCTGAAAGCGTGTAATCATTTTGAAGTATCTTCTTTTTTTTTTGTTTTGTGGTTTTGTTGCGGTTTTGTGTTTTGGGTTTGTTTTGTTTTGTTGGGTTTTTTTTAAAGAATGACAAAAAAACCCAAAGCCTAATTTTATGTCCCTGGGAGTAGCTATCTGAGCTTCAGGCAATACAAGCACTGCTATTACTGGGGAGTAAAAGCTCTGCATAATTAACAAACATCATCAGCCTTACAGTTCCTGTAGAATGTAGTAAGTTCCTTGCCTGAAGGCTGCTCTCAGCCTAGTAAGTCTGTTTACCCTGTCCAAGATTAGATTAGTTTAATTATTATGAAAAAGACTGCTAAGATCTTACAGCCTAATTATGCAAATGTTTCTAAATGTTCACAAAAGTAATTTATTTATTTGGAGATAAATGAATCTGTTTTGTCATAAACCAGATTGCAGTCCTGGCAATGTACAAGCAGGGTTATGTGCCCTTAGGCATATCTTTCACCACAAATATCAGTGGGACCCCTGGATTACAACATTTATAAATACATAAATGCTTTTTAGCAGGTTTTTATTGTTTTTATAAATTATAGTAAGCCCAGAAAGAACTATCACAGGTTTAATACTCACCAACCTTGTTATGAAAACAGGGTTTCTCAGCAGAAGCATTTAAAAGATGCTAACAGCTAAAACATTCCTGGTAGACCTATTAAGATGCACTTGTTTTATTATGCTTTGGAACTGATATCTTCAAAAGAGTTCTCCCCTCCTAGCACAGACTCTTGCTGCTAAAAAAACCTGCATCAATATAGTACTATTATTCTAAATAAGGTGGTTCTTCTCAAGACATATAGTGCTAACCTTAACTGGAAACAATCCCTTTTATATTAGGAATTCTGTAAGTTTTCCTCATAAACCTTATTACAGGTTAGAGATTTAATTCTTCATCTATTTATAATTACATGACAACACATGAAATAGATGCAGAAAAACTGTTCTATATTTAGCTACTGCTCTAGTTTCGTTGCCATTATCATGGAGATAACACCTAGGTAGCACACTACTGCCTTCTGTGAACTCCTGAACATTGAAGGTATAATATTTAAATTTTGGACTGTCAGAAACTTAAAATCTGATCTTCACCACAAATACAACTGAAAAGCTTAATGTGTTGCACAGCTGTGTGAAATTAAGTGGGACATAAGCCCAGAAGAAGACTGGCCTTTACAGAGTTCAAATCTTCTCTTAATGAGACAACACATCTGTAGACAGGAGCTATTTTGTGCATGTCAGAGCACACATCCCTGATTCCCACAGGCATCAGCTTCAGAGGGAACTGAACTACAGGAACCTTTAAAACAACAAACACCAAAGGTTTAGCTGGCTATTGGTAGTAAAGCAGGCGAAGTACAATTCATATATTTAATAAACTCAGATACTTTGAGCTAAGTTCCTTTAAACTATAACATCAAATTGATGGACTAACACCTTTCTGCCATCAATGTTTATATTCTACTGGAGACAATAGCATGACATTTTACTGGAAACATATTGCATTAAAATCAATGCAGAGTGATTTCTTGATTTGTTTATAAATTAACCATTCTTAAATAAGCAAGGCAATAGCTCTATTTGGGAATTATACCCAAAGTTCTCCTGTGCATTAAATGGAGGATGTGAGCGATTATTTTAACTGGCTGCTATGACATCACCATTATCATAGATATTCAAGACATTAAAAGCTGTGTGCTGTCAGTTAAATGATCACATCTCAAGTGCACCTGTGTTATAATTATTCATTTGGAGCAGGATCATTAACATATTCCTTAAGTCATTTACAGGCAATTTGACTCTACAGTAATGATTTTTTCCCTCTTTGTAACAAATTAATGAGATATATATAAATACGAAGTACAAATGAAATTCACACAATTCATACCATAATTAGCGTATACCAAAGGTCTGAAGATTGTCTAAGTTGGTTTTTTTTTTCCTGTGATAGGCAGCTATTCAGCACTATATATGATTCTTTCAGAAAAAGGACCCCTGTCAACATATTTTAACAGTCACAACAAGGTTTTCAGTCATGTTAGCTGTTGGCACTTAGCAAGCAATACTTGTAGTCCAGGCTCAAGAGTTTAAATTATGAAAGTAGAAAAGGTAAGAAGCTGGAGATTTATTAAATCTGTCTGTTGAACTGCATAAATAAGTTACTTGTTCAGTATCACCAATGTAATTAACTTGCCCCAGTTTCAAAAACATACAGTTGTTTCTGGTTAGAAAACTTTGAGAATCCTAGAGCTGATTGATAAGTGTGTACAAATACAGAGGAGCACATCCACACACCTGCCAAACACCTTGAATATTGATAACCCATTTTAGGACTTTTCCCTGTGTGCATGCTGATAGAACTTCCCCAAAACTGTAAAATCTCTATCATTAGTGTAAGATAGTGCTGATCCAGGCTTGCATACAAAGCTCTTTGGAGAAGATATTACTGCTGGGGTGAAGGATGCTGTAAGACTGTCAAAAAACTGCAGTGCACACTCATTTGGACCCAAAGAAACCTCTATCCCATAAAACCCAAGATGCTATAATTGCCTACTCCAGGCAACATCTTTTCCTCACTCACAAGATGTGGTGGACTTAAAAAATTCACACAGCCTTTACAGAGATCATTCCTACACACTGTTTGCCCTTACCATGTTATTAACCAGTATCATTGGATTTAAATCAATTGTTTTACTTAATTGCAAAACCTTTCCTTCAATCATATGTGAGAGAGGGGCAACTGGCAGCATGGCTTAGTGAACTACTGGGTTGAAATCTAGGTTCTGGGCAGGCGTACCCTGTCTCTAGAGCTCCATTTGTTACACTGGCAATGTGGCAGTGAGCAGAGGCCCTTCTGCAGGCACAGGGAGAAGAGACACTCTGAGGTGGGAGCTTTTCCTCTAACTCACTCCCCTGAAAATGTGTGTAAAACTCCTGCTATTTGGGGAATTTCTTCTCTTACACAGGTGCTCTGTAGAAGTGACTTGGGAGTATCTGGAGAGACAGAGTAGGGGGGGAAAGTGTTTCCAGCTTCTGTTCAGTTTGATAGGAGTGGATCCTGAGTGTGCTCAAAAATCCCTGAATATATCCACAGCAATGACATCACCCCTGCCTTGGCTCAGCAACCTCTCTTGGACAAGTCTGTAAGAGGAATTAGAAGCTTCATAGGAAAGAGCAGTTGCATGTGTGCATGGGGAAACTCTGAGGCAGTTATCTGTAACTCAAAGCATGAGACCAAGGAATTCTGGATGGCACACATGATCCTGTATGACAACAGATGCAGAAAGGCTCCTAGATTTATCTGCAATTAATTTTGTGCTAGACTTCCATTTGGAAATCTGGACCTTAGGAATGAAATTGGAATTTTCAGTTCACTCCTTCCACCCTCAGGGTATCAGAGAGAAGTGGTGAACCAATGGCACGTGCAAAATTTAGTAACACGATGCCAAAATCTCTAAGATTTTGTGATCTATTTCCCTAATTACCCTGGGAAAATTCCAGCACCCTTTATAGAATAAGAACATTATAAAAATAATAGTTTGCTCTGTGGTTATAAAATCTCTGGTTACAAGGAGCCAATTTGAGAGGTGAATAAAAAGTATCAACTGATACTAATGCCATTGGCACCACCATTATTGCAAATATTACAGAAAACAGAAGAATACTAATTACCAAACGCCACACCAGTCATAAAATCAAAGCACAGAGACACTGGGATAGAAGCAAAAAGCAGATGAATCCTCAGTATTTTTTTAGGATATAAATAACTCAGATAATCTTACAATAAAACAATACCTACTGCATCAGATGTGTCATTCCCAAGTATCAGTGAGAAACAGAGATTCAAAAAGAATGCTTAGACCTTGGAACATCACACTCTATCAGAGTAATTTACTGTTTTTAATATACAACTAAAATGCTACAGAAAACAAAATGTTGGCAAAATATTTTGCATTACTGAAATGCACTTCCTCCAACAGTGTATTCCACACCATTGGAAACTCAGCCTTTGCCCTGCCCATTCTCCTGGTACAGCTCACGTCCTCATCACTTGGCCAGGTGGCTCTGCGCCACAGCCCTTTCTCAGGAGCTGATGTTTATGGTGTGGCATCAGCAATGGCCTGGGCTTTTACCCCTCCCAGAATAAAATCTGACAAC
This sequence comes from Dryoscopus gambensis, assembly GCA_013389985.1. Lineage (NCBI taxonomy): Eukaryota > Metazoa > Chordata > Aves > Passeriformes > Malaconotidae > Dryoscopus > Dryoscopus gambensis. The sequence continues at coordinate 10,384 of WEIT01011523.1, forward strand.
TCGCCCCCTCTCATATCAGTACCTAGATGACTGTCCATCCCTGCACATCAGCCACAGTTAGCTATTTCCTACCCAAGCAGCTCAGATGGACTTCCCAAGGATTTATCCTGCACTGCATCTTGACAGCAGACATTTAAAGCAGTTCACAGAAGAAAGAATTTACTATTCTTTCACCCAGTGATGGAAAGCATCAGTATCATGGTAGAAAACCAAAGGAGAGTCCCATATATATATACCCTCCTACATACATATATCCTCTTTCTCCCATGCTCAAGACAACCTGGCTACCTGCCCAGCAAGGGATAAACAGCGAGTCCTAGCCCTGAAATTTCTTGGTGCCCTGATCCTTCCCAGGGTCTGCATCACACTTCCCCTCCCTATCACATTTCTCTAAAACCCCTTTCTCTCTCCTCAGGACAGAAGAATTGAAATTCTCCCTGGCCATCAAGTGAGCCCCGAAAAAGTAAGCCATCCTACTCTAGACTGTTACTGTGACAATTTAAAGCCGTGCATCCGTTATCTTACCTGCACCAGCACTTTCCTTTTCCCTCTTCCAGCTTTAAAGACCATTTTAAAGGCTTCCTTGACATAAAGCTGCATTCACTCAGGCAGCAATGTACAAGTTTGAAGAAACCCACAATACACATCAGAATAATGCAGAGCACTCATCATGACCCATTCTTACTTCCTCTGTATTCACTGAAAGCAGTTTTATATTTGTGAACTGCATGATACCACTGAACAGTACCTGAGTGCCTTCTCTGGGTGACAAAACTTGCCACTGCCAATTTGTTGGACTTTATTCAGAGCAGAGCAGTATCCATCCAGTTCCTTTCCCTTGGCCCACCCAGCACCAGTCCCCCACCCTCAGCCTCCAGGCAGTGAGCACCCTCCTGAGTGCTCCTTTCAACCTCCCAGGGCTCCCTTAGCCACAGCCACTGGCTCAACACACCATCACGGACCTGCAGTCCCTTTTTAAGATGGCAAAAGGGAGTGAATTGGACCCTATTTGCTCTGAATTGCTCTATTGTTCACGGGCAATTGAGACAAAAACCACTCTTTCCCCCATCTTTGCTGTAGTTCTGCTTGGATCACCTACTAGTGTGTCAACTGAAAATGTATGCCACAGTAAACCAGTTATCCTTAAGACATTAACGTTTACCAGCTGTTCAGGTACCTTGGCATCTGACAAAAACGATAGAAATATTATGGCATCTGTATATCACACAGGCAAATAAGCAAACTTAAATCAAATGTTACATCATTTTTCACCTCTGACTATTCTGGTAAAAAAAAAAAAAATAAGGCAAAAGCAGGATAAGCAGTACTTCACACTCAGAATCGATTTATTTTGTCTTACTGAGGCTTCCGGTATCACTCATTACTCATATATCCAGAAACAACATGTTTTGCTTATGAGAACAACAGCCTGTAAATTTTGGAATCTGAAATATTAATGACAAATAGGTAACAACACTTTTAGATTAACACACACACACACACACTTTGAGTTTCTAATGAAAGATCAGAAAAATCCAGAGTGCAATGTAGCATTATCTTTTGTTTTCAACTATTTTGAAATAGTCTACACGGGAAAACAGCTCGGAGATTTGGGGTATTTTCAGTTACAGCAGTCATTGTCTGGGAGAGGATCTGTGGCTAAAGGACAGAAGGTTCTTTAGCACTGCTGAGCAGCTGCTAGAGAGCAGTAGCCCATCAAGTTGAAGAGAATGCTGTTTCCTAGAAGAGTGTTACTGATGGAGCAGGCCTGTTCGGGGCTGACTCATCAATTACCATAAATGGCTCGGATACAGGACTCAAAGGGATACTAAATAAATTTGCCAATGGTACTAAACTGGGAGGAGATGTTGACTTCTTTAAAGGCAGAGAGGCCCTGCAGAGAGACCTTCACAATTTAGAGGGCTGGACAATCACCAGTTGTATGAAGCTTAACAAAGACAAGTGCTGGATTCTGCACCGGGAAGGGGCAACCCTGGAAGAACAGACAGACTGGGGAACGAGGTGCTGGAAAGCAGGGCTGTGTAAAGGGACCTGGGGGTCCTGGTCAACAGAAAGTGGAACATGATTCAGCAGTGACCTGGCAGCCAGGAGGGCCAAGCGTGTCCTGGGGTGCCTCAGGCACAGCATCGCCAGCCAGGCAAGGGAGGGCATTGTCCTGCTCTGCTCTGCACTCGGGTGGCCTCATCTCGAGTGCTGGGGGCAGTTTTGGGCACCACAATGAAAGAAAGACACAAAACTACTAGAGAGTGTCCAAAGGAGGGCTATGAAGATGGTGAAGGACCTTGAGGGGAAGCCGTATGAGGGGTGGCTGAGGGCACTGGGTCTGTTCAGACTGAGGGGAGACTCATTGCAGTTACAGCTTCCTTGTGAGGGGAAGGGGAGGGGCAGGCACTGATCTCTTCTCTGTGGTGACCAGGGATAGCTCCCCAGGGAGTGGCCTGAAGCTGAGTCACAGGAGGTTTAGGTTGGATATTAGGAAAAGGTTCTTCCCGCAGAGGGTGTTTGGACACAGGAACAGCTTCCCCAGGGAAGTGGTCACAGCACCAAGCCTGGCAGAGTTCAAGAAGCATTTGAACAATGCTCTCGGGCACATGGTGTGACTCTTGGGGATGGTGCTGAGCAGGGCCAGGAGTTGGACTTGATGATCCTTGTGGTCCCTTCCAACTCAGAACATTCTAGAATTCTATGATTCTGTCATATACTGGTAATTTAAACCTCTTTTCCATTTGATATGGGTTTTGTTTTCAGTTTGGCTTTTTTAAGAAAGGGAAATGTTATATCATTTGGTAGAGAAAGTTTCTTACAATTAAATAGCTAATCTCTGTTTAGCTGTCTGTTGAGATAGAAAAGCAGTAGTCTGCCAATGTTATGGCTGATTTCATTTTTATGTCAACATTATCACACGGTTACAGATTTGCCAGCTTTATGCAACAACTATTGAGTTGGTTATTTCAGATCCCACACTTCACAAACACATATTCTTGCTAATAATAATAATAATAAGCATTTCCTTCAATTCAGTCTGGTTTCCAAAACTTTGAGTTTGACACATTGTAGAGATACACCGTCCATATAAACTTGACTTTGAATCGAGTATTATAAATACTGAAAAACAACAAAGACTGCTGATGAGGAAAAGCAAAACAGATGAAAATCCAAAACACTATGCTCATTTCCTCAACAAAATAAAGGTATGCTGTGATTCTGGAGGCAAAAAAGTAAAATCTCTAAACATGAATTTATTATTGATCTATGAAAAGATCGCATTAGACTGGATTAAATTTGATCGCCCTTATTTCATATCTCAGAAATTCTTTGCAAATTACGGCAGGGGAAAAATAATGACATCTGTAAAGAATTTAAATCAAGGCTAAGTTTCCCACTGATAAAGAAATCAAGCATGTTTAAAATGATAGACACTTTTGATTAACCAGAAATTTGATACCCTCAGAGCACCTGTTGACTACAACGTGTAAGGTACCAGATAGTCCTGTGCTAATCGCTGACCCTTACCTCATACAAGGGTTGAAAAGTAGAGCTCATCCCCTTAGCTCAGGAGGGGAAGCTGGAACATCAGGAATCACTTTCATTTTCACTTTATCAAGAGCTCAGACCTTCCTAGACCCACATCATCCGCTCTTATCAGAAAGATGCCCTCTGCTCTCTTTCTTCTGCTTGAAGCTGGAGCCCCTCTCTGCTACACAAAGGATCTTGTCACTGCTTTCACACGGTTTGCAGCTTCATTACAAGCATTTTGCACATCTCAGGCTGGAACCTGTAGATGAGAACAGCTTTTTAATGTCTTCTGTAGTCTGTAAGAATCGTGCAATTATTCAACTGAAAGCAGTAAGCATGAAGGGGAAAATATTATTTTCAACTCTACTTTCACTGCACATTTCCGAGATGAGGCAGTGAAGCTTCATTTGCAGTCTGTTACAAAGCAAATCAAGATATATATTTAATATCTAAATTGTGCACAGAAGCAATATGGAAAGAAGAGAAGAAACTGCTGATTATGTAGTTCAAGATGGGGCAAAAAACATGCTGTTCACACATATCAAGTGCCAGCAGGCAAATGTTGGAATAGTATCATTCCCTGCTCACTTAACTTGCTTTGTGCGGAAAGTGACACATCTGTATAAATATTATAGGACACTCACTTGTAATTGAGGTCTCTCATTGCAAAAATAAGGTCCCCAGAATTAGCTTCTGAAGTGCTTGGCACCTAAAACTGCAAGATGGTAAAGTGATCTTCCACAAGATGGCTCTCTCTCTCTGCTCCTATTACTGACTCAAACCTATGGAGAGGGAACATAAATAATATTCAGGACAAAACCAGATTACAGTTTGGAGGAGTAAGAGTGCCTCCACATGGGAACAGAGATGTTTCACTGAATTAGGGCAACCTATGTGACAGCAAAGAACAACACATTTTTTGCCGACTGTAAAGGGGTTTCACAGGGTGTTCTGAAATTATTTTTGAAAGACAGGCACTTCTCCACCTGCAAGCCAAGCTGGTGGACTCCAATGAAGTTTCATTTCATCAGCCACATTCCTAAGGGGCAGTGTCTAAATTAATAAACACTACTGTTCAGGGCTAACAGAAATGCTCAGCTTCTGAACTCGATTTAACAGATAGTTTCTGGTCTGCTATAAGCATGGGCAGTGAACCATCTCTCCAAATATAAATTCATACTTGCACTCCATACTTCAGAGAAAATGAAGCAATAAAAAAAATAGAAAACATTTACACCAGTATATTTTTGGAATCATTTTTTAGACATAAATTCTATTCATCCCTTAAATGACAGCAATGGAAAAGTATCTTTGTGACATCTGAAAGCATGTGATTTTGAGAAACTTTAAAAACTATTGGACACACAGAGCCCTCTTACCCATATTTATCTTGGATCTTTTTGTATCTTTACCTTATTTTCTGTGAAGTGCGCTTCCCTGTACATTGTAGCATTTTATGTGCTTACCGGAGCCTTGAAAATGTGTGAACACATTTGTTTATTGAGTGTTCATTTGCACCTACAGAAAATTCTCTCAGAAATGAAGTATCACAACAATCTAAAATATATTCGACTGAAACAGAGATGCTAAGGTCTTGCCTTATGCCACCAACAGCTTTACAGTACCTGATGATGATGCAGATATTTGTCATTATACAATACACATTCCTCCTATGCAAAGCATTTAAAGTAGCTCATCTTTAAGCAGTTCCATTAGGTGGATTCAGGACAGTTGTGTTATAACTGTCCTACTGAGCAAGAGAGAAACAAACAAACATCAGTAGGAGAATGGGAATATTTTTCACACTATTGCTTCTTTCACCTCTAAACAGTATTCTGGTACAGGCATAAAAACAGCAAAAAAGATCCCTAGCCCCCATCCTCTTTACTATAGAAAGTGGGAAGGGCTGTGAGGGAAACCTCCAGTTCTGTGGGATTCCTGACATAGCTTGGAGCTAGTAAGGTGTGAGCTTCCTAAAGTACATTGTGGGGAAAAGCTGGGACTCCAGCTTCCCCCACGGTTTATCTAAGGCAGTTCACAGCTCCAGGCTACCTCACTTCTACCACAGCACAAAAGTGCATCACTGGCAGCTGCACTAGGGCAGCTGGGACACTGAAATTACCATGTAATTTACTCTCACATGCCCATGCTCATTGCTCCTGGAATATACCATCCTCAGTTGGCCCCATTTTGACAGATGATAACTGCAGTGTGCTAGGCAGGGACCTTCTTTCTTCTCACATCACTGTTATGTGGTCTCTGCAGAACTATAAGAAGGTACCAGAAGTGTAGACCCACATTTGGCTTGACAATAGCCAGCAGAGAGTTCTCTCACCACAGTAGGACTCCTCAGTGAGCATTTGTATCTAGATTACCTCTCTTCTTCATAGTGTGAGCACTGGAAACTGCTTACAAGGTCCCTTAAGAATATGGTCTATTAAATTAGCAAAACCAGGATTAGGTTTAAAGCCTAAAAGGAATGAGAAAACAGTGTTTCCTACCCATTACAAATTGATATTATTTTTATGCACCTCGAATTGACTATTGACCACCTGCTCCTTATCATACACACTGCTCCCCACCTCATCATTCAGTTTTCTTGCATGCACAGAACACCCTTTTCCAGCACTGTGGTTGCTGTTGGACTTTTTTCCTAGCAAGGAAAAGGAGCTCTGCTCTCTTCATTTTATCTCACCTACACTAAGGAAATCACATTTTGGTCCACATCGCAAGATGATGGTAAAACCTGAGCTCTAAGAGCAGCTGCCTTTCTGTCCTAGCTGCTGCCAGTCACAAGTAGGGCATGCAGCTGAGAGATGCAAAAAATGAGAGAAACACCCGAATTTCACACTCACACGTGAACACAACAACAGCAGCACATGACTGGATCACATCATCCAGTTCTGCCTCCATCACCCATCATAAATGGTGACTCAGATCTTGGGGTGTATAGCAAGCTTCTGGCACTCGTTTCATAAACAGCTTGAAAATTAAGCAAAGAAGAAAGGGAACTTTTTTTCTTCAGAGTTTTCTTTAGTCCTTGCAAGATAAGCCAGCCATTAGTTTCACTGGCTTCTTCGCAACTACTTCATTTCCCCAGCACGTTAGACAAAGTCTTCCCCCAGTGCTATCTCACAGCTCAGGTACTGACCATCTCCTTTGAAACACTGACCTCCTCCTCAAAAAACATTCCTGTTTTCTATTTGTGCACATAGGTAGCAGCGTTGGTGAATGGAGTTCAATTATGACTTGGCAAGTTCTACACCATAAAGTAACTGCTGCTTCTGTTGGGACAAGAGAAAAGGAGCTTGAAATTTATAACAAATATAAAGGCTGCACTGGCAGCAATGTGGCTTAGCTCCATTCTGTCAAAAAAGGAAGATTTCTTGGAAAGAAACAAAAGGATATATCTCTCACATGCTCTCAATCTATGTTAATTAAAAGTTATTTAATTTCACTGTCAGTGAAGCTTAGGCATGTTGCTGAGAGCTTCAAGATCCAAGTCTGATGCCATACTGATTTGAATCAGTGCAAGGTAATAATCTTATTTTATAGAACCAAACACAAGGTATTCTGAAAAGAAAAGGAAAAATAAACTAACATTTTTGCTTGCAGCCTTGTAATTTCCCCGAACCATGCTGTGCTGTTGACTTTTAAGCAAAAGTCTTTATTGAAATTCACTAGAAGTTCTATTTAAGAACTGGTGGCAAGATATGGGCCATTGATTTCAGTACAATTACTCCAAGTTGTACTGCAGAAGTCTGAGACTTGAGTCCCGAGTATTTCATAAGCTTTAGGCAGGCTTAAGATCCATTATACAAATGAGACATTGAACTGAGTGAAAACACATCCAGAAGTCCTATGACTTGTGTGTGTGTGACTGGACCTTTTTTCTTTTGGCTTTTGCTTCTGTGGGTTTAATTTAAATTTGAAGATAAATGCAATGCAAAGGCAGTTCATTTTCTTCGCATATAAAAGTTCACATGAAAAATGCTGTCATTGTATTACAGATTACTTTATGCACTTGACACTTTATTTTTATGACACTTTAGAAGAATGGCTGCCTCTTTATTATTGTCAACATTATTTAAGAAAACATTTTAAAATTTAAAAAAAAGGTCAAAGAAATGTAATAAGAAATGGTTAATTTTCCTCTGCTGGGATATTTCAGTATTTTGGGAATATTTTATGTCCCCAGACACCCAAAAGGCAAGTAATTTGAAAAGCAGTGTGTATGCAGAAAATCACCCGAATGCCCTGTGGGACCAATCTGAGCCCTTCAAAATCCACTGGAGTCTGTCTGCTGACTTCAGAGAGTTTCAGTGATAGTCCCCCATGCACGTTTTCTAAATCTAAAGAATCATTAGGCTTTCCAAAACTCCCTGTTACTGCCTGCACTTTAACAGATTCAAGAACAACACACCACTAAAGATTGATGCTGTACTACCCTATGGACCGTCCAACCTGATTTTCTCTCCACGCTGCTGACCATGGGAGCTGCCATACATATGCACTGCAGCAACTGGAATAAATTGCAGAATTGAGTGTTGAGTGCTGACAAGCCAAAGATCTGAGAGCAGCCACTACTCTAAAAGGAGATTCTTTACTGTGAAATACAACCAAAGCAGGATTAAGCCAAGAATCAGAAGTATTTACTATATATTAACGGCAGTTTGACACTGGGAAGGCAGACCAGCAATATTTTGGGAATTTTAACTGAATATCAAAAAGTCTCCAGAATACTAAAAGGCTGTGCAACCAAAGCCCCCAGGTTTGGGACCCAGCACGTGGAATCAAGTTGCCACAGCTGAGATTCACAGAAGCAATAATTGCAGAATTACCTTTACTGAAATGAAAATTAAAATTATTACTCAAATGAATTCAAAAACCCCATGGAGAATGTATTTTGTTCCACTGGAGCCTGGACCTCTATCTTCAGAGCAAAGGAACAAACCCCACTTTTGTACCAAGCAGTGTCAACACTGTCAGAAAAGTGTAAATGGCTTGTTATGGAAACTGTTGTGACATCCAGTCAGATTTCCTCTGTACAGGGAAAATCAGTTGCATGTTTTCACATCATTTAAATTAAACTTGTTCGTACAGGCATTGTCATAAACATCTTAAAAATAAAAAAAGCAGAAGACATTAAGTAGAAGTACCATGCGGTCTGAAAATTGATCTACTATTTTGGCTGCTGGTTAACTCTGTTTTACACTTACATGAATTTTGGGTGTAAACGCTGAAGAAATTCTGTCTGTGAATTGAAAAAAAAATCATAAATTGCTTAAAATTCAGTGACATCTATAAACATTCAGCACACACAATTTTGTTCACATTTTCTAAAGGAAGGATGGATTGTAGGAACATGTACAAGTACTCATGAATATTACAGATCAACTGATCACAAGTGGTTGACCAAGCTATATTTAGAATGGCCAAACATCTTTCTCAGTTAAAACTGGGAAATCTCACAGTGTGGAGCAGGAGGACACACAGTGCCCTTGGGCACAGCACGAGAGGTAGGAGAATACAGTCTGAAAGAGTGAAGCACATGCTCGCTGCTGGAAGGTGCTGCCTGCACAGCCGAGATTTTCTGGGCAAACTGGGCTTGAGAACTCCCTTCCCGGGTGTTGTGTATAGCAAACAACTTATCCAAGCAGCATAGGGTGAGCTGTTGCCTTAAAATAACATTCAATTTATGTAGTTTGAAGACTGAACCTAGGTGTTCTAATCACAGCATTAAATATTTTTAAAGCTTTTATCTGTATACCTATAGTGTACCCTTTTAAAGGGCAGAAGAACCTTTCTCATTTGAAATACAAAAATCAGCTTAGATCTCAGTCAAACTATTTACATTTCCTCACCTAGTTCCTCCTCATTCCTTATCTAATCCTTTCTATTTTGTATCTATTTAGGAATTGGGCCACTCACCGAAGCTCATTTTTTCATATGAGTAAACTGCAATACTTGTAAGAAGCGTGAAAACCTTTTCATGTAATGAGAACCTTCCCAAAGTGCTTGGAATTCCTGTAAATTATTTCTCCCTGGACTATGGATGCAAGAAGCTAGCTTCAACTCTTCACACAAAAGTCTGACGATCTTCTTAACAAATATCTCCAAGCTATAGCACCTAACACATATTTATGTGTGCGATGGCTCAGAATAATCAATTAGGTTTGCTAAGGTTCCAGTAAAGAAACTGCAGCTACAATCTCTTTTTTCTTTTCCCTTACTGTTTTCTTGCATAACATTTTTTTCCTTATCATTGCTTATTTTCATGCAGAGCACGTTTGCTTATTTGGTATGGTCAGTAGACACTTTATTTTAATTACTTCAAAGGTAAATGTATTTGAAGACACTTGGCACTCATTCCAGGTAAGAAAAACAATTAATATAATGGCTTTAGAACTGCACAGGAAAAAAAAAAATCAAAAACATGTGCTGCCAACACCCAGACTCCCCATATACATTAATAAATATACTGTTTATTTTGCCTCTGCCTTCACCTTTTCCTAAAGAATACAGTAGTGGCAACAAGTTAACTTATTTGTTACCTATACTTATCAAAGGTTACTGTGCAGTAATTTATTAACTATGAACTGACAACTTTCATTTATAATTATGTAGTATCCAGCTAATTAACTTCTGGGGTAAATACATATTGCTCTTGCACTTCCTGCTCCAACACACATTTAGTGTTAAATTTCTGTTGTTACTATCTCTGTGCTACTGCAGCACCTACAAGGCTATTTAGAGATCAGAATGCCACCATTGCTAACACTGGGCAATCAAACAACATAGGAATGCACACACACCTTTAACAAAGTGCTGTTGATATGTGAGAGATACATTTGTTGTTAAACAAAGGGGCAGAGAACCCTCATGTACTGTAGACCAGCTCGTTCCAAGACGGATAAGAGGAACTAAATCATAAACTAACATCAACCACATGAAGTATCACAACCCACAGAACACTGCCTCTCCATCCATAACACACGATGTACATTTCAAAATATATACACAAATTAGAAACTCGGTAATAGGACACTGATACAGTCTATCCATACAGGTACTAATGCCATTCTATTTTGACCGTTGCAAAATTTATACTAATAGTCCAAAACAACTGCTACAGATGTTTCTATGAAACTGGATCAATATCTAGTGCATTGAGGCACTGAACAGCTGAATCGCTTCTGAGTGTTTCCATGTCCAAAGAGACACCAGTACTGAGCCTGCTAACTCCAGCCCCTGGCTGGCAGCATGCACTGTCCACTGTCCACATTCTCCACTGTCCACTGGTGGCCCCAGGGCACTGCAGGCAAAGCCCATGTTCCAAAGGCAACTCAAGCATGGAAACTTTGCTATTCAGCCTTCCAAGGGAAACTTAATATCTTTTTATTATGTAAATGTGATCAAATGACATAGAAATTCCTTCCCAGATATGAGTGAAAGAGAAGAATTTTAGAGAATTATAAGAAAGATATAACTGGGTGCTTCCTGATGATTTACAGTTAATAGGACTGTCCTGAAATCCAGCATGGACAAGTCTGTTTCTTCCCTTAAAACCCCTTCCGGGAATACATTTACTGCCCCCATCCTCTCTTAGATTCCCCAATCTCTTCAAGAGCTTGTAAAAAGAATTGCTTGGTAAATAGAATTTAATTGCATTAAATAGCAAATTAATCTTTTCCCTCAAGATATCCTACATTGTCTCTCCACACCAGAAAACAACAGAAAATATAGCCACGCACTGACTGGAGCTTCATTGTAAAAAGTTATTCCAGGATATTGGCTTCTGTCCAAAAGGTAAGAGTAACGGACGTAATTTAAATATGCTTGAGCACAGGAACAAATCCCTAAGCTCTGTTGCTCTCTTTGTCAAAACCCATTCTTTCAGAAAATCATTTTCTTTACTCATTGGACAACAAAATGCATTGTCAAGAAATTTTATAGCAATAATTATAAAAGATGTCCATTTGAACCCATTGAGGTCTTACTGATTTTATAATACCCAGCAGACCTCCCTGCAGGAGAACGCTATATTTATGTTAGCAATATATGCGAGAATTGAGATCGTAAAATTAAATGACCACATAGAACTGTCATTTATATGATGAGCACCTACAAATGTGAAGGCTGGTTTATCTTGCAAGATAGGGTAGAACTAAGTGGTCCACTCTCAGAGAATGCTTTTAATCACGCATTTCTTCACTGTTTCTGCAATATTACACTTGAAGGACTGGTGAGCAGTTTGCTATGAAATGTTAAATGGCTACTGGCAGTACAAGCTCGATGGAAGTGCTCGCTAAAATAGAAGTACAGTACATATTGTATGCAATTGTTTTATGAGAGACATTATGGTTACTAGAATAACATTTCACCATTACCAACCGCTGAGAGAAAAGTCATTAAGATATTTGGCAAGCCAGTGTAATTTTTCAGAAGAACTACAGTACTAGACCTCAGAATAGCTTCTGTAGAAAAAGGCTAGCTGTCTCAAGAAAACAACTTAAGTCTTTGGTGTCATTTTATTCATAGGGTTTTATTTTCAGATTCCAGTGAGAAAGTTACTGCTGCTGGAGAGTGAACAATTGAGCCTTAACCCTTATTATAACAGTGCAATTTCAGAACTAGTGCAATAAATCTTGCGGCAGTGTTTCCATTAAAAATCTCTTTTCTAAAGAGATTTTATAGTGTGTTGTTTCATTCAGACACTTTAATGAGAGATTTCTTTAAACTATGGTTTTAAAACTAGAGAGAGATTAAGCACGTGTTTAAGCACAGTTTAATACTGAGGTGGAAATAAACAAAACTCAAGTCACTGTTGTTCTCTCAGCCTCTTCCATGGTTTTGCAAATACTGCGGGAACAGAAAATTCATGCTCTCCATAAAAATGGTGGGGTCCGTGCTGCACATTGTCCCCCTTACCACCATCAATGGAGCAGCAATTGCCCATTTGTCATATTGCCATTAACATATTAAAGACTGACTCGCAGACACATATTTCATTCCACCCTGATTGTTTCTAGGAAATATGCCCTCCCTCTTCCTACACCTGTACTTTAATGATGTGATGAGGCATTGCAGCTTCAAGGTGCAAACATTTTCAACTGAAACAGCCACTATGCATCACCTAACTAAATTCTTTTCTCTATAACAAGAACAGTAATGACCTATTACAGTACTATCACAAGGTAACAAAACATAAGTAACAAGGCCCACTGCAACCAAACACTTCTAGTTGTCAATGTTTCCAATGGAAACAATGACTTCTGGTTAACGTGAGCTGACAGGAGATCTCATGAAAGCCCCATAAATGACACAGGCCAGCATTAAATAAGCTGCTGTTTTGTTCTTCTTTCTACAATTCTGGCCATGACAATCCCAAAATGGTGAGTTGTTTCAATAGGATTTGCTACTTATCTGATTTGGAAGAAGGAAATTTTATTATTTGATTTCTTTTAATCTCATACCGTATAATTTCCACACACATATTTAACAGATATTAAAGCAGACCAACTATATTTAAACTCAAGGAAATATTTACCAAGTGATCCATTTTCTAAGAGAAGAATAAATCCATAGAAGCTCCATCAAATACAGTGCCATTATTTGACACCATACGGGAAAGGATTATGCTGAGAAATATTTTGTCTACAAAACTTTGTAAAAACGTCCATGTTCCACTATGTCTCTGAAAGAATGCAGTTCCCATGAAGTGAGGTTTTCCAGGAATTTGTTGCTATCACCTGAGTTCAGAAAGTTCTATTCTAAAAAACTCATTCTAATCTGAAAACTCCCAAATTCTGAATAATATTACAATATGGTTCATCCTATGCCTGTAACTCCCAAATAAAACAAAACACCTAACTACAGAAATTGAAATTGCATAGAAACTTAGTTACTTACTTGCCTGAATCTCTCAGATGATTACACCTCCAATTCACAGCCCTTCACTCCTCTTTAAGTTTTCATGCATATGTACAGGTATCCAGAATATTCTCAAGGGCAGCAGCTTCCTGAAGTTCTCTGTTTGGAACTAACAGTTTGGAAGACTAAAACAGGGTAGAACGAAAATACTGGTTTACTTGATAACTGTCAGGAGGAACCCCAAAACGGAAACATGCAATACAGAAAGTCATGGTGAAAATGAACTTATTCTCTAGCAAAGCCACATCCAGCTGGACTGAAGCTTCTGGCCAAAGCCATCCTGTTCAGAGAGACTCAGGCTCCATTACTATCAAAACATTCTAAGCTTGCATCATGATATTGCTAATTTTGCAAACATTTACACATACGCTTGATTCTGCCACTATGAGTAATTCTTATGGGTCTTTTTCTAGTACCGAAGTAACCCCCAAAAGTGTCCATTCACGTGAAGAGTTGCTTAAGTCACTGTCAGTTTTCATGCTCACATCCATCACCCCTTTCTGCACTACTGCTCATGATTACCAAGTGATTTCTGATCAACTGTAGTTCATTCATGCATGCGAATTTACAGCAGTTACTGATACCAGAGCAAAAATTTTGGAACTACAGACCTAGACTTTTAGAGCCATAACAGAATATAAAAAAATTTAGACTGGAAAGAGTAAAACATTTTCTAGAACTTAACAGCTGAACTCCACAACTCTAATGCTATTAACATAAGGGTTTTAAATAAAGCGTTTTAAAAGTAAACTTCTTTTTCTTACACAAATAATAGCCAAGAACTCAAAGAAACTGCCATTATATCACAAAATTACTCCTTGTTCAACAGAAAGCTAATTTTGAGAAATTTATTCTCAATTACCTGCAACTGTACATACAGAGGCACCAACATCTGTATTTAATTCTCATACTCATTTCAATTCCACAAAATTAATAACTATATTTCTTAAAGATATATTTTTACTTCCCCACCTCCCAACTGAATGAATTTGCTTGTGTTAGAACCAGACAACCAAATCAGATATGTATCCATGCACTAAAAAAATATTTTCCCTTTGGTCTTAACAATGAATAAATTTTGCTTTTATTTTAAAATTCAGTTATAAACATTTTTCCTCAGGAAAACATTCATTCTCTTTCTTAGGACTTTTCAGAATAATTGTGAACACAGATAAACATAAACAAATGTTTTGTCTATAAAGCTCATCTGTTGTGCCAGAAGGGTGTGCTCTTCATAATTTTTAATTTTAAATGCTAATTTTACAGAATGTGAGAATTCAGATATAGCTCTTCACAGGCTTTATTCCCATTAGAATTCTCTCTGAAAAGTTAATAACATTAACAGTTTTTCTATTCATTTCATTTGACTGTTCACTGGGGTTTTAGGGTTTCACAATATAAAAATCCCTAAATTTGCAAGAATTTAAAAAGAAGTTGCTAAAATTTCTCTCAATAAACTGAAAATATAGAGTAACTAAGTGCTTTACCAGGATTTGGAAAATTTCACTATCAATACCACTTCAAAAACAATTTCCAAAATTATGCTTCTATCATGAAGCATTAAATGACATAATTTAAGTTTAAAACACTAGCTGCATTAGCTGTTTCACTGCTTGGATGTAGTACTACACATCTTATGCAACTTAAAATATGAGTGACCCGCTCCATGCTTTAAAACCAGAAAATTTTCAAGCAAATCATGAGGGGAGACAGTGTTGGCTCTTCCGCTATTCACAAAGTTTCCCCTCCAAAGATACTCCTTTCATAGCTATAAAATCTTAAATGTAGTTTTTCAAATCGGCCACGCAAAGCTGCTGCCTCATTTTTACAAGAGGAGTTCTTAGTATATCATTATAATACTGAACAGCAACAGTTCCAACAGAATTTAAGAAAGTATACACTTCAGCCCAAAAGTGGAGCTGGGATAATGTGATGAGTAAACAGGATTACTTGTTTAAGTAGTCAAAGTTTGCCAGGCATGCAAACCCTAAGGAAAACTTAATTAAAGTCAATAAAGAGGAAGAGAAAACACATAAAAATTAAGTAATAAAATTTTGCAAAGCAAAATATGAACTGATCAGTTATCTGTGCCTGTGGGATAGTTTTGCAAACATAAGCCTTCAGCCTACAGCATGCTGGGATGGATTCTGAACTTTCTGTGCTTATCATGCACAGATCCACTTAAATCAATAAAGTCATGCTAGAATTTTGCCCACGTGAACAAAACAGTGTTTGCTGCCATGCCCTTCTGAAGACTGAAAAGAAAAAAATTCTTCCTTCCCAGACTCATTTCACTGTTTTAGCAGGCTATTTGACTATTCCATTTATGCAGAATTCAGATTTTTCACAATTAGAAATTGTGAAAATCTGGGATCAGATTCTCTGCTGCAGAAATTTAATGCTGATAAAACTGCCTAGAAGTCCACTGATTGGCAGTGAATATTTATTAATCCATAACAGGTAGGAATCACATTCTTATCAGCTCATTATCTTGTTGCATTTCTTCTCTACATTATGTACTTTGGAGCATTACTCAGTCTACGTTCAAAAGCTTTCAGGTACAGTCAGCTATTTTTCAACCACCTAGCAAAGACTATAAGCACTTTTCTGACATGAACTTGCTGAAATTCATTTCTATAAAAATGGAGTTAAATGCACTTAAAAATGTGGGAAAAGAAAGGCACAGATACTCAAAATTTTGCATAAAACCTGCAGCAGCAGACTCTCCTCCTTCTCAGTCTGTCTCTTGAGCCACCAAGTCAGCATCCTTCCCTTGGAAACTACAGGGCATTCAAAGGGCTGTGTAAATTTGATACTTTTTACCATCTTGAAAAGAGCTAACTCTTTTGTAGAGGGAAAATAAAATGTTACATTCTTTTCAACAGAGTATTGCTGTAGCATTTCAGTTGTGAAATTGACCACTTGCTGCAATTTTGCTTCTAAATTTATTGCTGACTCCCAAAAGAGGAAAGGTTTCCATTCCTACAGCCCCAGCAACATCACTCAGCATTTTGCCTAGAATGGTTTGTTGTCAATCCCCAGCCTACAACCAAGATCAAAAAGTGCTGTTCAGGCTGCCAAAATACCAAAGTATCTGGATTTTAATAGTCTTGTTCAACAGTATTTGCAGCACTAGTCAGGATGCAACAGTTTAGTGTTTGTCAGATTTGATGTAATAATATGTCACTTAGTTTGAAGCACTTACATTCAGTTTAAACTACAGAAAACTGCTGCAAATCACAGAGAAAAAAATCTCTCATGGCAGAATAGACACTGGCTGGTATCTCAAGGGGGTTTCAACTCCCTCTTCAAGGGAATCATTTGGCGTGAGTAAGGAATTTGTTTTCTTGGACAGCTGACATGGCAATAGGCAGGTGGTCACCAGCATCACCATCCAGTTCTATAGGCAGATAAGGCTGGGAATTTACAAACTCTGAAATAACAAAAAATAGTCAAGTGCTTTTGCATATAGGTGGCTCAAAGATCTCAGCTTTTCAAACCAAAGGAACAGGCTGATATTATTTATAGGAGAAAGGGAAGCCACTAGAATTTGGCAGAGCAAGATACCTCACAGAGGTGTCACCATTCCCTCTGGCAGATGACTTGAAGGAAAATATATATGAAAATTAGGCTAAAAAGAATGAAGCTAAGGTAAGTTTCTACCAGGTGTCCCAGGAGATACCCACTAGACCTGTTTAATACTCACAATTTTAATGTACGCTTGAATCTGGTAAAAATGATGTCATTTTGGGATCAGTCATAATATGTTGGTGCTCCGTTCACACACAAAATCAAGAATAATTAAATTTCTTCCCGATCACAGATTCTATGATTCTAGTTTTGCAGTATGGTAGGGTGTGGTATTCGTGATCAGAAAGGGATGTAGGAAAACAAAAGAAAATGTTAAAATTTTAGAAGTGACCTTTGTAGCTATTTGAGATAACAACAGTTGACTTCACTGTTTCATATGATAATTAATTTTTTTAAAAGCATATTCAAAACAAAGGCATCAGAAAAATGTGTTAAATTAGTAACTTAGGAACCACCATGTTTAACTGGACAAAGTGTTAGACTTAAATTATTTGCCTTCAGTGACCCCTGAAAAAGGCTTATTTTTGCAGTTTGAATATAAAAAGCTTAGAAATGCTAATCATTCCATCTGGAAATCAAAATCATAAACTGTTAGATTAATGAATGTTACAAGTAGCTCTCACATGCAGAATAGTAAAGACATTGTTAGCAATTTGTTTTGACAAAAGTGATTAGAATATTTATTTTTGCTAACACTTCTCCTACATGCGGACCTGGAAAAATGAAACTTGTTTGTATAATTCAGTAATACACAGATCTTTATTAAAACTCAGAATGTTGCTAAGTTAATTATATGATATTACCAAGAAAACGGTTAATCAAGAAATCCTTCATGAGTTCATAATCTGTAAGGCAAACAATTCTTCACTGGTCTGATCTGTAGTGCCACTTAAAGCTATTTTAAACGGAATTGCTAGGTTTGACTATTTATTACTACAATAGAAAGAAAAGCAGAATTGTTGATTATAGTTTCTTCTGATCATAAGGAATGTAATGCAACAGCACCTAAACCATTATGGTTTTTTTTATATTACATTACCTGCAAATAGTGCTTCATGAATGAGAGAGAGGGAATGTTGTGGAGTGTGTTTTTGTCGTCTGGCTTGTGCCTGCTTATTCCATTATGTGTAACACGGGCTCAGAAGTCTAGAAAGTGTTTTCTTGGAGAAAAGATAAATCTCATTTTTTAACAATAGCGCAATTAACCTAATTTAAAAAAAAAAAAGAAATTGTAGGAGTTTTAACAGACTAAAATCTCATCTGTGTTGTCAAACTCAGCTGTAGGATTTCACTCCCATTTTGCTTTTAAAATAACCACTAGTGAAGAAAAAAAAGCAAAAATTAGGAGCAGTTATTCACAGATTCCTAGTTCAGTGGGAACCATGTTGTTCAGGGCTCCCAGCATAGCACAAACTAGAGATGTGATACAATGAGTTCTATCTGAAGGCCTTCCTTGTGACTGAGGTATAGGAAGATATTCCACTCTCATTCCAAGCGATAGACTATCTTAACCTCCTTGAGTACCAGTGATTAATTACTCTCACTGTATAAACCAATTACGCCTGCCTTCAGTTTCTGGCAGCATAGTTCCATTATGCCTTTCTCTGGCAGATTAAAGAGACCATCTAGTATCACTGAATTTTTTCTACAGGAATAATGATAGGATACATATATCACAGTTTGGGTGAACCATTCCTCTTATGTTTGACCCCAAATGCAAATTCCAGCTCTGCTTTGGGTTTCTCCCGTAGGCCTCCTACTGGGCAGATCAGACTAGTGAGAGTCTACAGGCCCTAAAACTTTTCTCCAGCCTGTAAAGCCTCCACAACCAAGGGGCCAAGTTTTCCTGCTACAAACAGGAGCTTGAATTCAGTTTTGAGCATGACTCAGTCCCTAGGTCTGAATATAGAAAGTACAGGGTACTGGCTTCAGAGCAAGATCTACTTTTTACTTGGACACAGTTTTAGAAACTTCTGAGAAAGTCTGTGGTGGTTGGGATGGGAAGAGAAGAGGAAATGCAGCAGCAGCTCTGCAGAAGTTAAAGGAATATGATTTTGAATGTTCGGAGGAAACTGCAGTTGTGCCCAGTCACCCCGGGACTCAAGGAGAGGAATCCATCCTTACATACCTGTAACTTTAGTTCAGTACTGGTGGTCCATATAAGCAGAAAAGAGGAAAATGGGAAAATACAGGTCAAATCTGCTACAAAACTCAGAATTAAGACAGTCTTCATCTCCTCATTCATTTGGTATGGTTCTGTTTTTGTTACTAGCTTTGGTTGGTGTCTGCAAACCAATGTCAGCACCTTCTCCAGGCAAACAGCTGCCTCTGAAACATTTGGGACCATCACTTGGCAGCTGCCTTTCTAGTGGTACATCAGTGAAGCACTGCCTCTCTAAAAAGCAGCAGCTGCTAATTCTGGTGTGGTACATAACAGCTCACTGCCACATCAGGTTGGGTCCTGCAAGAAAATGAGTTTCTCTGGCCCAGAGATCATTTGACAATTGCTACCATATGAATAATTCAGTCCACAAAACCTAGCAAATGCAAGCAAGCAAATAAAACAGCAAGCTGTGTACTGCACTGGATGGCCAGCAGCAGCCCTAGTTCAGCCAAAGGGTGTGACAGCTGCTTGCTGATGGTGATGGCTGGCCACTGCATACCGGCTAATTGACGAGCCAGCAGGAGGCTTCCCAGGAAGACATTTCTGTGTTTCAGACTGGATGCCTTGCCATCCCAGTCCCTTTGATTTGAGTTGGCAAAATTAGGGTTTAAACCTATTAAAATAAGTTCAGCATAATTCTTCCTCTGGATTAACTGACCTGATTGAAAGGGACACATTTAACTGAAGCCATGCAATCTTCTCACAACTGAAAAACTCTTTAGCTTCATCTTCTTGCCTTTGGCTTCTGGGCCTAAAATTCTGTACAATGAGAGTGAGCTTTACAGCTCTGTGCAAAAATGTTTCTTCAGCTTTAATTTTGGTAATACGTAGAGGAAAGATACATTAATTGAAAGGTGTAATGCTTCCTTCTCTGTCCTTCAGTATGTTTTCCTGCCCTTGCCTCATCCACTTTTAAAGCAGGAAAGGAGAATGCATTCAAAGAGAATTTTGCTGCTCCTGAGATGAATTTATTCTGCTCATCAATTCAGAAATACTCTCCAAAAGAGGAGGTGACTGCAGCTCCATCCCAGGCTGCCTGGTGGGCTGTCTCATACCTTTGGCTACCCTCCTGCCCTGGCTCGCAGGCAGCAGCCTGGAAATCTGGGAGCCCCAGACCCAGGGTAGCCCACCTGGCAGAACAGCCAAACAACCTCCACATCCTGTGCATCTCACTTTGTAGCTGGCATGCTTCCAGGGAGCTGCATGGGTGAACCAGCAGGAAACCAGGCTGAAACTTTACATGTTTCCAGAAAGAAATTTGTCAAATTGAACTATTTGCATGGACTATTCGGATGAATTAGCAGCCCCACCATTAGAAGTTATCTGACTGAACCTGCTCTGTGTCATGCTTAGTTAACACAGTAGCCAGTAAGTGTGGGTAAGTTATTCACAGAGAAACAGGGGAAAAAATTGTAATAACAAAACATCACTGTAAAACTGCAGTTGTTGGGGATATGTTCAAGGCTAGAAGCATTTATAATACTTGCCATTAAGGCTTTCCACACTTAGGTTCACATTGCTTCTTCTATGTAGTTCTGCTCACCCACAATCACTCCATCATATACTGTGTCCCTGACTCCTAAGTAGTGCCTGTAGTCACGGATATTATTCACCTTCAGCTACTTTGTTCTTCACCTCAGTTACCCACAGCAAAAAATATCAGGCTATCAAGTGACACTTGACTGTATGTTTTACACAGGAATTCTACCTGCAAGTGTATTTTTGTATCATTTTAATTGCTCAGATAAATGAACAGAATACATTTATTGTGATTGACTTTGCCTTTATAATTACTGACAACATTTGGCAGGACTTGACTTACCTGTGTATAGAGGTAAATTAGGTGATTTTTTTCCTAGTTTATACAGTCAGTGTGGGGTTTCTGAACAGACAATATCTGGATGTAGAGGTGACGGACAAAGACTAAGTAGCAACCCTGTTTTACTCAGGGCCATTCAATTTCTTCCTTATGAACGGAATAATTTCAAAACACTTAGACAACCTCTCTTTCGGTCAATTAAGAGGCTTAGCTCAATCACAAATGGCTAACTAAAAATCTCTCATACTCTGGCTGTCCACTTCTCTTGCAGAGGTTATTTCATCTCATGGCTAGGGTCAGCCAACAACAGGAATAAATGAGGCACTCTCCGCTGCACAAAGAGAGACATGAAAAGCATTTACAAACCAGAGACCTAATCATCCAAATGGAAATAAAAGCGAGCAGAAGATATCAGCAAGGTAAGCAGAGTCCAGTTTTGATGGAGAGTTCTTGTAAGAAGAGATAACTTGCCACCACAGCAAACAAAAGGAAAAAAAATACATTGATCCTTTAAAGCAAATGAGAAATCAGTTATGCTCTCCAGAGGAAGGGAGGGTGGGTAAGAAGGCAGGCAGGCATCTATAAAACCAGGAAAAAATTAATGCAGAAAGAAAAATTGATGAGTGTAATGAAGGACAGGAGATAAGCAGATGGATCTTACAAAAAGTTAGTAAGACATAATGATCTTATTCTAAAATGCATTCAGCTTTATTACAATTAGGACTACTGACTGTCCTTTGACAGACCTGCTTCACACCTGGCACTTACCCAATTTCCTGCCAACATTTGAGATTTTGTTTTCAAGTGGGAGGAAGTTGAATCACTTCTCAATCTGCCCTTGGCCTCTTGGCCACACCAAGTGTGTTTTGCCAAGTCTTCTTCATCTCAGCCTATCCAGAACGGGTTTCCCAGGCTCTCATGGTCTCTGCTGAGGAGGGTACTGAATGTGCTGAATAGGACCCACTATCGAGCCTATATTTTCTGTATGTTTTGCTAAGCCAAGCCACCAGCACATCCCCTGACACATATACACACTGTGCAGCTCCCCCTGCACAAGGCAGCTGTGTGCACACGCTTCCCCAGCCAGTCCTGGCAGTGCTGCCATACTCTCCTTCCTCCACATATAATGGGCTCACTTTCCACACAGCTCCCCCTTGAACGCATATTCTCAGCTTGTGCCAATGCTGAAAGTACCACAGAGCACAGGCACATTTTGAGGGAGACTTACATAGCCCTCTGAAATCACCATCCTTCTAGGTAAATAAGCCTCTGATGACCCATACTGTATGTATGGCATTATGCTGCATTTGTGATTCAGATGCCTGCTCCAAATCCAAAGCACACACACAAAGTACTAAGAGAACTTTCAACATAAAGGAGGTATAAAAGTGGAGCTGATTCACACTCTTAGCCGCAATCAAACTACCAGAGGATGCTGAATGATTGCCTCTGCTCTGGTTTTGGATGTCATTATCTGACCTCATTTCTTGCTTGTGGCATTTTCTTGGGCAGCTCAGTGCTCACATAGTATCATCAAGCCAGCCGCACTCAAAGTCATACAAATGTGAATGTGTATGTCGCTGAAGGGGCAAAAGGGGTGGGGTAAATTAAAGGCTTTTAAGTATTACTGATTGAGAAAGAGAGAAAACAACATTTAAAAGCCCTTTAAATTGCTATTCCTTCCTTTTAATCCTAAATTTCTCTTTGTTTTGTTTTATGCAGCTGGCAGAATGATGGCAGAGTGGCTTGCAATTATCTGGATGACATTAGATGCCAGCTGAAATGGACACTAAAGGAAGAATCCAACATCCTGCATATATAATTCCTACTCCATTTGGCATTGAACCAAGTCAACAAATATACATTCCTTCCCCCACTATCCCCAGTAAATCCCACGGCCAGTGAATGCTGCTATGGAAACAAAAGTGCAGGAAGTAGGAAGAGTCTGGATATAAGCAGTTTTCAAAATGTTGGAGAAGAGTTTTAGATTTAGAACTGCACACACCTGTAGGTAACTCCCACAAGCTCTGCACACTGAACATTTAAGAGTACACCACAGACGTGGGCTTCCAGTGCCTGCAGAATTCTGAAGGGCCCTAATTAATCTGAGGGCTTTCATTTTCAGTCATTGTATGGCTTATTCAAATCACAGGTACTTCTCCACCAGTTCTGTGAAGCTTACTGAAACAGACCTTAGAAACTGAGCACAGCTGTCAAAATAATGTTGTTGTACTCCTGAATCTGTCCCAAAGATAGTTATTCCAGAGAAATTTAAAAGTTATATTCTTATATTAGCACACTAAGTAGTTCATAGCAGTTTAGTAAATCAAATATTCCATACTGCTAGCTTAATAAGATGGGGAGTCATGCATGAAATGACTGCCAGGTTAGTAACACAGGGAGCCATGCATGGCATGTATTTGCATATAATACCACAGAATGTTCCCCTAAATCCTTTAAATTACTCATCAGTTCTTAAACAGGCATTTAACTAAGCCTTCATTCAGAATCAAAAAGAAAGAGGGAGTCACCTACAACTGAAAGGAAAGATAGATAAAGACTAAATAAAACCTAAAATGCCATCTTGTAGGAAGAGCTGGAAATCTGCACTTGCAAACAAGCCAAACCAAACTATACCATAATTCTTACAGCTAAAAGTAAATGGATAAATTTGTTTCTTTATAGCAACTCTTAAAAAGAAAACTAGATGTA
Organism: Dryoscopus gambensis; assembly: GCA_013389985.1. Taxonomy (NCBI): domain Eukaryota; kingdom Metazoa; phylum Chordata; class Aves; order Passeriformes; family Malaconotidae; genus Dryoscopus; species Dryoscopus gambensis. The sequence continues at coordinate 34,140 of WEIT01011523.1, forward strand.
TCATAGTATGAAAAGATGACAGAGGGAAAACACCAAAAAGCTTGAAACCAAACCTGGAGCAACCTGCAGAGGTGATGATGCGGGGAACAGAATTTGTGCCTGTTATTTTCCTGATAACTCACAGAGTCAGCCAGAGAGACTGAAGTCCAGTCTGAAGATTTTTGGTTGGTTTCCTTTTCCAGAGCCCCTTCCAGATTGCCATATGTACATTCCTTCGTGCCACAACATTTTTTGGGCTTAGTTTTTAGGAGCAGCTGAAGAAACAGGACACTAAAACCTGAGCTACAGATGGGAAGCCAAGGTAAAGAGAGAGTCTTGACCTTTCTCCTTAGACAACAGTTCAGGGAAGGTGTGTTACTGTGCCAATCCACACTCAGAATCAGGAAAGTTGTTTCAATTTTGCACTTTTCTTTTTTTCTTCCTGTCACCTGTTATAACTGCTGAGATGGCCAGCTCTTCAGGGCAGGGACATGCTCCAAAAGGTTCCCAAATGGGCCCTCAAGGATGCTCAAGACTTTGCATACCATTGCAATATAACAGACCACTTTCCATGTTGTTTAAACAGCTTCAGGCCCATATACCTGGAACATGCAAACACACACATACAGAGGACAAAATATTGGCTGAATAAGTTTCTGTATCACTTCAGCAAAGTGTTATCTCACATAAATACTGTCATCATACATGCTCTGCTGTGAAGAACAGGTAGTTTCTTCTGGATGCTGAGTCATTTTTCTCTCCACTTTCACAGAAGAAAACATCCTCAAGAGCCTGCTCCCAGTATCATTTTTATACAGATGGATTTAAATGTCCATTACTACAAGCTACGGATCACTTGCAAATGTGTGTCACAATTTATACAACCAAAGTTTCTAAATCTAACCAAAACATATATTGTCATTCCAACATGCAAAAAGATAATACGCTTATCTACTACTATGTTTGGATGTTTTTAAATTAAAAACTAATTTAAATTAACCAAGTATGGAATAGAAAACCTTTAACTTTCACACTGTCACTGCAAAAGGACAAATAATGTTCACCAGCTGCTTTTCCTGTGACTCACTCAAGTAGTACTAGGGAATAAGGACAAACAATTAGATTCCTCTAAGCAAAAGCATTAAGATATATCCATTGCCTCATAAGCTGAGATCATTTCAATTAGGGAAAATATCCTTGCCTAGACAATAGCAGAGAAAAATATGAACTCACTTCTCTCCCCAGCTCCCATGCACTTCACTGAAGTATTGGCTTCAAAGCTTAAGCAACTGAAATATTACTACGTTCATTATTCCCTACTCTTCTTCATAAAATAAAAAAAAAATGCAGATATTGTTTTATCAGCACTTTATGTATACCACCTTTTACTTAAGAAAAGAAACATATATAGAAAACATAAGGCTCCACAGACATACTGCTTCATCCTTTTTGTAAATCACAAAATATCTCTGTCTATTTGCCTCATCAGAGACCAGGCACTGCTATAAGACAAAAGGCTGACTGTGGTTTACTTGTGATTAATTTCCCAGAGAAGAAAGTCAAAATCATATCCAGAAATACACTTGAAAGGGTTTGGAGAATCCTACTGTCCCCAAAGAAATGGCTTTCACTGCAAGAAATATGTGAAGTAGTACTCACCTCTTGAAGTAGGTGAAGTGTATTGGCACACAATATGGCCATTCTTTCATGCAAATGGCCGAAAAAGATTTTTGGAGGAGTTTGCCCTATACCATTAGCGTTATTAATAACTAGAGTAATATGTTGCTTTGAGTACGTGAAACATTATAAAAAGAATACATAAATGGATACTCTTCAACACCAACAAAAAGACTGGCACTGTCTATACCTGATGTCAAATGCACTGAGTAAACAAGAAAGAAAACACCACCTTTTGCATCTAGAACAGCTGCAGACATAGTACCTAGATGCTTTCTGAGAAAGATGCCTTTATATTAATGAAATTTTTATCCTTTCTACAGGAAATTTACCATTTGTTTTTAGTAACTGGATGTTAGAAATTCCTTCTATGGTATCAAGGTGTAACACTTGTAAGAAAATACAGTAACAGCCTATATTTTATTTGCCAAGAAATGCTTCTATTTCCTCAGAATATACCATGCTCTAAATTTTCATTTCTCTTCCACTAATGTTTGAGCAATTACATGTACTGTAGGAAATGCTTTTATTTGTAAGTATGGTCTTTTGTGTTAAGAAAGATAAATGTCAGACTCATTAATTATGTATCTATAATTAGATACTGCTGAAAACAAGCTGAAACTTGTTTTGACATCTTCTTTGAAGAATGTATTTGTACATTGCTTGTAACATTGCATATATGCATTTGCAAAACCTGAACTAGCTGAATGGCAGCTACGTACAAAAGCCAGTAAGCTTTGACAGGGTAAACAAAATCAAAGTGCAGCTGAAGCACAGATTTACAGGAGGGAAATTCACATGAGGTAGCTTGCCCAGAAAAAAAACTAAATGGCCATCAAGAGGAAAGGAAGTCTCTGACCAGGAACACATGATGAAAGCTGTACTTTGTTGATTGCAGAAAGTTTGCTTTTAAATACACCCTTCTAATTTTCAAGAGGCTTGATTGTACTTTGCTCAACTTCATGGGTTTTTTTCCTACTAATTTGGAGATAGATTGTACCTTAAGGCAGAGCCAGGAACATGGGGTGTGTGCTTAAGCAGCAGGAACCCAAGAGTAAGCGTGGGAGGTATTGTGCCTCAGCAACAAAACATCTCCCTTTCCCCATGGAGGCAAAGGAGACAATCAGCCTTACAGTTCACTGTGAATTTAAGTATGAAAACCAGCAGTGTGCAGAAAATATTGCAGGATGGAAGCAAACTCTCTTCTGCCTTCTTATGCAATCTAGGAATTTAAAGAAGCAACACCAGCAACTTTTCTGTGTGAGTGGTCCCAAGTATGAGGAAACCACCTGTGAATTAATAATAATAATAGTAGGGGTATTGATGGAGACTCAAAGAACTGTCCAGGTTTTTAAAGGATAATGATAAATGGTTTGACAATGCTGCTTCTAGGACTAAATAAACAATTCAGCCTTATCACAGCAGCTGGACTTCACCCAGCATTTAGATGCTGTTACGATCAGAAAAGCAACTCTGTAAAAATACCTTCCTACTCAAAATAGCTGCTTCTTCTATATTCTCTGAATCATTCCTGATACCTTTACTGACAAAACAATTCATTAGTACTGATAGCACGGCAGTGTCAATCCAGCTCCAGGAAGGAAGGCTGGATCCCATTTTGTCTCACCATGATGGAGGGATGACTGGCAAGTAGCCCAGACCTCTGCTAGAGGTGCAGTGTAGGGGCACACAGAAAACCATTCCCAAATACTTGTGATTAGGCACAATCACTACATTTCTCTTAAGGACAAAAGCCTTCCAAAACCAACCCAGACTCTTTCTGAAACAGGGACAAGCAGAGGCATTTGCCCTGAAGGCACTCTCCATACCACAGTATGTCTTCTGCAAGTCCATGGCACTGGAACAGACATTCATTGCAACGAACTCCATCCCCATGCCACCCTTTCCAGACAATGAGTTAAGACAAAAACAATTTTTAAAGCAGAGGACTAGTACTCATCACCTTATTTTTGCAAATTTCAGAAACAAAGTGACCTTCAGCTGGGATAAACCAGCACAGCCAGACCAACTGCTTTGACTGATGCCAATAACTGTACTGATTACCTCAAGCTTGATAAAGTGTGCCAAAAAGGAGCGATTCCCTTGCTGATAATCACTAAGGCAGGAAGAGCTTGGCAGCTCCTTGCAAACACAGTACTGTCAGTGCTTGCCAGTTTATCCCTATGCTGCCTCACATTCTCCATAGGTAAAAAGCCATTACATCATCAGTGTGCAAACAGCCACATGGCTTGTGAATATAAAATGGCAGTGGGATTTCTCCCATAGCAGGTGTACACTAAAATGTAAAGTTCCCTATAACTGAGAAAGATAAACACCTGGGGGTTTGGTGTTAATTTTAGAGTAACCTTCAAAATTGAAAAGGAGCAGGAAAATTACATCCCTTATTTCTAAGGCTATTGCAAATAAGAAACCTGAGAGAACATAAGGAAATGTGAAATTAAAATACTTCTAATCTTAGACAATTTCAGTGTTTCCCCATTTGTAAGTGACCACAGTCTAGCAGTTCTCTTTCATGCCAAGAGCATCCACTTTAAAGGACATAACCAGCAGAAAAAGAAGTTTTTCTTCTATTCAGAAGTTTTCCCCTATTCTGAAGTTTTCCCCAAATGCCATTAGCACACTGAATGCAAAGCAACTCAAACCACTGTTGTGGACACTGTGCTCTATCTTGTGCAAATCAGGGAAGGGAAGAAGCTTATTTCCTGATTAGCAATTCCTCAGTGGTAGTGGTGGGGAGGAAGAACCTGCCTACAAAAATCATAGCTGTTACGAAATATCAGCCTGTCTATAAACAGATGGCTACTCCTCACGGGATACTGTCCTCTCCAGGAACACTACACTAAGTTCTGAACCTCTTCCAATGCAGCCCTGAGCAGGCTGTGTTCCTAGCAAAGGTGAGGAAAGTTAGAAATGGAATGGAGCCAATCTGTGCATATAAAAGCTCTAAATTCATTACTCTCAATTAAAATGAATGAGGATAAGGATCGCTTCCAAGTACATCAATCAAAGAAAGTACTTGCTGCAGGAAAACAGAAGACACTGGTGTATACACGAAGGAATTTATTCCCATCTTAACAAAATTTGTGCAGGCAAATGTACACAAAATGGGCAGTTTATTTTTCACTTGATAAGCTGCAACTGTCTAGGAATGATGGTTTAAATATCTAAAGATATCTATTTTTATTATTTTCTACAAGTCTATTTTTTAATGAAATATTTGCATGCCTGAACACGTGACCTTACAAAAAAATGAGAAGGTAACTCAAACCAGAGTGTTTCATGCCATGTAAATAGGTATGTGATGTTTAGTAGACAAGTATAGATTTGCCTCCAAATTAATTTGTTCGGTTAACCTTTCTATTAACTTTGGGGTACCGTAAGTGCCCTTAACTCTTTCTGAAATCAACAGCCTGAGAAACTGCTGAGCACTGCAGAATTAGTTCTTGAGAGGCAAAAAAAAATCCTCAAACGAAAATTAATGCTTCTTATTGTTGACAAAAATACAGCCCTTTACAATACTGGTGTATTTCTCACTGTGGTTTTGCTTTGGGTTTTGGTGTTTGGCGGTTTTTTTCCATTGGTTGCAAGAGCCAGAATGTTGAGATAGCCCAATACCTACCATACTATTAGAAATGTTTCAACATATTACCACAGCTATGGAACTTCAGAAATTAGGATATCAAGGAGAGTTGCACAGGGGATGCTAAAGCACTTGAGTAGGATGCCTGAGTAGGAGGATGTGCTTGAGTAGGAATTTGGAAGAGATGGAAACAAGGCATTTCGTTTCTGTCTCAGTTTAGCTTATGACCTACCTCAAAGGCAGTATTGGAAACCCATGTTCATTATTTGTAAGGAAATAACTTGTGTTTCTTTGTGCAGGAAGAATATAGAGTCAAGCCTTCCATTAATGGAGATGTGTCAAGACCTTGTCATTTTTAAGGGTATAAATTCATCAGCATACACCACAAAGCACAAGAAATGCGCTTATTTCATTAGGTGGGGCAAAAAGGGGATTTATTTTTACTACATGCCTACAGTCAGGCATACATAAAAAAGAAGCCAAAGAAGCAGCTGTGATGCATCAAAATAAGCCAAGAGCCTTTCTCAATCCTGAACAATGCATGTAATCCTGCCCTGGGTGAAAACCTCTTAGTGCTCCGAAGGGATGATTATCAGCTTTGGAAAAGTTAAAACTTGACCTGCAGCACAGCACAAGGATTTTAGATTCTCCCAGGATGACTTTCAGTCCAGGCCCTATTTTTAGGGTCACATAAGTAGCCACCTTTGGCAGGTCACAAGGCTGTCAGAAACTATGAATGCATGGCATTTTCTCACACTGACATCATCACAGACCAGCTCTTGTTGGAGAGGGCTGGCACAAGACTTGTGGGACAGAATGAACGAAGCTGAAAACAACCTATGGCCATGGTGGTCAAGGGCTCAGAAGGAAGAAGGGCTCATGACATTGAACCTAAGCTGGTCAGGCCAGGGAAGCTGGGAAAAAAAGCTGATGTATCTCCCACCCTCATGTGTCCATTGACTGCTTCAGGAAAACTGTGCCTGCAGCTGCTGACATTCACACTGTACGAGCACAGCCCATTTGCAGGCTGCAAGCCCCAGCTGCCCTTGTGTTCATATGTCCAAGCTTGTTTCACAAGCCAAAAAACACTTACAGATATGCTGCACAGATCTCATTTTTCTGTCTGGCACTCCACTAGATCTGTGATGGGAAAATTTATCCATGAGAGCCGTAAACAGACACACAGACACAACTTAAACAAGCCGTTGGACACTGACTGCACTGAGCTTCAAAGCAGGAAGAGCTGCTTCTTCCAATTGCACTGTAAGGCTTTCTTACCCATAGGAACTCAACAAGTCCAAAACTCAACAAATAACTATGACCAAAAATCTCACAAAAGGTGAGCTAACTCTCAGGGGTGTCCCTATTAGGATGGATACCAGTCTACCAGGAGAAACGGATTCCTGTAAAAGGAAAAAAAATGAAAATTAAAAATGAGGAAAACAAAGGAAAAGAGAAGGCCCAAAAGTATAGGAAAAGGCCACCACAGAAAGACTCCATGTGGTAGAAAACAATATTCCTTAAAAAAAACTTAGTAGTTCCAGCAAAATAAGTGCTTGTTTTATGATCTACATACTGGCTAAGCTCTCCTGAAAAATTTAATTCTATAATAAAATACAATAAAAACCTAGACAGAAATCATAAAGAGATTTATAAGAAAAAGAGGAGGCACATAAGATCTTTAATGTAGCCACAGAAGTTATCTCCCCTATGGCCATTTTTAGCACAAATGTAACTATATATACATCTAGTACTACCACAGGTCTCAGTAACAGCTGTTCAGGTGGAGTTGTGAATTGAGCCATACAGAGACTATACCAGAGGGCAGGCTTTAAAGATAAAGACTTCAAGAACTGTGAACAATTTAAGACATAATGCTATACACAGGTCTTCCCAAATTCAATTTGTCAGTGAACATGCAACTCACCAAAACATCTTTGAGGCAGTACTGAGATTTGCATGATAGTTTGGGTCTGACACTAATTAAAACTAAGAAGGGTTTGCATCGACTTTTGCATTTGGTTTGAGGCTTGGATCCAGGAGATTAGTCCTAAACACAATCTTTCTTTGTCATAGGAAAACACCACTGCATTACTTTCTACCCAAATCTACATTAGTAACGGGAAACTATGTTCATGTTTCTTGCCCCTCCTGCTCTAGAAGTAACTGGTGACAGCTCAAACAAGGACCAAGATTCATTAGCAACACTCTCAGCGTCCTGTCTCCCACCTCACACCCCACCCTCCAGAGCTCAAGTCTTCACTGGGACTGCTAAGTGCTACTGAGATATAAATAGCGTCTCACAATAACACCATAATTAAATGCACAAGCATACTTCCTGAAACTGGGGACTGAAAAAGTCCTTCATTAACTCATTTACAGTTCTTTCCTGTACACCAAAAAATTCACCACTTAGTCCCACTGGACTTCTCAAAGTTGATTTAATGGCAGGGCCCTCTGGGGAACTCTTAGGAGAATTCACTAATTCACTTATGGAATATTTACTTTGATAAGTATGAGTACCTCTTGCATATATTTTCCATAATATATTTTCAGGTAAAGTTCTCAAACATACAACCTGTTCATCTATTATCCTTGCCCACTTTATCTTGAATTTGGATATACTCATATGAACTGCTTCTTTTGGTCTGAAATTACTGTTTCACCATGAGTCTCGCACTCACTGAAAAAAAGTAGCAATGTGCAGTTTAAAATCGTTTTTCTATTCCAAACAAACATAAGCATCTTATCAGCATTGCTTAAGCAAAATGAAGAGCAGATGAAAGCTGCAAGACAGTTCCCATAATGTGACTGTGCTTGATGCCATGAAGGTGTGGGAACACTAGATGGCAATAACTACTGCATATGTATATTTAAATACAACTTTACTTTTACCTCTGTTACGATATTGTCTATAGTGAAGGTAATATTATTTAGAAAGCTCCTATCAGCGTACTGAGAAATGTATCCCCAAGTGAATTAACTGCTGTTTGCACCCTGACAGTGTTTAGGAAGCCTGGCCCTGGATCAGGGTCCTGCAGGAAACTGTGCAGCTGCCAAAGGAGGAGCCTCTGTCCACAGACCTTACAACCCGGTCACCAAGGTGAGCATTTATCTCGCTTGGTTTCAGCTGTGTTAAGTTATCAATTAGAGCCGTTCACTTGTCCACTCCAAGTTGCTCCAGCTCGTTCGGAAGAGGACTAAGGCATTTCTGGAGTGATTTAACCCAGTGTCTGGGTTACCTGGCAGAGCCCGGTGAGCGGCAGGTATTCTCCCCAAAGAGGAAATTTATACAACGTTAAGTGATAAAGACCGCATACCTAGGGATTCATCTCACCCTAGTTTTCCTTGGAATATCCTCCAGGACCACAGTGACCACTTGATCGGAAAGCAGGGCTGGGAGGGCCAGGGCAAGGCACTGCCGCTGGGTCTCCTCAGACACCAGCCATGGCACCACCAGAGCCCTCACGAGCCACTCCATCCTCGGCACAGCCGCCTCCACTACCGGGAAGGAACGGGGCTGCGGAACCTAAAGAGATAAAGGACTGAGCAGCAAAGCAGTCTGCAGCGCAGGGAGCAGCACCGGTGCCCGCCGCCCCAGCAGCCCCGGGGTTTCAGCCCGCGGGACCTCGAAGGCAGGACCGGGACCGCTGCGCTCCCAACTGCGGCCCTGCAGCGGCACCTGCCGGCCCTGCCGGGCAGCGCACCCGGGAGCGCCCGCCGGCGCCGGGAGCACGGGCAAGAGGAGTTGGTCTTTAAAAGAAACTGGATTAATCTACAGAATTTCCTGAGCAAATACAAATAATCGGCTTTCTACATGGATTTGCCTCAAATCGGGTGGCTTCCTTGCCTGCCTCAGAAACGTGGAACGTGTTTGAATGCACCTGTTTAATTGAAGATGGTAGCTAAAAATAAAAGGGATCCGCACCACCTTTTATTTTCCTCAAAAAAAAACCAATCTCATAAACCAATTAATATTTGGAGAGTGCAGCTATTCCCTATGAAGCAAAGGCTAGAATAATCATTCATCTTACGATTCAACTTAAGGAAAACTGTCTTTTAGTCAGATACAGTGATTAAATGTGTGTCCAACACACCTATTGAAAAAATGATCAGTTTAAATATAACCCTATGTGTTTTCTAGACACCAAGAGCTGTGTGCATTAATGTTTACAGCCACCCACCTCAGTATTTACTAAACCCAGGAGCTCAGCATGGCCTGGTGAACTTCCTTGGCCCAGCAGCTCTGAGCAGACAACTCCACTGTCACCTGATTTCTACAGAAACTCTTCTGCCTCCCTGCTGCACTAGAACTCTCTCTCATGTACAAACCTAAGCATATGCACGAACCTTCCCATGGGTTATGGCAGGGAATGAGGGGGAGTTCAATCTAAACTTATCTTTTCAGAAAAACATTAAACTCAAAGAATAGTTTTGTTTTTCCAAATAGTAATTTATAAGAACCCATTAAAACTCTTCTCTCCTAAGAAAACCAGCAAAACCAAATACGGAAGAAAACAGAAAAGCAAAAAGGAGAGGAAAAAGAGACTTCACCAGTATGTTTGTCAAACTGGTTTTTTAAATCATGGAAAAAAGATAACTTTCCATTCTGATCCTTCCTTCACACCACAAACACCAAATAGGTCTATATTAGACCAAAAATAGGTATTTCTATTGTAGCCTATAAAGCAAAGTTTCACAGGCAGTCAGTAACCCAAAGTGAGAACAGCAAAGAAACATTTAGATGACTGTTTCAATTTTTGTCTCACTGCCTGTAATACAGACCTAGAAAAAGATTGCAATAAAATAAATAAGCTCTACAGAAATATCTGCAATATCTGTAAATAAGCTCTACAGAAAAATCCTAAACACATGCAAAACATGTATCATACAGTTTTCTATGTGTATCAGTTACATATGTTGTTGTCTAGAGATGTTAGAACCCAAGTAAGTCTGAGGGAAGTCTGCTGCAGTCTCGCACAGCTGAGTTCAAATGTCACACTCAGGACATAAAACCCCTCACCACCCACGATGGGATGAGACTATGGGGCTTTCCCAGCTCCCAAGTGCCTCAGTGCCTGGCTGCCAGAGAACAAACAGTTCAGACCAACTAAGGACCGTGGCAACAGCACTGATGGTTTGCTCCTTTCTGTATCTGTTCAGCCAGATCCAAACCTTCATTTTACAAAGAAAAGAATATTTTCTGCTAATTCTCTCTAGGTCTGAAAGTCATCTGGTGTTGCGGCAGATGTCGACGGTCAAGTGCCGCAACCTTCCCGAAAGCGTCTCCGCATGAAGCCACTTCAGTAGGGCTGCTGCATCCCAGTTGGCGAGGGCGGATGTGCCTGCCCCGATCATCCCACAAAGGCTCCGGCTCTTCTCCGATCCCCTTCGGGGACAAGCTGAGGAGCCTACAGAATTGCATGAGGCATCCCCCTCAGCCACTGCAGCAGCAGGCACACACAACACATACACACACACACACACGCAGGCAGATGATAAAAGAGCTGGGAAAGGTCTTTGTATGAGGTTCCATGAGAGGGTTTATTGCAGCCACTCCACAAAGAGTTTCAGGCACAAAGACCAGGAACAGTGGAGAACACAGGCTTTTATACGGGGGCAAAGAGAGCATTAGGGCCAATGGTCAAAGGGTGCAGGGGTGGTACCAAGGTGGGACTAGGGTAAGGAAACCAATAGGGATACCTTGAGGGCGGGACTAAGAAACGAGGGCCAATGGGGAAGTGGGGAAGGGAGAACATTCTAGGGTACAGACATATAGGGGATAAAGGCGCAGGGAGGACAACAAATCAATCAGGGAAACAGAACTGGAGTTCATTGGCATGATGCATCCTAGGAGAAGCCTGTCATTCCACCCTGGGGGCGGATTTTTACCCTTAGGGATGGTCCTTCCAATGGACTCTTCCTGTCCCTTATCTCATGGGTGTCCACAATCTCGGATCACCATCACCATAGTAAAAGCAAGGTTAACAGTCCTTATATTATCAGTAAGGGAAACCAGCTCTCCTTCCAGTATCGGTAGGCTTTGCGCCTGAAAGGAATTACAAAGCAATACATTTAAGTACATGGACTGAGGAAAATAGGTGGTTCCCAGAATACAAGTGTGGAACAGTTTCACAGAGGAAAAAAGAACTTTCTTGCCCTAAGTTTGCTATGAAACAAGGATTTCAGAAACAAACAGGGAAGGTGTTATTTATTTCCATAATTCCTGACATGTGACATCAGTAACAGTCACCTTTTAAACAGATTGCAACAAGCAAACAGATAAAGTAAGAAAAGTGACAGCAAGAACAACTGTGATTTCCAGAGTTCCAATACTGTTCACATCTGCAGCAGGAACTCTAATGAAGCATTTACTATTGTCTCTGCTTACAAAAGAGCTTTACTTCACTATTCTTATTTTCAAAATTTTCTTTCCAAAAAATAATGTTGCTCAGAGAAAGCTCTGGTCTAATGACCAGAGACAGAAATTCTGCTGCTAAATTACCATGAAATGGCCTCTCTCCTCCTCTCAGAACTTCATGTTGTAAGTTGCCAAATCAGGTGAGACAAGGAAGGAAAGGTGTGGGAAAGGTATGAAACAACTCCAGAAATTCAGAATGTTTCTGCCATTCACAGAAAACCAAATTATTTTCAGCTGGGGGAAAGAATCTTATTAAAAATAGACTCCAGAGGTTGGCTTTATATCTTTGTCCTTGGTTTTCACTTTGTTGTCAGAAGGGGCAAAAACACCTCTGGGAAAAACTGCTTGGATAGAGCTTGACAGCTTAACCTTTTCCCTGTAGTTTCAATTCCTTGGTTTACCTATAGCATGTCTGTTCTTACAGTAGCAGCACCACCTTAGAGGCACTGGTTTAGGAAGCATCTATCAGCATTTCCTCACCACAGAAAATGGCTCCAAATTAAAGCCTCTCTCAATCAGGAAGCAGTTAAAGCCCGCTGAAAGCAAAGCCTCGCTGAGCAGCAGGCAGTGCTGGGAGCACAATGGAACCGAGACCAGAGCATGCACCTCACTATCTGTCAGCCACCCTTTCTAGCATCAGACTAAAGAGACTCACTGAAGTCAATGAAAAGGTTTCCATGGAAATCAATGAGGTCTCAGTAAGGCTGTAAAGACGCATCATTAATTTTTTCAGCCTCGCTTTCACACACATCCATTCCCTCTCTAATATCAGTTCTTATACTATTTATATAACTCAGGATCTAATCAAGACATGTACTCCTACTTGCTGGGAGCTGAAAAGATCATGCTGATTTGTTACTTATTTTTTAATATTTAGGAGGTACCCAGTTACAGTGTGGATATGGGCTCCATGAGAGCATGTACAGAGACACTGAGAAGCAGAGAAGCAGCTTGGATATCTGCACACAAGAACTTTTACATCTAAAGACCTATCACATAATTGCTAGAGCAAAAATTGCTTAAAACCTAGATTAGTAGTATTTAAATATTGCAATCACTGTATTATTAATACACAGAACAAGGCCTAATTTGTTGGCTATATATATAAATCTCATTAAGGAAAAAAAAAAAAAGTCAGCATTGGTAAGCATCTTCCCTCTAAACATTATATAGTTAAAAATCTATCTAAAATCTCCTCTTTTTTCTGCCTATACAACACTGCTTTGTTAAAACAAAGTTTCTTTAGGAAAATGTCCATAAAAAATTTTTGGTTTATTGCTTCTGCTCCTTTTTAAATTCACAGTTGCTAGTATACATAAAAGAGTTGAGAAGCATGGAAATTAATAACTGCAGAAGCTGTGAGATGCTAATGGCATTGTATTTCACAAGACTAAAATGTGTGCAACATAGACTACATTTGTATTAGTATCACAAAGTACAGTGCAAACTATAAGAAAAGATTTTAAATTATTTACCTTTCTACTTCAGCACAAATGTCCTATAACCAATTATCATGAGATATTGCCTAGAAATTAACCAGTCATCTTGTGTTTCTATCTCCAGATTTACAATTAGTAATGCTATTAATGTGGATCCTGTACTTAGCATCACTAATTACATTGCTATGAACTAATGGTGTTAAAAATAGCAATAGCCATCAACTACCAATTAATGCTTAATGAGACCGTATAAACCCTGGCATTGTAATGAATTTCCAAATTATTGTTTCTCATGTGTCTCTTGAAATCATACGAAAATGTGTGTAACTTATGAAGGCAGGCAGTGAATAAAAACATATTTATCATGACATTTTGAACAGGAACAATAGGAAAATGTTTAAGGATTAATCTACACCTTTCAGGCAAGTAAACAGTCAAATAGAGAGACACTTTTCAGCTAAACTGTCAAATTTTTACTGAGGTAAAAAACACAGTAGTCATTGAGTTAACTGTTGCAGTCTTAAGCCGAGCAGGGCAAGAGCCTAAAATGCAGGAAGGCTGTGAATCCTGTAAACAGCATTAAGAAACTGCTTTTGTGATGAACTGTTGGAATGCAGAGTAAGACCCACTTTTTCCACACCAAACAGGTTTTGTTCCTTGAAATACTATGGTAGGCAAGGCAGAAGTGTATCCCCATCGCCTGCATCATAAAATACAGCAGGTGCTGTATACTCCAGTAACTTTCAGAAGTTAGGATGCACTTTAAGTCATAAAACCTGGATCTGTTGTGCCTTGGTGGAAGGAACTAAAGATCTGCTACAGGTCTGATCTCTGGGGCACAGTATGAAGCCAAGATAGATCCATGGCCAGAAGTCAAAGGCAGAGAAAACAAAGGAAAATAGTAGACAGGAACAAGGAAGAAGAATACTGAAAGTAAGTGGGAAATTCTAATTAGCTGGGACATTCAAAAGAGATCTATGTTTAGCAGGACAAACTAAACTAGATAACACTGAGATATCTATGCAGTGTTGATACAGGTTTTGACATAACCTCAAAATTGTGGATTTACTGCTGTTCCCTAACAGGTGGACACTCACTGTGAGCCCTAGTATACCAATGGCCGTTAAAATGAAGCATCAACATTGCGAAGCAGCAACAGGTAAGGAAACAAATACTGCTAAAATGGGGAAGGTCATCTTTCTGGGAAGGAGCTAGTTGGATAAAACCCCTGGAATGAATGACCCTTGGAACTGAAACCCTGCCACAAGGGGATCACCCTTAATGCAAACTATGAGAGTTGAGAGAGATGAGATGAGTGCCAGAACAGTAACTGCAATGAAGGCAGAAGGAGGACAAAATTAAACTGCTTTATTCAAAAATGTAAGAATGGGCATAGGATAAAGGATGGCAAGACCAAACACACTGCAGTGATAGCCAACCTGAGCAGCCCTGGAGGAGCCACCGAGGAGCACAACCTGACCCACCACTGAAGGGCACAGCAACTCCCTCCCTGCAGGGATGGGTGGGCAGAGGGCCCTTGGGGAACACGGCTGGGTCCTCCCGTGCTCTGCAGGGCAAATGCAGCCTGGGGACACCAGGAGCAGCTCTTCCCTCCATGGAGCAGTGCAGTGGGGGGATCCAACTTCACAGCTCCACATGCCAAGCACGCCAAGCTGGGGGAGCAGCCTGGGCAACGCGCTCTGTCAGCATGAGCTTTCCTGGGGAATACTCTTCCAAGCGTTCTATTGTTCACCAGACAATGTAATTTTTCTCATCTTTGCTCACTAAGCTCTCGGCACAGCTTTGATTAGAAATAAATCCCAGAAATTCCAGATATCTCCCTAGCTGTGCTATATCATGAACACATGCTGGGACAACTGTAAAAAGGCGGGAGTTACCACTGGGAAGAAGCTCTGTGTTTCCTGTTTTGTTTTGCATGTCTCTGCAAGGAAGAGCAGATACACAATTCCATACAAGGAAGGCCTTACCCATTGTTTACCTTCCTGGTTTACTAATGACAAAATTGAGTACTGGAAGACATTCTACACAGAGGTGAATGGGAAGACTTTTCTCCCCTTAAATTTCACCTTTTGTTCTTGACACATTTTTAATCTCCATGCTGGGTCTTCCCAGTGCTTTTTGCTGAAGAAACAGATGTTCCATCGGAGCAAAGCAGGGTGGGAGGAAAGAAGATATAAAGACAGAGGAGGCAATCCCCAGGGAGGCTGCAGGTCAGCACACCCTATGCTCCTTTCCTCCTGTGAACAGAAAATGAATCGCTGTCTCCTACACGACACAGAAATACTGTAGCCACCTTTGATACACTCTCATTTGGATGCTGATCATCTTAGACCTGAGAAGTCTTTACAAAGGAACCTTGAGAGAGGTTTATCTAATGAAGAACCGGTTTTTACCCTTCAATAAATATTCAAATTCAAATGCTCAAATTGGAAAAAGTTATCTTCCATATGCACTATTCACATTTCTCATACTGGAAAGAATGGCTGATTACAAACATCAGGAAATATAGACCAACTTATTTTGTTTCTTGAGAGAAGAAGTATCTTGATTTCAATGCATATACATAGACATATAAAGATAGGGGTTTATGGTTTGGATATTCTTTTACTTTTAAGTCCAAGGCAGTAGAGCTTTGTTCAGCATTTTTCTGCTGTATACACTCACATGGTGGTCTCTTACAGTATTCAAATATAATTACCTTTTATATCCATCTCTTCTAGTTTCCCTGCTAACAGAATACTGTCTGAGTATCCTAACAAACATTTAGACAGTACATAGTTATGGTGGGGTTTTTAATGCCACTCGGTGTAAACCTGTAAACAGTTCTTGAAAACAAGAAAGATCTCCTCTATACTAAGATTATTCTTCCATTTTCTCATATTTCTCTATGAACAATATCAAACTCTAGAGCACTAAATGTACTCTAGTACTGAAGCGAACAAGCAAAATTAAATCTCTTTTTATGGAAACCAACTAATTTTGGTCTGAAATTATTCTAAAATATTGGAATTGAAATGTATTCTTGCACTTTGGCTCTTCACAAGACTTTGACCTAAACCAGTGTTACTGATTCAATTGTACCCTCTTCAATTACTTCTCTGAAAATAGGCATCCATGACACTTTTGCACAGAAAACTGAAATGCACTTGTCTGAGATGATGTTTAGTACAAGACACCTAAATTTCCTACACTTTTAAGGATACAGCCATGATAGCTTTTAGTCAGGCACCAGAACTAAGAATTCTCATTCAAACCTGCAGCAGTCTCCATCTTTTTTCACCAAAAGCATCAATCTACCATGCCTCCATGGTGGGAAAACAGGCTTTATCTGATGTATTACAAAGGACACAGAGCAGAACTGATAGTATACAGCTGGGATATTCTGGGAACATGTGTTGGGAACACATGCTGGGATTCTGGGAACAGCAGGGAACACACATGTAGACTGACAGCCACTGTGGTTAGTTTATATGGTTCAGGGCAAATATTCAAAGCAAGAGTTGCAGAACCATGCACAGCTCCAGACTCCATGTGCAGGGAATATTCACTGCTGGGCACCATGTTAGAGATCATACCTCTGCTTCTGAAATCAAACAATTAATTTTGAAGTTTAGCTGCTATTTTAAAGTACTTGAAAAGTATATTAAAGCTTAAATAATTACAGCTCTAACATAATTCTTGGAAGTAGATTTGTGTATTTTTCATTCACACTACATATATTTGTTTCATTAATAATGGGATATTTTTAGTACAAATATATTAAAATACTCTTTGCTTTTTTCAGTTCCTCAAAGTCCTTTTTTTCTGTGGTTTTCTGTTTTTTCCACTTACAAGCCAATTTCAGTTTAGAGTCAGGCATTTGTATTCAAACTTAGAAATGCAGAGATTTATTTTTTTGTTTGTTTGTTTTCCACTGGTTCCATCCTATGGTGATCTTTTTCTTCAGGCTCACTTTCCTGGTGGAAGAGCTAAGTTCCTTTGAAAAAAGCTCCAAATCAGAACACAGGTCCATCTCTAAAAGGGCTTCACAAAAAGTGAAGATTATCTGTTCAAAATGAGAATTTTGTGGATTAAGGCCATGTAATAAATTGTGAACAAAGTTGCTGAAATATTCATCATCACACACACAGACACACCAAAAATAAAGCAAA